>QANY01002785.1:720058-1231690 GCA_003255025.1 Datisca glomerata
GGGGGGGCTTATCACCTTGTATCTGAATGTGCTAGATGACTGTTGAATATTTTTTTATTGATGCTCCTTGTTTAAAGATAATAGTGTTAGTTTCAATGTGGGTGTGGGTATGGGTGTGGGTGTGGGAGGAAGGGATGCTTATCACCTTATATCTGCGTGTGCTGGATGATGTTTGAATATTTTCTTATTGATGCTCTTTGTCTAAAGATAATAGTGTTGGTTTCAATATGTGTGTGTGTGTGGGGGGGTGACTTATCACTTTGTATTCGAACGTGTTGGATGATGTTTGAATATTTTCCGATTGATGCTCTTTGTCTAAAGATGATAGTGTTAGTTTGAATGTGTGTGCATGTGGTGGGGGGGGGTTATCACTTTGTATATGAGTGTGCTGGATGATGTTTGAATATTTTCTGATTGATGCTCATTGTCTAAAGATAATAGTGTTAGTTTCAATATGTGTGTGGGGCGGGAGTTATCACTTTGTATCTGAGCGCGCTAGATGATTTTTGAATACTTTCTAATTGATGCTCCTTGTTTGACTCATTGTGATGTTACACAGGAAAGCATGTGTGCTTTAGGGGATGAGCCTATCACTGAAGATGTCACACTTCACTCCGAATAAGAGATAGTTGAAGAGTCTTAAGGTGAAATAAAAGTCTTGGACATGGAGCCGCACCCACATCTTCCAAGAAAAAAAGTCGAGTTGGAGTTGAAAATATAGAATTAAAGAAACAAATCAAGTTGATGGAGAGCCAACTACAAAGCTTACTCGCTTGGGCTCATCAAAATGGTTTTCCACCTCCTAACGATGAGTCAACAACATAAACATGAGCTTTAGAATATTTGTTAAGCTTTGTAGTTGTAACATCAAGCTTTAGATACTCTCTTTTTAATTTTTATTTGGATACATTTTTAACCAAATTCTGTAATGAATTATGATTCAGAGATTTTGTAATAAACTACTATATTAATGATTAATATATGTATTTCTTAGAAAATATCAGGTTTTATAAATTTTCTGATGATATAATTTTTATTACATCTGTATATGAAAACTTAAAATTTCAGCATTTTGTAATGTAAAATTTGGTCGCCAAAAGTATTTCGCGACAAAAAAATTTTGTCGCCAAAGAGTTTAGGCGACGAAGAGAAAATATTGGTGGCAAAAGGTTTTGCCACAAAACTTTTTTTTGGTCGCAAATGATTTTGTGGCGAATAAAAATAATGGTCGCAAAAATGTTTTGGAGACGAAATTTTTTTTGGGCGCGAAAGTCTTTTGGCGGCCAACTTTTATTTTCTTCGCGAAAGCCTTTTGCGACCAGTTTTCTTTTTCATCGCTAAAGGCTGACGCAAAAAGATTCATATTTTGTTGCGAAATACTTCTGTTGATGAAGCAAAAGTGAGGAAGTTCGCGACGAACATAAGTTCGTCGCGTTAGATCTTTCGTGACCAAATATTCGGGCTTTAGCGACCAAAATGTTGGTCGCTAAAGCCCCTGTTTCTTGTAGAATTTGATTTGGAGCTTGACTACCTCAACTTTTCTTGGAGAAGAGACTCGCGCTCACTAGACTACCTCAATCTCTTCTTGGAGCCAGCGCTACTCTTTCTGAAGTAAACACTGTTCCTCACGCAACCATTCAATCTCCTCGTGATCGTAGTCGGAAATAATGGAAGAGTACGAAATTATGGATTTGAGAGAAAATACGTGTAGTGACAATTTGGGAGTTGAGAAGAGGGAGAATGTCGAGGGAAAATATGGATTTTGAGTTTCTAGTTTTTGGGTTTTTGGTTTCGAGCGAGAGAGAGGTGAGGAAGAAGAAGAAGACGGGTCTGGGAGAAGAAGATGTATGGTACTGATGATTTTTATTCATGATATATAATGATTACAGATGATATATAAAAATATATTATGATATATTAATATAACCATTAGTGTATAAAAATATATTGTTAGTATATAAATATATTTTTATACATCATCTGTAATCATAGTATACTTGTAAATAATTTTTTTAAAGTTTTATAAAAAAATTTACAGTTAAAAAAATTGGTAATTCTTACAAATACAACTTTTTGTCATTCTCTTACTTATTTTTCAAAAATAGACTATTTTCCTAAATAAACTTTTTTTGTCCAATAAAAAAATATATTGAAACCTCAAAAAGAAATTATAGTATTTTCGAGGACCAAAATATGGGAAAATGTCTCGAGAGAAAAGCTGGATGAAAGAATACACTCTAATTACTCAAAAGCATCACTTTAACACAAGCATTAACTACGATGAGTATGGCAATATTCTTTTTTAGAAATAACAGTATATAGATAACATTAAAACATCAATATATGGGCTGGTTTTAATTTTTTTATAATAAAAAGTGATTTTTAGGCAAATATATCATTTAAAAAAATTATTTTGTTAATTTACCAGAAACAATAATAATTAGAAAAAGTCAAAAAAATTAATAAACTACATTTAATCTAGTACCTTATCAACTATATTTATTTCAATATCAGTTATCATAGGATACCGTATTTTGTCAAGGTAAGTGTTTTCCGACCCATTTTACTTTTTGGCCCAACGTTAGAGTCCACAAAAACTCAAAAAATAAATAATAAAAAATAAAATTAAAAAGAATAAAAAATACTAATTTCGAAATTAAATAAAAAATAAAAAAGAATAAAAACCTAAAGTTGGAAAAAAAGGAAAAAAATAAATTTTTAATAATTTTCTCCTCATGGTAAAAACCAAAATCTTTCTCAATAGTAGATGAAATGATAGAAAATTTCTAGATACAAGTTTTCATGTTTGATAATATATTAAGCATTAATCACCTTCCCATATTCGCAATGTTAAATATTATTTTGAATAATTTTTTTTTATGGTAAAAAAAATAACTCTCTCATTAATAGATGTAATTATATAAAATTAAGTCAGGATACATTTTTCAGTTTGACAATATATTAAGCATCAATTACCTTCCTAAATTTTGAACATTAAATATGATTTTATTTCCTTAACTATCAACCCTAATTTTTACTTATAAAAAGGTGACTCTTTGGGTAGATTAGGGAGGAGGGATTTTCCAAGAGAATGGATCAAAAATAAAATTTTAAAGAGAGAGAGAAAAAGAGAGAAGAGATTGCCGGGTCGCTGCCACTGTCACAGCCGGCGCCGTCTCCGACCAACGTTTTACGGTGACAAAAATTTATCGTTGGATTTGTCACAACGTCAACTATCACCTATCTAAGTTTCAACCCAATCAGACGAATGATGACCAAGATACGGTCATTTAAAGCTTATACAACTCCCATATTATACGCGTCTTATTCGGGAGGGGTCAAAATACTCGAATTTTTCTATATTTTTAGACAAATTCGGGAAGGAACTATAAAATTCAAAAACTGAAAAATTAACGTATAATGCGCGAATTAACTAACAGTGATTTTGATTGAATGTCTCATTCGTTTGGTAAAAGCCATTACTTCAAGATAATTGGACCTCCTCATTTTTTCATATTTGTAACGATAACTGTCGTGATATCAATATTTGTAAACGATAACTGTCATGATACATGCTGATATCGTTACCATCAATCCATTTTTGAAGTATGGTAGACATTATTATTTATTTAAATTTTCTTGTATATATGTGTTTTTCCTTCTTTATATTATATTCTACTCTATACTAACATATTAGAATACTAATTTCCTGAATTGCTGAGATGATGAATTATTTTTGAGATACTAAAGATAATTCTAATATTTTTACAAAAATTAAAATTTTAAAATTTTCAATGGTCTTAGCACCACTCATTTATTGTCACATACTTATTCCATTTTTAGGCACAAGATTTAACTTAGTGAGACATTTAAATATATTTTTTTCCAAACTCTTTCCTAGGACCATTTTCAAAAATTGACAATTGATAAATTTTTGTAATCGTTACATAATGGGCTGTGTAGGTGCTAGTACCTCCCCTACGCACAAATAACTTCTGAACCAACTCTGATTTTTTGTGGACCAAAAAAATACTTTTCTAAATTGGGTGACCAATCAAGTCCTCAAATGATTGGTGGCGACTCCTATTTTATTTCTTAAAATATATTTTTCAATCGCCGCTCCACGTCACAAACACGTTGCTACAGCATGACGACTCCACTGGGGAATGTCAATCTAAAAATGTGTTAGATCGATAGAGAGTCAAGCCAAATTATTTGTCTCACATGCTCTCTCAAAAAAAGGTTTGCATCTGTCCGTTGACCTGAAGATGAAACTGTTTAGGGTGGCTAATCTTGTCGTTAACCCTTGGATTTCTTAGAGATTCTGAGGGAACCTCATTTCTATAATCCTCTTACTTGGTTTGGGTTTACTTCGATGCCCCATTGTGAATCGATATGTCCAAGAAACTTTCCTAGTGACACTCCAAAAGTGCATTTCTCCGGGTTTAACTTCATAGAATTTCACCTTAGAATAGAGAAGGCTGCTTCAAGGTCCTAAATATTGTGCTCCCACTTCCAATTTCCTCGTAGAAAACTTTGTTTACCAGCCTTTGAAAAGTTGCACCAACATTTGTTAGACCAAAGGGCGTGACTTTGTAGCAATAGACGTTGTACTCAGTAATGAAGAAAGTCTTTTCCTGATCAGGTTGGGACATTTTAACCTAATTGTAGCTTGAGTAAGTGTCCATGAAGCTCAACAGTTCATGTCCAGAAGTGGCATCTACCATCTGATCTATCCTCGACAGTGGGTATTCATCTTTGGGGCATGCTTTGTTTAGGACTGTGAAGTCGACTCGGATTCTCCACTTTTCGTTCTTCTTTCATATTATTACTACATTAGCGAGCCATTCAGGGCAGTTCACTTTTCTAATGAAATCTGCTGCTAAGAGCTTTTCAACCTCCTTTTTGTTGCCTTGTTCCATCTGGGGGCGAAGCTTCTCTTTTTTGTTTCACAGGTTTCATAGTGGGATCAGTGTTAAACCTGTGACAGATGATTTCTTCTAGGATGCTAGGCATTTCCTGCGCCTGTGCTGTAAAAATATCTTTGTTTTCCCTTAGGAATTCTATCCACCTCTTCTTTTCATTTTCTTCGAGACGGGTACCAACGTTTGTTATTTTCTAGGTCTCTTCCTCTAAGCATATGGGCTATGTTTCCTCCACCGCCTCATACCTTGGATCATCTTGTCCATCTCCATCTAATTGCTATAGATCCACGGGTCTGTCGGCCTTTTCTGGAGCTCTTTTCTTTGTAGATTCTATACCAGTTACTGAACAGATACAGCCACGACCTTGTCACCTTTTATTGTTTTCAATCCTTTTGAGGATGGGTATTTCAACACATGGTAGAATGTCGATGGTACAGCCTCCATTTTATAGAGTCAGGTTCTTCCTAGGATCACGTTATACGGGGAAGTTGTTCCCTGTAGCACGAATTCGCTCACATAGTTAAACGGTCATGCGATCACTAGGAGTGTTAGAGTTCCTTCTGAGTAGCTGATGGCTCCGTTGAAGCCGATTAATGGCTGTGATGTTCCTTGTAATTTTTTATGTCCCACAGACATTTTCTCCATGGTCGCCCGATACAAGATGTTCACTGCGCTTCCATCGTCTACCAAGACCCTCCTTAGCAAGGAGTTGCCGACCTGTATTGAAATGATGTGGGCATCGTTTTGGTGCTCATCATTTTCTAGATCAGAGTCACCGAAAACTAACGACGAGTCCCTGTTGCGACTTGGGGGCTTCTAGTGATGTCTTTCCAACATCGGCCACTTGCAGTGTATCTTCCTTTCCTTTCTTATTGTCCCTTATTGCTCGGTTAATGGTATAACTGTGTCAACGATGTGGAGGGGTTATTTCCCCTTATTCCTCATATTTTCTTCTAAGCTGTTTTTCTCAGTCTCACATTTCTTTTCATTTATTTATTCAAATTGGCTAAGGCATTCTTCTTTGATCAACTGCTCAATGTAGTCTTTGAGCTGGAAGTAGTCTCGCGTGTAATGCCTGTTGCTCTTATGATAGAAACAATATTTGTCTTTGTCTTTGTAGTGAGGTTTCTTAATGAATGGGGCTTGTCTTTTCAGCCAAGGTTTGTCTTTAATTGTCTCTAGTTGAGACGGTTACGTACAACAAAAGTTGCTCGCTGAGAATAGGTTTGGAGAGTAAAGGGAGTAGTCAGGTACTCTTTAATTTTGGTAAAGGCTTTCTTCACAGTCCTCATTACAACTGCTCGTAGAGTTTTTCCACAATCCCTCGAAAAAAGGTTTCCGTATGTGTGTTGACCTGGAGGTGAACCTATTTAGGGCGGCTAATCTTCTCGTTAACCTTTGGATTTCTTTAAGGTTCCGTGGGGACCTCATTTTCATAATAACCTTTACTTGGTCCAGGTTTACTTCGATTCCCCGTTACGTAATTAGATGTCCAAGGAACTTTCCTGCTGACGCTCCAAAAGTGCATTTCTCCGGGTTTAGCTTTATAGAATTTTGCCTTAGAACAGGGAAGGCTTCTTCAAGGTCCCGAATGTGGTGTTCCCGCATCTTACTTTTGACTAGCATGTCATCAACGTAGACTTCCATATTCCTTCCAATTTGCTCGCGGAAAACTTTGTTCACCAGCCTTTGATAAGCTGCACTAGCATTCTTTAGACCAAGGGGCATGACTTTATAGTAATAGATGTCGTACTCAGTAATGAAGGAAGTCTTTTCCTGATTAGGTTGAAATATTTTCACCTAATTGAGCCAGAGTATGCGTCCATGAAGCTGAGCAATTTATGCCCAGAAGTGGCTTCCACCATCTAATCTATCCTTGACAGCGAGTATTCGTCTTTGGTGCATGCTTTGATTAGGCCAATGAAGTCGACGCAGACTCTCCACTTTTCGTTCTTGTTTCGTACCATTACTACGTTAGTGAGCCATTTAGGGGCAAAGCTTCTCTTTTTTGTTTCACAAGTTTTATAGCGGGATCAGTGCTGAACCTTTGGCAGATTATTTCTTTTGGGATGCAGGGCATTTCCTGCGCCGCTCTCCAACAAACATATCTTTGTTTTCCCTTGGGAATTCTATCGACTTCTTTTTCTCAGTTTCTTCGAGACGGGTACAAACGTTTATTATTTTCTAGATCCCTTCCTCTAAGCATATGGGCTCCATTTCCTCTCTCGCCTCATAGCTCGGATCATCTTGTTCCTCTCCCAGTAATTGCTATAGATCCGCAGGTCCCTTGACCTTTTTCGTAGCTTTTTTCTTTGCAGTTTCTAAAGCGGTTACTGAACAGATATGAGCCACATCCTGTTCACCCTTTTATTGTTTTCACTCCTTTTGGGGACAGGTATTTTAACACTTGGTAGAATGTTGAGGCTATGATGTTCCTTGTAATTTTTTATCTCCCATGGACATTTTCTCCATGGTCGCCTGATACAAGATGTTCACTGCGCTTCTATCATCTACCAAGACCCTCCTTATCAAGCAATTGCCGACCTGAATTTAAATTATGAGAGCATCATTGTGGTGCTGGTCATTTTCTAGATCAGAGTCACCGAACATTAGCGGTGAGTCTCCATTGCCGCTTGGGGGCTTCTACTGATGTCTTTCTAACATGGATCACTTGCAATATATCTTCCTTTCCTTTATCGTTGTCCCTTCTTGCTCGGTTAATGCTAAAACCGTGTCGACGATGCGGACGGGCCATTTTCCCTTACTCCTACTATCTTCTTCTTGACTGTCTTTCTCAGTCTCGCATTTATGTTCATCTCTTTTCACCAATTGGCTAAAGTATCCTTCTTTGATCAACTGCTCAATATAGTCTTTGAGCTGGAAACAGTCTCGCGTGTAATACCCGTTGCTCTTATGATAGGAGCAATATTTATCTTTGTCTTTGTCTTTGTAGCTAGGTTTCTTAGTTAACGGGGTTGATCTTTTCAGCCAAGGTTTTTCTTTAATTGTCTCTAGTATTTGGTTGACCGGTATGGTCAACAGTGTGTAGACCTGTCCCTCGGGTGGGTTCTGTCAAAATCTCACCTTCGGTGGGCATTCCTACTTTGTTGGACTTTCTTCCCATCTATTCTTTCTATTTCGTCATGCTTCCTTCCTTTTGGTCTTAAGCTTCTTTCTCACTTCTAGGATTCTTCTTCCTTCCGTTCAGCCATTTTTCACGTACCACTCTTCTCTTCCTCCAATGTAATATATATAGGCTCGCGTCTGTTGAAAAATATCTGCCATGGAAATGGGCTTCACTTTGAATAGGTCCTCGAAGAAGGGTGACTCTAGGTCCAGACCTTGTCAGAAGGCCAATCTGGCAAACCGGTCATCGCAGTTCTCGACCTTGGCCATTTCATCTTTGAAGCGGTGAGTGTACACCGACATGGACTCCCTTTATTTGGTCTAGATCGTCATCAGATGTTCTGAGTCTTCCACGACGGTACGATATATTATGTACTATTCTATAAAAATGGAGGATATAATAAATAGTGAAGTTTATGATTGAATGCATTGGTAAGGAGTGGTATCACTTCAAAGCCATCCCGTCTAAACTGGTAGGGAGCATTCTACACATCATCTTGTTGTCGTGTTGGTATAGCAACATGCCTTGTCTGAATCGTCGAAGATGGTCTACCAGATCAGACTTCCCTTTGTAGCATTTGAACCTGGGCGCAACGAACTTTTTGGGTACGGGTGCTGCTAGAACTTTTAGGCTTAATGGTGTCCTGATAGGAACTCAAGGTCATTTTTTCCTGTACTCTCAAGATTCCATATCTCCATCATCTTTTGGTTGAACAGCTCCTCAACTGCTTCTTTTGACATGATTCAGGATTGCCGAGCCTCTCCCGTGGTTTTCTTCATAAGATTTTATGATTGGACTTCTTCTTCTCGTCGTATGCTTCTATCATTCTCGTGGTCCCCTTGCATTTCGTCTCGTTGGCCGCCCTCGGAGTGGGTTTCCTATTCATCATCATTCACCCACTGGCTAACCTCTACTCATGTTTTCGTGAGTTCCTATTATACATTCTGCCATGCATTGTACATTGCTTCAGTATTCCTTATTTCCATCTTGTACATCTCGTTCAAGATCGTCTGCAGCATTTCTATGGGTGGGGTTGGTTGATCTGCCTACTCATATATGTTTTTGGTTTTATTGTCTCCATTTAGAGCCATGTTGTATCTGGTTCTAGGCATGTTTACGATTTTGTAGGGTAGGCCTCTTGAGCTTTTTTCCTCAGGCTCTCAATGAAAGCACCAATATGTGAAGAATGTTTCCGTCTCATTCAAGATTAGGGGAAAATCTATTGATAAGGATAAAAATTATAAGGAATAAATGCACCGGGTCCTCCTTATCTGAATTGCCTTGAAAAATCTCCTCTGTTTTATTGAATACATTGGCCTTATAAAGACTTTTCTGATGGCATGGGTTTGATTAAAATAATAAAATAATAGATATCAGGTGAGGCACTCGTCAAACCTAAGGATAACAACCATTTATGGGGATCTTCTCTACTCGGTATGGGTTGTTTTCTCTTCCTTATTTAACATCTGTCTCACTCAGCCATCCATCAATCACTGCCACATGATGATTTCCTGTGGTTCCGAGCCAATCAGTCAGAGCCACTTGGTGGCCTACAAACCTATCTTTTCTGGGTCATTTCAGCTTACCCAATCAATCACGACCACTTGATTGTCTATCTGAACCCTTTTTTTATTTTGATATTCTATCCCGTACTTGAGGTGATGACCCCGTTCTTGAAGTGATGATTTCCTATTCTGAAGACCTTCGTTCCGTCCTTGAAGTTATGATCTCCTGTTCTCGAGACGTCGGTTCCCGTCCTTGATGTGATGATCCCCCGTTTGTGAAATATCTCGTGACTTTAGTCTGCCACCGTTTCTACTCTTTAGACGCTTTCCGTGAGTCTTGGGTAGGTCCCTTTATCCTCGTGGCAGCGAATATTTTGTACCACTTCAAATATATATATATATATATATAGAAGATTATGGCCAAACACATGACTTGGGGTGTTGTACCCACTTTTTTCTGAATGCATAACTTCTTGTGCATTTGGAAACGAGTACCGCTGAATATTCACCGATAATGATGGAACATGTTGAAATTGATATGTCTAATGATGCTGAGGGATTGGGATGAACTCAGAAGGATAAAGTTGGGTATTATAGAAGCCGGTATTGTGATAATTGCCCTCTTAGTGGATTTTCAGCACTATCCTTCCTTGGTGGTGGGAAAAAGCTCTTGCAACCTAGCCATTTTCTCCTCGACTCAATAATACCTCACCTAATTTGTTCTCGTGATAGCTCTTTTACTTAATCATCTATGATTCCAGCTTGATCGTGCTCTATAAAGATGATGGAGGCATAACCAATGACTTCTTTTTGTTTTTGTTTTTATAACGAAAAAATTAGATTAGTGTATGCATGAAGGAATGAAAGAAACTCTCAATGCATGGAGAATGAAGGAAGTTACAATGCATGAAGAAAACAATGAACCTATAATGTAACGAAGTAAAGGATGAATCTATGATGCATAAACTAAAGGACCTACAATGCATGAAAGAAGGAATGAACTTATGATGCATAAAATAGAGAATTATATACAAATCATGAATAAAAATGTCGATGGATGGTGTTAATGACAATTCTAAAAAAATAGAGTGAAAAAGCACTCCTCACTAGAAAATCAATATACTTGTATGCTAAAATGGTAACAATATGAATCGATGTTGCATGTAATGACAAAAATGACAAATCTATGATGATAACGATAGTGATGGTGATGATGATGATGATGATGATGATTGGTGTTGCCGCTGTTGTTGATGAAGATGATAATAGTTAAATACGACCCTGGTGTTTATTTTCAGTTACTCATTGGGTGGGCTTTAAGGCTGTCTATATATGTGTAGTTAGGATCTAAAACTCTTAAAAGACTCCCAGACTGTCCACACTATTACCCATAAAGGTATAACATGGGCCCCCAATTAGACTTCTAATTGGGTCGACCTAGGTGAGAATTTTTCATCCGCCTCCAGGAGAACAAGGTTTCATAAGGCGATTACTACTTTGTTCTGATATGAGGCTGCGATGTGTGCAATGAGTGAAAGGTATGAGGTGGATACAATACACAATACATTATTTACAAAAAAATAACATGAAATATTAAAAAAAATAAAACTGAAAATAAGAAAAAAAATACTCCGTGAGCGTTTGGAATGAGGACTGTAAATAAGCTTTCACCAAAATTAAAGAGTAACTGACTACCCCCCGTTTACTCTCCAAAATATTCCCGATGAGAAAATTTTATTGTACGTAGCTGTCTTAACAGGGACACTCACCGCAGTACTCATCAAAGAAGAGCAAATGTAACAGAAACTTGTATACTTTATAAGTAAAAGTCTTGTAGTAGCAGAAACAAGATATAAACGAATGGAGAAACTAATACTGGCAGTTTTAACTGCAACACGGAAGCTGAGGCCCTACTTCCAAGCACACAGCATAATAGTATTGATTGAATATCCTGTTAAAAACCTTCTAAACTTAATGGAGGCAAGCGGGAGAATAGAAAATTGGCCAATTAAGCAGAACCAATACGACATGAGTTGCATGCCTCGAGCTTTAATAAAAGGACATGCATTAGAGGATTTTGTAGTCGACTTCACAAGAGTGGATGTTGAACAGGATGCCCACCAAATGGAGAAAATGGAGCCTAAAAGCTCTTTGTAGATGGTGCTTTAAAAAAATTAGGAGCAGGAGCAGGGGTGGTGGCAAAAACTCCTTTTGGGGAAATATTGGAGCACATCATCTCCTTTAAATTTAATGCATCAAATAATGAAGCGGGGTATGAAGCACTGATCATGGGAGTATCCCTGCTACGGGAATATAAGGTAACTAAGGTTAAAACTTTTCTGTGATTCCATGTTAATCGTAAAGCAGGTCACGTGAGAATACATTGCAAAAGATGAATAGATGATGAAATACTTACAATGGGTGAAGGATCTCCTTAGTACACTAAAAGATTATGAAATTTAGCAAATTCTGAGAATTGAGAACGAGCATGTTGATGCCCTAGCAAACCTAGGATCTTCGTTACACCTCCCTTATAGAAGGAATGCCCCCGTAGAAGTTCTAAAAGAATCAAGCATCTCACTCTCATTGACTAACATGGCTGATGTAGAAATTGAACAGGAACATGGTTGACAGGATAACATAATCCGCTTGCTTGAAGAACGAAAGCTTCCTGAAGATAAAATACTTGCCAAAAAGATGCTACAATGAAGTACCAGGTACACGATGTTTAACGAGGTATTATATAAGAAAATGTTTGCAGGACCGTACCTGAAGTGCCTACGAGAAAATGAAGCCCAGTATGTGCCAGTAGAAATTCATGAGGGAATATGCGGAACCACACTGGGGTAGATCGCTGGTCCATAAAGTCATGAATGAAGGATACTACTGGCCCCGAATGCATCAAGACATCAAACAATATACAAAAATGTCTGGCAAGTGTCAGCGTTAGGCACCCGTAGCAAAAATGGCCCTTGGGGAGCTCAAAACTGTGGCTAGTCCTTGGTCGTTCATGCAATGGGCCCTAGACATTGTTAGGCCATTCCCCATGGCACGTGCCCAAAAATATTTCTTGTTAGTTACAACAAAATTTTTCACTAAGTGGATCGAGGCCGA
The DNA here is from genome assembly GCA_003255025.1 of Datisca glomerata. Taxonomy (NCBI): domain Eukaryota; kingdom Viridiplantae; phylum Streptophyta; class Magnoliopsida; order Cucurbitales; family Datiscaceae; genus Datisca; species Datisca glomerata. The sequence continues at coordinate 732,730 of QANY01002785.1, forward strand.
AGTCTTTGCCAAAATTCGTGAGGAAGAAGTAAAAGGGTTTCTATGGAAAAATTTGGTGTGTAGGTATGGGACCCCCTAGATCTTAGTATCTGAAAATGCACTTCAGTTCACCGGGAACTTGATAAGATCATTTTGTAAAGATATAAAAATCACGAATCACTTCTTCACGCCTTACTATCCACAGGGGAGCGGACAAGAAGAAAGATCAAACTGAGTCATACTTGATAGCCTGAAGAAATGGCTAGAAGCCGTAAAAGGAAAATGGGTAGAAGAACTACCTACAGTCTTATGGGCGTACAGAATGATCCCGAGAAAAACTACGGGAGAACCCCATTTACATGATCATACGGAGGAGAAGCACTCATCCCCGTAGAAATCTGGAAGCCCTACCATCAGATCCGACCTAAATGAACAACAAAATGGAGAGCTCCTAGAAAACGATCTCGATGAAGTAGAGGGAAGAAGAGAAGCAGCCCTGAAAAATATGGCCTGTTAGAATTAGGAAATGAGATCTTATTTCCAGGGAAAAAAAGTGAGGAAGAGCTAATTCCAAACAGGAGAACTAGTCCTCATAAGAATCTTTCAAAAGGAAGGGAAACTCGGGCCAACATGGGAAGGACCGTAAAATAGGAGGAAGCAGTTATTGCCACTTGGAAACAGGAGAAGGAATAGAATTATAGAAAACATGGAACGCAATTCATTTGAAAAAGTATTTTGTGTAAAGGATGTAAAAGGTCCATTATAATGAGACAACTTCCCCATAGTTCTTCCCACAAAGGCTTTGCACGTAAAAATAGTGGCATCAAATTTCTCTCCTCAGCCAGGCCACTACTAAAATGGAAGTAAGGGCATTAATAAGTCCTTGGAAGGGGCAGTTCATAAGTCCTACTCCCAGTAGGGACTAAGGGCATTAAAAAGTTCTTAGGAGGGACATTTCATAAGTCCTACTCTCAGAAGGAACTAAGAGCATTAAAGAGTCATTGGGAGGGGCAGTCAATAAGTCCTACTCCCAGAAGGAACTAAGGGCATTAACTAGTCCTTGGGAGGGGTAGTTCAAAAATCCTACTCTAAAAAGAAACTAAAGACATTAAAAGGAGGAATCATGAGAGTAGACAACTCCAAAACCCGCTTGCAATAAACAGAAAGGAAGTTCCAACCCCAACAGATGAAAAGAAGAAAATGGAAAAAATAGGTGAACGCATTCTTGCCTATACATTTCTTGAAATAACTTCCAATTATTTAAAAGAATTAAGTAGCTTATAACTTTACTTGAATGAAAAACATTAAAAGGAAAGAAATCTTTTTTTACTTGTGGAGATTTACTAAAGGTAAATTTGATTGATAAACTTTTACTAAATGTCAAAGAACGAAAGGAGATGACAAAAGCATAGTGAGGAAAGGAGTCATTTCATTAAAAAAGTGAAAAAATTACAATGAAATTCCAAAAAAAAAAGAAAAAAAGAAAGAAAAAGGGAAAAAAATGTTGATTCTCCACGGGAGTAGTGTCAGTAGCTGCTTCAGTTGTGGAAGTAGGAAGTTCAAGCTTGGGATCAACATGTTTGTCAGGGAGGGAGACCAGTGATATATGAGGAGGCTTATCAGTCTTAGCATCACGGTAACCCACCGTGTAGGCCATCTGCTCATACTCATTGACCATGGCCTGGTACTCGGCCACAAGACCAGCATCCCGTTCAATTGACTTGGCCAACGTGTCCTCGGCCTTAGCCAACCTTGCCTCCATAATAAACAAGTTCTCCCCACTTATCTCTATGGACCTCTCTGCCTCCTGCAAAGACCACTCAAGCTTCGACTGCTTAGCCGTTAGCTTTTTAAGTTTTGAAGTCATATGAGCAACTACCCGTTGAAGGTCAGCCTTTAGCTTCTTGAGATCATCTCATTCAGAGGTGACAACACCATAAGCTTTGGTAGTCTCCATCACCTTTCTCCTACAGCTTGCTGCCTCCTCCTTAACACCATGAATATCTTCTTGTATCCCGTTGTGGTAAGTCACGACCTATTCAAAAATTGTTAGCCAAAAGTAGGAAAAGATTTACCTAGCAAAAACAAGGTTCGACAGGAATAAAAATACATGCATCAGAGCATGACTCAGGCTGATGACTTTGTCATGAATAGACAGCAGATGGAGTATAAAGCATCCACCTCAGATACGATCCCCTTCATAACCACGTACGTAGAATGGGAATTTTTCAAAAAGTTGACATCAGGAGGAACCAGAGGAGCCAGGGAGTATCGTCGCCACCGCCAGACACTCGTCTCCTTAGACGGATGTGGAGAACCAGAAGAAAGGGAGACCAACTTCTTAACAGGTGAGAGGGGGGACACGACGACCTCCCCCGCAGCATGATGAACCTCATTAGCAATAGGGAGATTAGTAATGGGTGCAAGAAGATCAGGGATAGGGGAGTAACATCCCCTGAAGCGACAAGTGAAGAGTCGGCGTTACCCATTTTCTTACGTTTTCCCTCGCTAGGTAACCCCCATAAATTACTCCTTAAACATTAAGACATCTTGAGCCCGTTGTACGTGAAGCAAAAAAGCACGTCCTAGTCCTCTACCTCTTTTCTAGCTGCTTCCCGTTGAGCCTCATGCCCTCTTTCTGCTTGGTCAACCCCCTATCCTTCTAGTTTTGATTCTGAAGAATCAGAACAACTCGACCAAAATATTTGATGAAAGGTAGGAACGGGGATCGCAGCAGGAATTGCCCGAGGAACTTCTGATGCAGAAGATGATGGAGATCCAGACTCAGCAACCGGGATAGGTGTGATCGCGACCTCGATCTCCCTCATTGGGTTAGGAAGATCTCTCTAGTCCTACTTCAGACAGTTATAGGTAACACGGAGTCACGCGACAACTTCTTTTGGGGTGAAAATCCCTTGTAGAGTTTCATATCTACACAAAACAAAAATTAGGTTAGAACTTAGAAAAGACAAAATCAAACAATTGAAAAATAAAAGGAAAGGAGGGCTCCGATAACTTACTGAACTTCCCTCATATCCGGGGAATAACCCAGTGACTGTCGCCACCCCAATTTCCACCTACAAGGAGTGTACCCTCCTTCCAACCTTTATCCCTACTTGGAAGGTCAGTAACTAGTCCTCCCCGCTTCTCACTCGCGCGGGGAACAAAGTATTAGGGCAGTCCATGCCTTTTCACTATGTACACGACGTAGATTTCATCTACCCCTATATTTTAATTCTGCCTCCTATTGAGGGCTTCAATCCCTAGAAGAACCCTATAAGTACTAGGGGTATATTGGGAAGGGGTGAGGTTGAAAGCGCTAAAGAATTCCTAGAAAAGAAGAGATAAGGGAAGCTTTAAACCTAATGCTATATACATTGGGGCTAAGAAAATTTGGTAGGGATGATTATAGGGAGAAGATTTAGGGATTCCTTCCCTAAAACCACAGACTACGTCTGGGGTGAAGGCGTCCCTGTGAAGGGCAAGAAAGCGGTTAAATTCATTTTTATTCCTAACTAAAGGAACGATCACCTTAAATGGTTGTGCCTCCATTACTACCAAAAGAAAGAACGCAGAACAGAAAAGACAAAAAGAAAAGACATCATGAAGATGAAGAAAGGAAGAAGGGAGAACTTACAGAAGATAAGAATGAGCATAAAAAAAATGTTGGAAACCCATGTGATATAGGCTATGGACGCTAAAAGAAAATTCAAAAGCGTCTAATAGATAGGGAGATGAAAAGACACCGATTCTGAAAAGGGGGAAAGGCAAATGACGGAAGCATAAGGAAGAGAAAATGAAATAATTACTGCCAGTCTACCTAAAATGGACGAGCCAATGACAACATGACAGCTGGATAAGGGAAAACCTAACCGGCCAGAAACATGCATGACGTGAGAACCAAAAAATAATCCCACACGCACACGTGTCACGATAGGATAAAATCACATTAAGAGCAATGAATTTTCCAAGGAGCGTGTCAGTGACCCTACAAACAAGGCAAGGATGGTACATCATCTCATTATTTAAATACTTTTGACTTTTTCTTATGTAATAGTTAATGTTTTGTAGAATGAAAGAGGATCATGAAATGATGAAAGTATATTAAGAATGGTCGTTCTCCCAAAACAGGACGCGTGCTGAGAATATTCATTGCACATTGACGTGCATCGTTGAAGAGCAATGGGGGAAAATGAACAGATAAAAAATATTTGCTGCCAAGTGGATAAACAAACCTACCCCGGACTCGTGAAAAGCGTAAAAAACGCAGAGATGGTGGCGGACTAAAGTCGCGAGATATTTCACAAATGGGGGTCATCACTTCAAGGATAAGAATCAACGTCTCGAGAATAGGAGATCATCACTTCAAGGACGGGACTAAAGTCTCAAGAATGGGAGATCATCACTTCAAGAACGAAGTCATCACCTCAAGGATGAGAGAGAACTTAAAACAGAAAAAGGGGTTCAGACAAACAATCAAGTAGTCGTGATTGATTGGTAAGACGAAATGACCTGGACAAGATAAGCTGGTAGGCCACCAAGTGGCTCTGACTGGTTGGACTAGAACCACAGGAAATTTTTATGTGGAAGTGATTGATGGGTGGGAAGTGAGATGGGTGGTAAGTGAGACAGATTTTAAATAAGGAAGAGAAAATAACCCATACCGAGTAGAGAGGATCCCCACGAACGAGTGTTATCCTTAAGTTTGATGAGCGCCTCATCAGATATTTATTAATTTATTATTTTAATCGAACTCATGTCATTAGGGAAGTCTTTATAAGGCCAATGTATTCAATAAAACAAATGAGATTTTTCAAGGAAATTAAGATAGGGAGGACCCAGTGAATATACTCCTTAGAATTTTTTATTATCACAATCTCTCTCTATCTCATTAATACTTACATTTAATTTGTCCTTATCAATAGATTTTTTCCCTTATCTTGAATGAGACGGGAACAATCCTTTACATATATATTAATGAAACAAACAACAGAAGAAATCATTTGTTTAGATCTAGGTTGTGCTTTAAGTATGAAAATGTTGTTTTTGCTCCTTTAAGAAATCGAATCTGTACTGACATGATAAGAATTCAATTTTAGTAATTTTAACCCATTTTCATATGGAGTTAGGACAATTTTGTAGGATTTCTTATTAAAATTACCTTGTGTAATATGAAAATTTTAAGGTATTTTCTTTAAGACATTGATTTTAATTTGCCTTCTATGACAATTATGTGAAACTGATAAAAGATAATGTGCAAAGCTTAATAGTTTTGAGCGTTGACAACTCAAAATATTCTCTAGTCAATTGTTTTAGTTAAGGACATCACGTAAGTATAATTTTACACAGACTTGAATGTTTATTATACGCTCAAATTTATGATAGGTGATAGTATGTCGTGGTAATTTTCTTGTTTGAAAATTTAAGCTTAATAGTATGTTATTTTGCTAATAATTATGTGCATGTATATCATTATGGTAATGAATAGGAATACATATGTGCTTTCATGTTTAGGTTTATAAAATGAACATATTAAAAAAATTTAATAAATTTAAAAGACTAGGTGTATGTTTATGTCATCAAAGGGATGAGTGAAAAATGGGACGCGGGTGGGACTGATGGACCTGAGAATGTTAATGGTAAATGTTAATGTTTTTAATGAATTATCGTTTGGCATGTCCAACGCTACTACCAAGGATCCGGTAGTTGAACAAGTTCTGTGATAATGGTTCACTGCGTCTGATTGGTTAAACATTATATAAGTGAGCTTGCACAAAATCTAATGAAAAGAGTGTAAGGAAACAATTTTAAGGATAGCTAAAGCAAATGAAAGACCATGATAATTTTTTTTATAAAGTCCATGTCAAACGCAAGGCTTATGTTATATGATTTAACCGAATTTGAATGCCCATGTGTCTATTAAGTGTGTAAAATTTTACTTACTAGGCATTAGCTCATTCTGTTTTCTTTAACTTTTCAGGCTAGGAGTAAATGCGAGATGACACCTTGTGGGTGGATGAGACCCAATAGAATATTTTTAAATAAGGATTTTAGATAGTACTTTAAGATTATTTATTCTTTATCCAGATGTTTTAGCTTCAAAACAAATGGTTGCCAATTGACTATGTTTCCGCTGCTACTTTTGTTTATTTAAGTACTTTAAATTCAATATTGATAAGCTTAAAAAAGGATTTGTTTGGTTTACGTTTTTAATAAAAAAAATTATATATTTTGTATTTCTATAAAATGCTTAATTAATGATTAAGAGGGTAATACTTCCTAGGCTAATAAGGTGTTAGCTAGGTGGTGTTACAATATTGATGAACCAAAAAACATAGAGGCTCATTACCAAGCCAAGTAAAAATCCACTATTGAGAGAAAGTTAAATTTTTTTGGAAGAGAGATTACACATAATTGAAGATCAGATGTGTATGCTATCATTTCTGCCACATAGTTATGTATGCACAATACAACAAACATGTGCTTCAATAGCACACTAGGATTGCATTTTTAGACAAAACGCTAAGGAAACTAGCACTTCCCACTCCCACTTTGAACCTCTCTCTCCCTCTCAGCTTCGACGACTCTCTTTCTCTCAGTGCTTTAACCCTCTTTCAGCTTCAACCTGTCTAAGCTTTGACGAGTCTCTTTCACTCAGTGCTTTAACCCTCTTTCTCTCTGCTTCAACCTCTCTTTCTCTCACCGATCTTAGGGCTCATTGAATCGCCTCTGTTCTCTCTACGATGAAGCGCTTCTGTTCTCTCACCTCTCCGCAACAAAAATCACAAATGGGTCTCTAGAATGAAGCTTTCCTCGCTAGGTGAAGCTCTCTCTCAGGTAAGAAAAGCTTAAATTTTGTGAGGCATAGGGTACGGGGACAAAAATATCCAACCCACAAAAAAATAAACTCCCTTACAGTTAAAGCCCTCTTTCTCCAACCTCTCTACTATGCTCTCTCAGCTTCAAAGCCTCTCTCTACGATTGTCAAAGTCCAGGGATACTGTTCGCTGAATGTCACTCTTTCAGCTCTCGTTCGTGAACCCTTCAACGGTAGCTTCTTGCAGCTTTGTCGTCCCATCGTGTCAAGGTAGCAGCTTTCTCTCACAGATTTCTCTCGCATATATCTCTATCTTGTCTTGTAGCTATGTCGCATCTCTTTCTCTCTCTCTCTCTCTCTCTTTCTTACATCTCTTTCTCTTTCAGCTCTATGTTACACCTCTATTTTCTAGCCCTTCCCACTTCGATTTCGCCTCTTAGAACAATTGTTTTTCCCTGCGAGTTGGGTTTCAATCTCTAATTCATGTCTATTTTTATGATATTTGTCTCATTTTTATGTTTTTTCTGAGAAATTTTGTCTGAGTTAATTAGGGTTACAACATTTGGTTTTTAAAAGTATATTTACTTTTAATTTTCTTACTTCATGATTTACCTAATTTAAAAGGTTACAACAGTTGGTGTTTAATTGTGAACACTCTATATCATAGACATATGGTTACACACTTTCTAACTATTGTAGTAGCTACTACCTTATTGTTATATATAAGAGTAGTAGAGGTTAGATTGACAAGAACATCATTGTTAATAAAAAAAAATGCTTAGCAGTTCCTATTTCCTCTTCTTCAAAGTGGCCCGGTAGTAGTAAGATAAATCATTGAACCAGTTGAACTATAGATTCTCTTAAATTATTGTACTCATACAAACAAGACAAACTCATTTTTCATGAATCAAACTATTTCAGTTCCACAACGTACTCATCTTCTCTATCACAAGTCGGGTTTCTGCGGTGTTTAATTTAGATATTGTTTTTTTTAATTTGATGGCATTAGTAGCTTTTACATATTTATTTGTTTAAATATGATAATTTGTATCATTTTTTGAAGTATTTGTAGCTTTTTACATATTTCTTTGTTTAAATTTGATAATATGTAGCATGTTTGAAGTATTAGTAGCTTTTACATATTTCTTTGTTTAAATCTGAAAACTGCCTTTATGTGTGCCTGATAAGTCTTACTAGCAGACGGTGCAAGAAATCAAGCTTCAACAGTTTCTTTCTTTATTTTTTATGCAAGAAAGATTTATTGTCCACACATTTCTGTTGCAAAAGTCTCTTTTATATCTATGGCTTCCCCCATTTTTCATTCTCTTTATTTAAATTCTTTCTTCCTCTTTCAATCAGTTTCTCTCTATAAAATGGCAATGGCTATATCACAAATAGCATATGTAGGAATGAACATTACATCAAAGCAATCAGGTATGAATTCACTTATCTTTGTTTCTTACCCACGTATCTTCTATTTTTTTCTGGTTGGTGATTTGATGTCATTTTTGGCAAGGCTGTATTGCAAATAGGATATGCCAGAATGAACATTACATCAAATCTACTCATGAAATCTGGTATGAACCCACTTATCTTTGTTGCTTACCCACTTATCCTCTATTTTTTTTCTTGTATGAACCCACTTGTCCTCGTTGCTTACCCATTTGTTCTCTCTGTTTTTTTCTGGTTTGAATCCACTTATCCATTGTTTTTTTCTGTTTCATTCTCATATATTAATGAGTAACACAGTTTTTATTCTGTGTTTAACTGATAATTGTCAATATAATAGAGGTGAACAAAACTAGAACAAATGGTGTCGATGATGGACTTCTCGATCCAATAATATTGCAAAAATATGGTTACAGTCTTCCTTCCCTAGATGAGAAACGTTATAGTAAAAAATTAGGACATGCTTCATCCGTTATGTGTAATCATTGTGAATCGTGGGCCAGATACTGAATTATAAGTTGCTAATCTAGCTGAGTTGTCTGGTAAGGGAAGGCCATAAGTTTTTTATGATGTTACTCTCACTCTAAACACACTTGGTATCTGCATTTTCTCGTTAAGTGAAAAACCTAGTTATTCAATCCGCTCATTGTCATTCTTCCTAAGAAGACACAAGTTTATTAATGCTATCTATTTACATGTTCTTAGGTTGAGATGAAAATCATCCGAAATAGATTATTAGTAAGCTGAGTATCCATGATTGTTGATGACAAGTATTTGTTGCTGAAATAAGAAGGAATACGGCCTCAGACTATGAGTGGATGGTTTATAGATTTCTTTTGGATGAGAATTGCAAATTTTAGTTGCCTGATATGGTAGGTAGGGACATATTGTAGATACAGTCAAACGGATGTTGTTGGTGAGCACATTTATGTTCTTTAACCAATACTGTTTGTTCCAAAAACTTTCCTATGAGCTCGTTTGTTCAATTTGGAAATGAGAGATCACGAGCAGTAGTGTTTTTGCTAGGTGAAAATCCTTACACATGTCTAGGATTATTTACCTTGTTTGCTACTATTTTGGGAGTTTAAACGTTGGAATTTAGTAATATCATATCTTGTCTGGGAGTCTTTTTTGTACATTTGGTATTATGTTTGATCTGCATTATTTTTCCATCAACTAATGCACAAGGAATGAACTACATACGAAACTCCAAACTTTGATAGTAGATTTAGTATCAAATATCCTAACGGTTCTGAATGTTAACAACTTTTGTAGAATGAAAGCTTTGGTTCTGAATCGAAGGAGTTTAACAGTGTTTTCTAAATATATATTATATGCGTGTTTATGCTTCCTGTGGCATACTAAACAAGTTTTGGATTATTTCTTTGGCTAGTATACGCATTCATATAGTGGAGAAAACATATAATTGACTGTGAAACATCATTTGAAATTTGAGCTTATTCAAGCTTTCACCTATTAGTGTAAACTTTCTTGGATTTGAGTAAAAAATTTAAATTAATTTGTTAGTATCAAATATCTTAACGGTTTTGAATATCCTATTACATGGTATGTATTTTTCAATGTAATCCTTATACTTCCATGCATTTCATATTTAATCTATTTTCGTTTTCATCTTTTTGGTGGTAGGGAAATTGATGGATTTGAAAGGCTTAATGTCGTTATGAACCTTCTCTGTCACTTAAGCTTTGTTATGGTCTTATAAGGCATTGTTTAGATAAAACTCAATTGCTTGTTAAATGTTGCATTTTGATACAGAAGATAATAAAACTTGGTTTGCAGTTAAATGTCAAAATTTGGTTGCTCTCCACCAACGACTATACTATATCATGGAATGTTGTAAGTCTGCCACTAATTCTTAACTTTCTTATCTAATACATCATTTCTTAGCAGTTGATAATTTAGATTGTACTATTTGGAATAGGAGGCTTGCTTTTTCATCTGAATGGATCATCCATGCTTCGGTACAACACCTTGATCTTATCTTGAAACATCACTAAGGCAGTTACCTGCGCCCTCACCAAGGAAAACCACCAAGTGGGCCTCCTAGGGTACCTCCACCTTCAGCACCTAGATGTGAATTTATACTAGATTTTAGTTTGTTAGATAAATTACTTTTTTTTGCTTTTTGTAAAAGTCAATATGTAATTATCATTTTGAGATGTAATTTCTAGTAGACAATTAGTATGTAACAATTTTGACTAATTAAATAAAATGATATGTGATTTTGTTATTTCGTGATATTTTTTTGAAAATTTATTTATTTTCATATTTGAATAATTGTAATTATAAGTTATAAAAAAATTTATAAAAAGTATTTAATAACATTAGCAAAACAATAAATAATAAAAAAATGCTATGAAAGACTTGCGATAAACCGCTATGAATGACCTACGATAGCATTTATAAAACGTTATAGCATTCATAGCGTTTTAAGAACGCTATAATGGCCTGCGATATAACGCTATGAATGACCTATGATACCATTCATTGCGTTTTAAGAACCTTATGAACGATTTTTATAGCATTTCTTCCAAGACAACCTGGTGGGGGCTGCATCTTCGTGGTACATCTAATTAGATAGTCAATGCATTAAGTGGTTGAAAGATTTAGAAGACGCTTTCTTAAGACAGTACGACATGGTCATGGCTTCAGATCATTTTCATTTGCAAAGGATAGAGAAAAAACTTATATTAAAAGCTTTAAAGACTATGCACCAGAGTAGAGGGATCTTAGTGGATAAAGTGCAACATGTCCTATCAAAAAACTAAATGGATGCAATGTTCATTAATACATTGAGGTATCCGTTCAATGATATGATGATCCAAAATGCTTCAAATAACTTTAATATTATAGTGATTGGTGAAATGATATTATATTTGGGTAAAAACTCAAATTGATCAAAGCTAGAATGGAACCTAGAAAATGACTCAAAATAGACGAAACACGATAAGAAAATACATGATACAAGTTTTTTTAGACATTAGGTAAAACTTTTAGCAATTTGACGTTAGCTCGTCATTTTTAAAAGTCCCTAACAAGCATTGGCAATTGAGTAACATCCCAATTATTGAACTCATTATATGGGTAACAATGATTAATAGAAGCATCAATGCATTGCAACTATCAAAACATTCACCACATCCATTTGTTCCATTATCATGTGAAGAGAGATGCTTCACAAAATTTATAGTGGTATTCTTATGATTTGATAAAGAGTTAGAACTCATTATGGGTTGTCATAAGCTTTCTTGAAGTTTAACCCACTAGCTTTGATCAGTGTTTGAGCTCTATTTTTTAGTGGCGCACAATTCTCAGTTGAATGACCTATTGCCTCAGCATAATAGTCACATTGAGCATTTGAATCATATCACCTAGGATATGGCGGCTTAATGAGACAATAAGAAACTTGCACCAATTGATTATTGTGGATCGACTGTTGTAAAAAGCTTTACGTATGACACAGGAATTGTGTCATACTTAGTGAATCTTAGACATTTCTACTTTCTCTTTGGTTCTAAACTACATGAACAATATTTGTAGGTGAGTTTTATGCCACATGCAAGGTGTATGCACATATGGTCTTGTATATCGAAGCCCTTCATTGTATCTTAGAAAATAGTAAAACTCCAATCTTGTAAGCACTAGCTAAATAAGTTAGGTTTAGAAGTTTAAGGTTTCTAGGGATAGAGAGTCTCACCTCTCTCTAGAAAATCTTCCCCTAAATCCCCTCCTAGGGTTTCTTCCCCACCAAGCTCATATCTATTGAGTATGGCTTGGCCTCCACCGAGCTTAGGGTTGGGTTATTCTCTCTTCTTCTTCATCTGGTGAAGCGTTAGAGGAACTGAGAGGGTGTGTTCTGGGTCCTTGCTCATTCTCTTACCCTGCGTCGACTCTACTTAACGATGATGTGCCGTGAATCGGACATAGAGGCTTTGGTCAATGGTCATCGAGGGCTTCACTCCACCGAGGCTTCTGCTCGATGAACCAATTGCCCATCCTGTGATAGGTGTGGTTGTATCTCTCCATTTCTACCATTGTCGAGGCTGCCTTGTGAGGTCACTCATTTGATCATTCTGACTTATTAGTCCTTGTGCCGTTCTTGATTTTGGTTGTTCGGTATCTGTGTGAATAGGCTTCTTAGTGTAGTTTATTGTGGTGCACCTTGGTTTATTCTTGAGGTGATTAGCTAGGTTAGATAGAGTAGGTTGATAGTTGGGTTGCCTGTACTATATTTTGGTTTGGTATAGTTTCCGCTTTAGTTTGCCCTGTGTGATACCTTGGTGTGGTTTCTGTGCCGAATCTTTGTTGCGGTGCTGTTTTTGGTAGTTTGTCATGTGTGCTATTTATGTAGTAGTATAGTGTGTAATTATTGTCTATCTAGCTCTAAGCTTAGCACTATAATGCATGTTGTATACCTGGGGTATGCCCCTTGTATAAGTATACATATTTTGGTTGAATATATTTACCTTTTGGCCAAAAAAATGTTAATAAATTCCTTTTCAATTCAGCATTTATCGACATCTTCCCCTTGCATCTCTCTCATTTTTCCTTTCACCCAAAAATCAAACTCGAGATTAGGAATGATGATTTTGAATTAGAAAACATTAGAAATTTCATTTATAGATTTGATAAGCTCATTCTTAGTGATTAGACAAATGAAAGTGAAGGGAAACTTTTGTTTTATGAATGAAGAGATATTGTAAAAAAGGATATTATTCTTAATTGATGTCCTATTTCTATTGAATTTTCATAAGATTGGAAATGATGAAGAGGCATTCTTTCTACTATCCTTAACACTAGTATCTCTTGCAAGTAAACAAAGCCTAAAAAAATTTCATTTCATTACACCCCCACTCCCTAAATTTGGGCAATTATTCTTTTTCGTCAAAGTAAATGTCTCATAATTTAGAAAGTTTCTCAAATTAAGGTAAAAGCAAAAGACAAAGGCAAAAAAGTAATGAAAAAAATATTCCAAATGCATTTCCCAAACTTGGGGCAGTTGTTGTAAAAAAGTTCTTATTGTTATAAAAGATTAGATGGATCAAGAATGCAAGAAATAAAATAGCATAAAATAAAGAAGAAGAAGAAGAAGAAGAAGAAGAAGAAGAAGAAGAAGAAGAAGAAGAAGAAGAAGAAGACGATGATGATGATGACGATGATGATGATGATGATGATGATGATGATGATGATGATGAGAGAACTAATTGTTTCTCTTGATTTTATTCATGGGCAATCTCTTCCTTTTGTAGGCAACATAAAAGAAACACATAAGAAATGAACTTACCATATTTATTTAGGAGTTTTTACTTCTAATGTAATGGAGAGAGTTAAGAATAAAAGAGTTAGGAGTGGGGAGAGTTAGAGAAGTTGAGAGTAAATAATGGTGACATTCAACTTATGTATTTACAACACTCTCTCTTAGATGTCCACTATACAAAGGATATGCCTCATTAAAATCTTACCAGGAAAAAAACATTTGGGAAAAAATGCTAGTGACGGAAAAAGAGTACAAAATTTTTATACTTGTAAAAGTTTATCTACCTCATCAAAACTTTGCCAGGAAAACCCAATGGGAAAAACCTTAGCGAAGGAAAAAGAGTACAGTATATACATAGTGGTCTCTTCTTTTATACTACCCCTGATGTTAATATAACCACCATCATCACTTGTCTCAAAGATGACGCATTTCAATCTTGTAAACAAGCTTCTTTAATGTTGTAGTAGGAAGTGATTTAATGAATAATTAAGCTAGATTATCACTTGATCGCATTTGCTTCACATAAATATCTCCGTTCTTTTGGAGTTCACGCGTAAAAAAGAATTTTGGTGAGATGTGTTTTGTTCGATCTCCTTTTATATACCCTGCTTTAAGTTGGACGATATAGGACGCATTATCTTCGTATAAAGGGTAGGGTTGTCTTTGAATGAGGATAATCCACATGTTTCTCTGATATGTTGGATCATTGACCTTAACCATATGCACTCTCTACTCGCTTCATGGATAGCGAGTATTTCAAAATGATTTGAAGAAGTAGCCACTATCGTTAGCTTCACAGATTACCAAGATATAACTGTATCATTGTAACTAAACACATAACCAATTTACGATCGACCCTTATGAGGGTCAGAAAGGTAACCAGCATCTGCATATCCAATTAGTTATGATTTTGACGTCTTCGAATAATATAGACCCATATCAATTGTTCTATGCAAGTAACCAAATATGTGTTTAACTCCCATCCAATACCTTTGAGTTGGTGATTAACTATATCTTACAAGTAGATTAATAGCAAATGTTATATCAGGACGTGTGCAATTTGCAAGATACATGAGAGCACTAATAGCACTAAGATATGGTACTTCAGGACCATGACTTCTTCATTATCTTCTCGAGGATGAAAATGGTCCTTTTTAATATCAAGTGATCTCACAACCATTGGAGAACTCAATGGATGAGCTGTATTCATATAAAAGTGCTTCAGGACTTTTTTATGTAAGCCAGATGATGGATTAGTATTCCATCTGATAAATGTTCTATTTGTATGCCCAAAAAAAAATTTTGTGTTTCCAAGATATTTCATTTTAAACTCTCTTTTCAGATAAGTTATGACCTTATCCAGATATGCAGAGGTGCCAATGAGATTTAAATCAGCTACATACACAGCAATAATGGCGAACCCTGATTTTGATCACTTCATTAAAATTTATGGACAAATTATATTGTTCACATAACCTTCTTTCAAAAGTTATTCACTAAGGTGATTATACCACATACTCCCAGACTGTTTCAAATCATATAAAGATCGTTGTAATTTAATTGAACATATGTTACTAGATTTTGAAGTATATGCTTCAGGCATTTTATATCCTTCTAGGATTTTCATATATACTTCACTGTCAACTGAGCCATACAAGTATGTTGTTACCACTTCCATTAGACTGATTAAAAATCAGAAGTTAATTGCATCCATTACAAGGGAGTAGGTCTCATCATAATCAAGACCAGGTCTCTATGAGAAACCTTGTGCTACAAGGCGTGCTTTGTATCTAAAAATTTTATTATTCTCGTTACACTTTCGTACGAAAACCCATTTGTATCCAACTGGTTTTACATTTTCGGGTGTGGGTGTTTGGACTACAGGTCCAAATACTTCTGGTATTGAAAGCGAATCGAGCTCTGCTTGTATTGCTTCTTTCCACATTGGCCAATCTTTTTCTCTGTCGATATTCTCCAACAAATTTTGGTTCAAGATCTTTAGGATCCTTTAGAATATCAAGCACCACATTGTATATAAATACATCGTCAATAATTTTATTGTGATATAAGCTTTTTCTAGTATTGGCAAAATTTATAGAGATCTCTTTATTATCATGTTCTTCATCTTGTGAAGAAACAAATTCTATGTCTTCCAATTGATCAGAGATATCATTTGTTTGTTTGGAGTGGCATCTTCAAGAGCTTCACCGTCATTCATTATTTCTTTATCCTTTTTCTTCCGGGGTATTTTGTCTTTTGATCCAACTGGTCTACCACGCTTCAGGCATACTTTACTAACGACTTGTCCTACCGGGACGTCAATCTGTGCTGGAGCATTTGTAGCTCGTATGTGCGATTTTGTAACTTTATTTGTATTAACAAAAGCATTAGGTAATTGATTTACAATATTTTGCAAATGAATTATCTTTTGAACTTCCACTTCATATTGATTTGTACGAGGATCTAGATGAGACAAGGATAAAGCATTCCAGGAAATTTCATATTTTTTCTCTAGTTGTGACTTCTCTTCCCCTAATGATGGATACATAGTCTCATCAAAATGACAATAAAAAAATCTTTCTGTAAACATATCGCCCATCTATTGTTCTAGATATTTAAGTATTGAGGGAGATTCAAAACCACTATAAATCCGAAGCCGTCTCTGAAGACCCATTTTTGTACGTTGGGGTGGGGAAATAGGAACATATACAGCACAACCAAAATTTCTTAGATTAGAAATATTTTGTTCTTGTCCTGAGACAAGTTGTAACGGGGATTACAGTTTGTAAGCAATGGGCCTTACACGTACCAATGATGCAGCATGTAATATAGCATGTCCCCAAACATAAATAGGTAATTTTGATCTCATTAGTAATGGTTTAGCAATTAATTGTAATCGTTTAATCAATGTTTCTGCTAAACCATTTTGAGTATGAGTATGGGCAACATGGTGTTCAACATCAATTTCAATTGACAAACAATAATCATCAAATGCTTTTAATGTAAATTCACCAGCATTATCAAGACGAATCGTCTTAATTTTATAATCAAGAAATTGTGCTCATAATCGAATTATTTGTGCCAATAATCTAGCAAAACTGCATTATGAGTGAAAAGATGATTTACATGTGACCAACGTGTAGATGCGTCTATTAGCACCATAAAATACCGAAATGGATCACATGGTGGATGTATAGGTCTTCAAATATCTCCTTGAATATACTATAAAAATGTAGGAGATTATTTCATAACTTAGTTAAAGATGGTTTGATAATCAACTTGCCTTCAGAGCAAGCTTTGCACGGAAAATCACTGGATAAAAGAATCTTCTGGTTCTTTAGTGGATGTCTATGTAAATTTTCTATAATTCTTCTCATCATTATGGATCCAGGATGGCCTTATCGATCATGCCAAAGAACAAATGTCTTTGGGATAGTGAACTTATGGCTCATCATATTATTTAACTCAATTTGAGCTTATAATTGCATTATATAACCCGGAGAACAAAGATGGAAGCTTCTCCAATATTTTCTTCTCACCAGAGGCATATGAAGTAATGCATAAATACTCCATATTATTTTCATCAATTATCTTAATATGATAACCACAAAGACGAATATCTCTAAAACTAAGCAGATTTATTCTAGATCTTGTAGAGAATAATGTGTCATTAATGATAAATTTTATTCTACCAGGTAGTATAATGTTGGCTTTTTCGAAGCCCTCAATCAATTTCGTAGTGCCAAATATTGTATTTGCTATCGTTTCTTCTAATGTCAAATGAGAGAAATGTCTTTTCTCCTTTAGAATCATATGAGTGGATGCACTATTTATCAGACATACATCTTGAACATTAATTTTTGACTCCATCTAGTAATCTGTAAAAGTTATATTTTCATTAACAAAGTAAATAATAAACTTTTACTTATAAATAAAATACAAAATAATTTTTATAGTTTTGTTATTGATAGCAATTAAAGAGACAAACAAAATAAGATAAGAAATGTAAACTTAAACAATATGTGCATGATTAATGACATTATGTACGTTCTCTATAGATTGCTCGAGATAGGCAGAAACGTCTAAGTAGGTGATGCCAACTAAATTATTATGATAAGCAAAATTCATTTCAATCTCTTTCCATTTTCCCTTCATAGAAGCTTGATATAGATCATCCAAATTCTTATGCGTGCGGGAGGTACACGACCAATGACCTTTCTTGCCACACCTATAAAAAACTTCATAATTCTTGAAAGGCTTATTATGTGAGCCCTTTCCTTTTCCATGATTTTCATCCATCTGGTGGTATTGTGTGGTTTTCTTATTCTGATAATCATATGATTTACTATTATTATTATGACCACCACGATGTTGATTACTTCGACTGCAAGCATGTCCATGCCCACACCCATGATTACGAAATGATGTAGCATTCACTTCTAAGAATGGTGTTGAGCCAGTTGGGCGAGATTAATGGTTTTTCATTAGAAGCTCATTATTTTGCTAAGCAACAAGTAAGCAAGAGATTAATTAAGAGTATTTCTTAAATCCACGCTCTCGGTATTGCTGCTGCAGGAGCACATTTGAGGCATGAAAAGTAGAATATGTTTTCTCTAACAAATCTTCTTCAGTGACAATTTCTCCACATAATTTTAATTGTGAGCTTATTCTGAATAATGTTGAGTTATATTCACTAACAGATTTGTAATCTTGCAACCTCGGGTGCATCGAGTCATAACGAGCCTTTGGAAGTATAACTATTTTCTGATGGTCAAATCTATCTTTTAAACTCTTCCAGAGATTAAAGGGGTCTTTTACAGTGAGATATTCAATTTTCAATCCTTCATGTAAATGGTGGCGAAGGAATATCATAGCTTTTGCTCGATCATGCAAGGATGCTTGTTTTCCTTCTTTAATTGTAATTCCTAAGTTCATGGCATCAAGGTGAATTTTTGCATTAAGAGTCCATGATAAATAGTTTTTGCCTGAAATGTCAAGAGCAATGAACTCGAGTTTTGTAAGATTTGACATTTCTAGAACTCTAATAATTGCATGACAAAATAATAGCGTAGTTAGAATGAATAGATAGAAAATTAATGCAATAATACATTAAAATATAATATTAGATGATTGTAAGGAAAAATCATAAATGAATAAATTCAAATATAGCAACAAATATTAAAATTCCGTAGTAAATCAATTCTCATTTACACAAACATTCATTTAAGAACAACATATGAATACAACATAAACATATGCCACAAAATCTCTATTTAGAGTTTTCTATAATATTCATTATTATATTCTTTTATAAATATCCCATAACTTGTACCACTACCATAAAAAATATTGTAAGATATTATCTTATGTGCCATTGATAGGTTACACCAAATTTAAGAAAAAACTAATATTATTTTAAATCTTAAACATGAAAATTATTTATCAATTGATAAAAGAACATCTTAAACAATCTAATTGGAAATGAAATTAACAAACTATATTTTCTATGAAAAAATTATACAAAAATCTATTTTATAGTAATTGACCAATTGTCATTTTAAACATAAATTAAAATATGTTATGTAAGAACACAAAGAAGTAATAATATCTCATTGGTAACTAATTCTAGATAAATACTACTTATAACTACCTATATAATTTATATCCAATTACCAAGCATAAAATAAAACAAGATTATTATCTAAGATTTGAATCAATTAGCAAACATAAAATCAAACAAGATTGTTATCTAAGATTTGAGAAAACATTAAAACGTAAAAAAGTGTGGTTAACGCTTCATGAAGATAAATTAAGAATGCAAGAAATAAAATAGCATAAAATAAAGAAGAAGAACAAGAAGATGAAGAGAGAGAACCAATTGTTTCTCTTGAGTTTATTCATGGGCAATCACTTTCTTTTATAGGCAACATAAGATAAACATATAAGAATGGAACTTACAATATTTATTTAGGAGTTTTACTTCTAATGTAAATGAGAGAGTTAAGAATAAAAGAGTTAGGAGTAGGGAGAGTTAGAGAAGTATAGAGTAAAGAATGGTGACATTTAACTTATGTATTTACAACACTTATGCAACTCTTATACTATTTTGATTTTTCAAGACCCACACTGGGGCATTTCTTGTTTGGTAAAATCCTCAACGATGATAATTGACTTAGACATGTCATTTTCATATAATTTTTTAGCCTCTTTTATCCTTTCTTTTGACAACCTATAAACTCTAGCCTACATTACAGTGCAAATGAAAGTTCTCACTGGACTAAGAAGATCTATCTACAATAAGTACGTCACTTTGAATAAGTTAATACCTCAATGTATGTCTGTCATACGAAAAATATCACCTTTCAATAAAAGAGAAAATGAAAAAGAAAAAGAAAAGAAAAAAGAAAAAATGACCACTATGAGTGTGGAAAAGTGAAGTTAGGTGAAATGTTTCTAGTTTTCAAATGTGTCATTCCAAAAACTGAGAAACATCTTATACCACAGTTTATTTTCCCCTGATCTCCATTTCTTGGTCAACAAAAGGTCTTTCATTCACGATATTCATTCTATCATTCTTACTTTCTTCATTTTTTCCACAACAATTAGAGCATGTAGATGACATTGCAAATTACTCCTGAAAGAACTCAGAAGTATGATTTTTGGCAAAAAAAGAAAAAGAAAAAAGTGTAGTTTGTAGCCATGGTGAAAACCTGAAAGGGAACAACATGAAAAAGTAGTAGGACTATGGGTACAAGATAACACATGCACAATGAAAATGCTAAAGGGGCGTTGTGATATTTTACAAAATGGATCGAGATAAAATTACCCTTTACTAATTTGCCTCTGCCATAGAAATAAAGTTGAAATATTGGAGCATCATGTGACAGAAAAAAAAAAAAAGAAGGGTTGCAGGTATAGTGAAAATCTCAAAATTGCACAATTGGAAAAAAGGGTAGGAATGTAGTTACAAGGCAGTATACCTATACTAAAAGCTCAAAAAACACTATTGGGTTCTTTATGTAGTTGGAATAGAAGAATCATTTGTTTGTCTCAGGCGTTGATAAAATCTAAAGACTGGGGCATTGATCGATGTAAAAGAATGCATCATTATCTCAAAAGTATGTTCGACATCTCCTTGCTAATTCATGATCCTAGTCCAATAACTGTTTTGAAAGATGATGGAGATGACCACAATGACCCATTTAAAAACCATTCTAAGATTTTCTTAAAACTTTCACAATCATTCACAGCATTCACACTATAAAGATTATCCCACTTGTATTAATAAGTCAATAATTTCATTGTACATACATGCATCATACTAGTTGTTTTTATCATCAAGAACATCAATTTGAAATCTATAGACACTAAATATTTAAAGCATGCATTGATCTGGCTCTTGTTATCAAATGAGAGTTGATTAAGTCAACTTCAACACCATTTTCAATCAATATGGTCAAATTGAACTCGACTAAGTCACGATCAAAGCCTGTGTTAGAGCCAGGTCTATTTTTCATTTTCAGTTAAATCGAACCTAACTCAGTCGAGGTCAAAGTCTGTGTCTATCCAGTTCCATATTCTTTTTTTAACATTTTGGTTAAATCGAACCCGACTCAGTCGCGGTCAAAGTCTGGTGTCCGCGCTAGGTCCCTTTCAATGAACATGGTTAAATCGAACCCGACTCAGTGGTGGTCGAAGCCTAGTGTCAGCGCCATGTCCATTTCTTTTTTCATTTTCTGTTAAATCGAACGCGACTCAATTAAGATTGAAACTTGTATCTATCCAGTTCTATTCTCATTTTAAATATTTTTTAGTTAAAATAACTCTAAAGTGGGGATGGGGATGGGGCGAAACTGCCCCACCCCCACCCCACCCAATTGACATCCCTAAATGCCATGTTTGTTTCAATCAATATGATTAAATTGAACTCGACTCGGTTGCGGTCGAAGCCTCGTGTCAGTCACATGTCTATTATTTTCATTTTTGGTTAAATCGAACATGACTTAGTCAAGGTCAAATCCTTGGGTCTATCCAGATCCATTGTCATTTTTAATCTATTCAGTTAAATCGAACCCGACGCAATCGAGGTTGAAGCCTAAAATCGAACGCTGGTGTCTGTGCCAGGCCTGTTTTTCATTTTCAATTGAATTAAACCAAACTCAATCAAGGTCAAAGCTTGTGTATTTTCATGTTCATTTTTATTTTTTCATGTTCGATTAAATCGAATGAGACTCAATCAAGGTCAAAGTGTGCGTCTATCGAGACCCATTTTCATCTCTAGTCAAACTGAACTCAACTTAGTCGAGGATGAAGCATGTGTCTTACCCATGTAGTTATTTCTAATGCTGGTACAAATACTCATCAACACATTTGTACACCTCCTAAATTTAGGAGAGTGAACAAGGGGGACAGCTGTAGATACCAAATTTTTTATGGGTAAGCATTTTCAGACCTATATTACTTTTTTGCCCCAACGCTAGAGCCCACAAAACCCAAAAAAGTCAATAATAAAAAATAAATTTAAAAGAATAAAATTTATAAATTTTAAAACTAAATAAAAATAATAAAATAATAAAATAATAAAAACCAAAAATTGAAAAAAAGGAAAAATAAAATCTCTCTTAATTATAGATGAAATGATAGAAGATTATGTCTAGATACATTCTTCATGTTTGGTAGTATATTAAGCATTAATCACATTCCTAATTTTACACTATTAAATATTATTTTGAATAATTTTCTCTCCATGGTAAAAAAATAAAATCTCTCTCACTCATAGATGCAATAATAAAAAAATATGTCTACAAACATTTTCATATTTGACAATATTTGCACCAATTACCTTTCTGAGCATTAAACATGATTTTATTTCTTTAACTATCAACCCTAATTTTCACCTATATAAATGTCACTCATTGGTTAGACGAGGGAGGAGGGATTTCCCTAGAGAATGGATCAAAAATAAAATTTTAAAGGGAGAGAAAGAGAGGAGGAGAGAAGAGAGTGCCCGGCCACCACCGCTACCATAGCCCGCGCATCACCGACCGACATTTTCCCTCAATGAAAAAATTACTGTTGGATTCATCTTAAAGTAAACTACCACCCCTCTAAGTTCCAACCCTATCAGATGAACGATGACCGAGATACGTTCATTTAAAGTTTTGGCATAAAAGTTTAACTTTTCCATTATTCGTCACCGGTGACTTTCCTGGCGAACGACCACCACCATTCAAACCCTCTCATTAAACTCAATCAACACAACCTAAATTTCCAGCCAAAACCACCACCATCTCTGGTAACCAAAAAAATTCATTGTTCAAGAAACCTATAAAGTTTCGACCTAATGTCTCATCCTTTCGGCGAAACCCATCAATTCAAGATGGTCCACTATTACCCTTTATTTTTTCATCTTCGTAACGATAACTCTCGTGATTCATTCCAATATCGTTAGCATCAATCTATTTTTTTAAGTACGGTATACATTATCATTTAATTAAATTTTCTTGTATATATGTGTTTGACTTTTAATGATCAGAAAGATTTATCCTTTTCGTTACTTAAAAATTAAAGGATTGATGTATAGTGTAACACCCCTAATCTTAGGCTTATCTAAAGGTTAGGGGCATTTTACTCATTTTCCCTCCCACGCTCATCTTCATTAGTTATTATGCATGTAAAATGTTTTTATGTCTTGTGCACGTGATTAAGAGTGATTTCATGTTATCAGAGTTGTAGTAATTTTTTCAGAAATTATTTTTAGGTCGATTGATTTTTAGGGGATAATGATTTTTGTTATTAGGGTTTTATTATTTCTCTTTTCTCTTTGTTTTGGCCGGCCACCTCTATCTCCTTGAGGGAGATTATGTTATCATATTATCTTTATCTTATGCTTATCATTACGTGGATTTTTTCCCTAGCTAAGAGTCCTCTTTTAATTGGACTTTTTAGACTCCTATTTTGACCGAAATTCTCACTTGCATGTGATGTAATGTTGTGATAATTTATCTCCTTCATGTTTGATTTTTCAAAATTTAAAATTTGATTTTTACAAGATGTTATGTTATCATTTTATCATAACTAAACCTAGTTTATGCATAGTATATGTAGGGTATTGTGTAAATCTTTGCCCTATTTTGTTAGATCTCTTCCTTTGGGCGAAACCTTATTCCTTCCCTCTCACTATAGCACGGAAATTTTTCTCTCTCTCATCTCTTTAAAACCCTAGTTATTTGAAAGGAGAAGCTTTGATCGAATGAGTTTTGGGAAAAGTCACCACTACTACAAAATTCAGTTTAGATGACAACAGGGTATTAATTCTTATGACTACTCTTTTAAACCTGACATCTAAAAAAGGCTCTGGAGTGGAAAAAGTTGATTTTAGCTAACATGACAGGTTTCACATATTATGACAGTGGAAAATTAAGTTGTCATAACCAAGAATGCAATAACAATCAATGACAATGATAACAATCACTTATTTTCCCATCATTCTCTTTTTCAGATTTGGGAATAAAGAGAGGCGATCGAGTCAGATAACCTAGAGTTCCTCTCATTTATCTTCTCCTCTCTCTCTCTCTCTCTCTTTGTTTTGACTCGATGAAGAGAAGCAGAAGCTGAAGTAAGTTCAATCGATCGGGTTCTTCCCCTCAAGCCCAGTCAGCATATTTATCCAGTTCTATTCTTTCTTTGGCTTCTCTCGCTTGCTTCACCATGTTCCTCTTCTTCTTCTTCTACTTAAAGAAGGAAGAAATTCCCACTTCGGAGAACCTTCATAGAAATTACTCTCTTCTTCTTGAGCAAGAACAAGGTTCTAATCCACCATGCCTCTTAATTCTCAAACACGCTTGGAAAGAAAACGTGAAGCTTTGAGGGTTCTCCAAGACCAATGCCAAGTCGGTCTAATGATTGGTATGGGACTGAAAGCTGGGAGAGAGGGAGCTGTGATCAAGGACATTATCGATAAGGTCTGAGACATGGATTATGGGTCTATAGGTTCTACACAGGGGATACATTTACAGGTGAATGGTGTAATGGGAAAAGCCATGGTATTGGGGCTAAAACTTGCTCTGATGGTAGCTGTTATGTAGGGGGTTCAAGTGCGGCGTCAAGCATGGCCTTGGATGTTACCATTTTAGGTTAACTCTTTTTCCCTTTTATAAGAGCAGTGGCTTTGCTTTCATGTATCTGAACGCTCAATTCCTTACTCAACTTATCTTTCTTGCTTGTTGAATGGGTGTTTGTTCTTGCTTTAATATTATGTAGGCTCTGAATTTTTGAAAGACAATTTTGTTGCTAAAGTTAAGCTGGGGATTGTGGTGAGCAGAGACCAGGTATCACGCTTTCATCATCTATTCAATTTCTGTTTAAAATTTTACATTTCATATAGACACTTGCTAAATTAAAGCTAAGTCTCACCGACTCGTATAAGTGACAGAGAAGATAATTGAGGAGGCAAGGATTGGAGAGATTGGGATGGGAAAAGCTTTGGTATGGCTAAATCATTTTGCCATTCAAACGACATTAGCTTCTTTCAATCTTTAAAAATCTTCAACTTTCAGCATTTTGTGTGTGAGAAGTTATGTTTACATAAATCTTACATGAACAAACACGTGTATGCCAACAGCTCATAATCGCTTAATACACGTGTATATCCATTAAGTTCTCCAATAGTTGTAAATTTTTTTTAATAATATTTACTATAGAGTTATAAAAAATAATAATATTCCTTAAATATATTAATTACAAAACTTATAACATTCTATAACCTCATTCTGGGCATTATCAATATTCAATATACAAAATGATAATTGGAATATGAAAGTAAAATTATTATAAAGACAACCATGATAGTTAAATATGATAATGTTAAGTGACATTCTTTAACATTGACATTTAAATGTATTGAACTTACCACCCTTCAGTGCTCTTATACTTGATACAAATGATCAAAGATGGAAAATTATCATTTTAGATCTGCCGATTGTATGCTTTTCTCTAATCGTGCACACTCACATGAAAATATAAATAAAAACAAATTCTGCCCAAAAATACATTGGAGAATTATCTCAATATAGTGTCGAAAATAAAAAGAAATATATGATATATATTGACTGAAAAATATAGTGGAGTTGGTGAGGGGAAGGAGAGAAATAACGTTTGTTATCTATAACTAAAGATTCTAAATTAAAAATTAAGACAACTAATATTTAATATTTTTAATAAAACTTATAAATTAAAAACTTGTTGTCTCTTAGGCTTTTTTAAACTAACGACCATAATTATGACATAAAATACATGAATCACAAACCCTCCAAGTTCTTTTCAAAATGAAGTCATACCCATTAAAAAAAGAACACTACAACCAAAAAAAAGGCTACGATAGCGGCCAAAAAATGCTATTATAGGGTTTCGATAGCGTTTCCGAAAATGCTATGTATACCGACGTTATTTAAAGTCTAATACCTATGAAAGAATTTTTTACACACAATAAAAATCCTACGATAGCGTTTTCAAAATGCTATCAAAAGGTTTTATAGCATTTTTTAAACCAAACGCTATAGAAAGTCTTTCATAATGTTTTATAAATGTTGTAGTATGTCTTTTACAGTGTTTTATAAATGCTATTGTAGGTCTTTCATAGCGTTTTGTAAACGCTTTAGTAAGTCTTTCATAGCATTTTTCATTGTTTATTGTTTTGTTAATGTTATTAAAAACTTTTTATAAGTTTTTTTATTACTTATACTTACAATTGTAAAAATATAAAAAATAAATAAATTTTCAGAAAATATCACGAAATAACAAAATCACATATCATTTTATTTAATTAGTCAAAATTGTTACATACTAATTGTCTACTAGAAATCACATCTCAAAATGATAATACATATTGAATTTAGATGGGGCAGAGGAGAGAGTTTCAAGAATTACCTTCTTGACATCATACACTTTTGTATGATCTTTTGGACAGAGCTTTGGGACTTGGGAGTCTGTTGGGTCAGCCTCTGAAGAAAGTGCAGGTTATTATAAGGAATTATTAGTGGGAGGATGGTTAGATGATTGAAAAGATAAAGAGTTCGATTGACCTGCACCATTGGACTAGTAGAAGAACCAGGGGATGAGATTAGAATAGAGTTTCCCTTGTAAGGGTTGCTTCTTGCATTGTTTATGGAATTTTACCGTCTCAAGTTTATGGAATTTTGGTGTAGTTATCCAGCAATGGTGCTTGATGTGGTTGATGTAGATAGTGGATTGAAGGAGTTATTTACACTAGCCATACCATTGGTAGTAGCAAGATGTACAGTCGTAGCCTGGTCACTGTTTGAGTTTTACACTAGCCATACCATTGCTAAATGCTCCTCGGATTGTTGAGCTTGATCATTGAGACCACATAAAGCACTTGTTTTTTGGGGAAACTTCACTAAGCTCTCTACAAATAAAAGGATAGAAGGAATTACAAAAGGATAAAGATAAATGAGTTGAATTTTTTTATAAGAAACTAAATTTGTCTAAGCGAACTCTAAAAGAACAAAAGTCACCCTATACAACCAGCTAGGCAATCTAAATTTATCAAACATAGGGGAAAACTCTTTAAATGCTTAGTAGTAGACACCTAAAGAGAAAAAATTTGAATCTTGTCCCATAAAGAGTCGATATCCTCAATTTACTATAAATTCTATGTTAGCCCCTTGTATATAGAGACCTGCTTTATTGAGAGACAACAAGACCAAAACTCTAGTTGGCATAGGGCCACCATGACATAACATGACATAAGAACTTAAACTAGAAAAAAATCAATAAAGGAACCAGGCAGCTCAAATCGTTCAATCGACCAGTAAGACACTACAATAAGACATAACACTCCAAGAAAAAACCTTGGCAAATTCTATGAAGAAAAGTGCCAGGCACTGTAAGGATTCTTGAGGAAGTAGTTGATTGTATCATTCTTCAATCGGCATATATGTATGTCAAAAGGGCTGGCTGGTGGTAGCCTCATAGCCAACCATGCATCACCAGCCAATCCTCATCCTTCAATGGCTACTCCTCCACTCTGTATCTGCCAAAAAAATCCTTATATTTAATTTTTACTTGAAATTGAGATTGATTGCTTATTTGACGTTTGATCATATGCAGCAAAAGTAAAGAACCCCATTAAAAAACACTGACATTTTCCAGCATTGACTGTTCTTTTGCAGCGAAAGTAGTTAAGGGCAATCCATCAGGTGCCTCGTTATGGTAATTCTTGTGAGCCAACCAACTGGATAGATTCTTTCGGGTGCCAGTGCCAAGTGCTTCACACTGGCGAGCCATGGCATTGTATGGCGAAGGTGCTGTAGATATAGATGCTCCTGCCACTTGACCCACTACCTCAAGTGCCTGAAAACACATTACATAAAGTTTCAACAACATTTCAAAATTGTGATTTTCTGTCAGAAAGAAGATGAACTCTTTTTCATTCTGATAGGTGGACTCTGACTGAAACATAGTACACGAAAACAAATACAAAAGAGGGAAAAATGGTACCGACTCCATAAGGTGTCTGATGCCCATTATATGGGAAACTGAAGGGGATGGAAGCACCTGGGAATGAAATGCGAAATGTCAGCAACTAATACTTAACTTATTGTATCATCAGCTACCAATAGATTCAGAATGTCCTGCAGAGCACGCAATTAACACTCATCTTAATCTTTCTCTCTTTTTTCTTTGGCCTATACATGCAAATGATTGAGGCATTCAAATGACTAAGTCCTATTAAGTAGTTCTACTTTAGGCTTGGGAGCTATATAAAATAATTGATATGAAAATGATCAAGGCATTCAAAGCAAACTCTCAGTCCTTTCAGATTACAGATAAAAATTATAAGATTTTGTCAGCTCATGCACTTTTTTAAAGTAGCGTAAAAAGTTTGTTGCAGTGACATACCCCATCAAAAGACAATGACTCCTTAAAATGTGAAACAGTATAATGATTGTGGTCAATGTCCAGAATCGATTGTGGACAAAACATAAATGCTTCATCAGGTGTGAATGGCTCTAACGGTTGCTTAGATAGTTCATCTTTGTCCATCTCAGCAGTAAAAATAGATTAGAAAGTGTAATTTATGACATGTTTCTTTTTTATAGGGTCATAAGACTTAACCGTGCCTCTATAGAATCTGCCAACTAGAGCAACATTTTTTCAGTCAATCACGATTGTATATGTATGATTACCAATTTTTACAACCCAACAAATAGAATCAAAGAAAATAGTGGTAATTATCATAATAGCTACAAATTTCTTCTTTGTTTTCTATAGGTGAGATTAACTTAATAATTATAACATTTTGATACTTATGCAAACAACATAAAAATAATGCACAAGAAATTTGAGAAAAGACTATTACTCGGGTTAAAGCAGTAAAGAGAAGGAGGAGAACAACCAACATAACAAAGAGAAGGAGAGGAGAGGGAGAATCAGGCATGGGTTTGGAGAACCTGAAGGTTTAGTCATACGTGGAGGGAAGAGAGTTACGCTAAAGGAAGCTTGATAGTTGTGGAGTGCTTGATCTCCCTGATGTATCAAAAGCTTGGAGATTCACCACAGCCTGAGTGTAAACTTATGAATTAAGTTGGCTAAGTGAAATCACGAAGTCAAAATTCTTTTACAAATGGTGACCAAGATGATGTTTGTTGGTGGCGTAAAATCTACCACATTAGGTAAAAACAAAAGTTCATAAGTTGAAACATGAACAATATAACTCAGAGATATCTCTAAAAGCTAAAAGAAACATATAAGTTTGAAACATGAACATAGTAACTCAGGTTGTCTGCATTACACGATAACCAAACTAGAAAAACTATTCCTTAGAAACCAAAAATCCATAAATGAGAAGCAAATAGAATAGGAGAGCCACAAAATTTGCTATATTAAGTTCTAGTATTAGAGAGAAAAGAAAAGCAAAGTGTGAATGCTTCAACAAATTCAAAAGAGAGAAATATATAAAACAAATAATCAGAGAAACCACGAGCACCAAAACTCACGATCATGAACTAGCAATTAAAATCTTCCAACTTTGAACCACCAACGAAAACAAACAAATAGAGGTTAACAAAATGAAGATAACATAAACTACTTGCTTATTTCATAGCAGATCTCAACAAAGTGAACTATATTTAAAAGCCCATCATAGGAAATTTAAAGCATAACATGAAATTAGGGGTTTACCTAAAATAAAGAGAAGCTTGGCAATTCACGCTGGTAAACAAAAACCACAGAGCTTAGAGAAAGGCCTTTGAGTGAGAGCTGAGATAAAAGGCTTCAAGAGAGAGCCAACGATGAGACAGAGATGGATAGAGTTGAGAGAAGTAGCTATGAGAGAGAGCATAGAGAAATAGCTGCGAGAGAGAATCTGTGATAGAGAGCTGAAAGAGATAGTTGCAAGAGATGCATGCAAGAATGAAAGAGCTGAGAGAAAGCTTCACCTCGCGAAGAGAAAGCTCTATCAGCTTCATCGCAGAGAGAGCTCTCTATGAGCTTCGTGTGGAGAGAGTGGAGGTTGAAGAGAGAGGCACTGTGAGAGAGTGATTTTTGTTCAATGTCTTTTAGTTTAATTTAGGAGGGTTTGAGATTTTTGTTCTTGATCCTTTGCCCCGTGTAAAAATGCACATCTTATTGCAGTTTGGTATAAAACGTCATCCTTGAGTGCTTTTAAAGCACTTAATTCTTGTATGTTTTTAAAGCACTTAATTCTTGTATTTGAAGTTGCAAAGACACAATTGTCTTTCGAGTTTTCTTAAAAAATGGGAAGAAACTTATTAATAGTAAATGTTATCCACTAAGTGTTGCTTTAATACCTACAGTGCATATGTAAAGACACATTTAATATCCATAATCCCATGACTAAAAATGTATATCTATAAACCCTATCAACTATTTTTAAATAATTTTTAATGGACACTTGGCAAAATTGGGCATGAACACTTGGGATAATTGGAGGTGTTCATACCAAATTTTTAATAATATATATATATATAATTTTATAGGATTTAAGGAGGATCTCATTAATATTTCCCTCTATATTACTTTCACATGCTTTGTACAAAATGTGAGTTATTATGTATGTAGTAGTGAAATATTTCTTCACTCTTGTGTTTCTATTTTCCTGTACCCATTTTCATGATCTTTGGCTCATGTATTTAATGACGGGGAATCCCCGCCATTAAAGGTCTTTTAATGAAGGTTTTTGGTAAAATAAGTTAAGATGACATCTTGAAAGATGACAGTGACATCCCCGTCACTAAAACTCAAATTTGTAGTAGTGCACATGTTTTCGGTAAACCCTTATTACCCTTGTTTTCGTTCAACATAATTGATTAAGTTTTGTTCTACACATTTTCTTATTTCTGAATGATATTGAGCTTTCACACCCGTATTATATTCATACATGTCCCATGAATCGTTTTCAATAAGAAATAAATGTTTTTGATAAAAAAAATATAATTTTTTTCATGAAAACTGAGATTTTCAGATTTTTCTGTACACTGTGAAATCGACTGCATGTTTTGAAATATTTACGAATGTGTTTGAGTCTGAAATGTTTATAGTATATTTTTAAAATTTTTATCCACGTAATTTAGCAAACTTAGGTCAAAATTTGATCTCTGTGATTTTATATAATTTTTGAAAATTTCTGTTTTGGACAGGGGAAACCAGTTTTTGATATCCAAATTGAGGGTTTGTTTTGATACAGAGATCAACTCGGTTTGATCTAAAAATTTTACCGTATTATTTTATATGCATCTTTAGTAACTCTGTAAATTTTTAGAATTCTTTGATAAGGATTTCTTACTGAAACGTATTTTTGAACGTTACTATTTTACTTGAAGACAAACAGTTTTCAATAACGATTTTTGTTTTCATGTTTTCACAACTTAAACGGCTTCAAAATTCACTACAATAAAAAAACGCTGTGATAGTGGCCCAAAATGCTATCATAGCATTTTTTAAATGCTATATTTTCCAACGTTATTAAAAGTTTCGACCCTGCCATAGCGCTTTTTTACCGCTATCAAAACACTTTTTATAGTTGTTTTTAAACGCTATGGTAGACATACCATAGCATTTTTTAAATGTTCTGATAGACCTACCATAGTATTTTTTAAACGCTATCGTAGACCTATTATAGCGTTATTTTCAATGTTGTTAAAGATCTTCCATAGCATTTTTCAACGCTTGACACTTACCATAGCATTTTTCCAATGCTATAAAAGACTACCATAGCGTCATTTCAATGCTATGGTAGACAAATGATAGAATTTATAAACCAATAGTAAAAACTTACCATAGCATTTTTTAAACACTGTCAAAGACTTTTCATAGCATTTATATGCAATATGATGTGCAACATCTTGTTTTTATAAGTTTCTGTGTAGTACTTATTCTTGCCATTGTACAAACTTAAAAAATAATATTTTTGACAAAATATTAAAAAAAAATAATATCATCACATAACCTCTTATTTTATTACTCAAAATTGTTACAAACTATTGTCTTCTAAAAATCATAGTTTCAAATGACAAATACATATTGATTTTTACATAGAACAAGCAAAGGTAATATCCTAAGGGAAGGAATAAAATCTATGTCTCCAAATCTAATTATGAAGCTTTAGAAACTGATGTCGAGTTAACATGTGATTGCTTGCTTCTGTTGACTTTGTTTTGAAGTATAATTATAACTACAAATTTTTAAACAATCCACAAAAATAAGGAATTCATTTATATAAATTGAATCTAGAAAATAGTGTGAAAAATGTACTACTCAATATAATATGACTAAAGGGAAATAGATTGAGTAAAATAATTAGTAATGATTAATAACACATGAAAATTAATGATTAATAAACTTAACATATAAGAACAAATCAACACTCAACACTTATCTATGAGCTTTTGCTCCCCACCCCAAAAATCCAATCCGACTTTTCTCCCTCAATTCAATTATTTTGTCCCCTATGAGACATTTACAAAATAAGGGCAGAACCAAAAAGATTAACTACAAAACATGTAAGAAGCACATTCCTTAAGACTAGTTACAATAATTCTAAGCTAGCTCATTTAGTAATAAAAGAATGATTAAGCTAGCTAATCTTATTTAAAATATTAATAAAATTCAATCTTTAAACACCCAAAATAGTAGCAGAAAAGGTAAATAATCCTAGACTTGTTCAACACTTCAATAAACAAAATCGGTCCAATAATTGCAATAGTGTTTATAACATAGCCCCACCAGGAATTGCAAGTGTCTTATGTTGTTGGTATACCTGAACCACTATCAGTATTTGTTGGCACCTATGGATCCGTTAAACTACAATGCTCTGTTAAACTTTTGATGAAAAGGGGTAAAGCCAGATACTGTAAAAGGAAACACATTCAAGTCCTTGCTTGTGATGAGCAACATCAGCATTTGGGATCTAAAAGTAGAGATGCAGGTAATTGTACAAAATAGAAAAAGAACAAGTGAACAACCAACATATCAGAACTTACTTAAAACTAATGAGCAACCAGAAAATGAATAAAATCACATTGACCAATACCACATCCAAGAAAAATGACGGGATGAGTTTGATAGGATTTTAGCATATACCTAGTCTGTAATAAGATTAGTTCCTTTTTCTTTCTAGACTATAAATAAACATAGTTAACTTCACTTTAATTTGGCTAAGAAATGTAAATCAATCATAGTTAGATCCTACGATTCATATTTCACACACTATCTACACAGCCCATCAGCCTTCCATTAAACAAACACAACCCATCAGTTAATAAGGCATGTAATATAATAATAAGTAGCAAAGGAGGTCGGCTGAATCCAACTCCAAGCTACTCAGTTATCTGAATAAGTTAAGAAGCACATTCGTAATTAAATGGTAAACAAGAATAGGTTAGTAAAGTATTTAAAAGCCCAAGAGAAAGTAAAACTTGCTCGAAGAAGGCTTGATGTCATTAGGAAAACAAATGTGATATAGTTTTTCCTCCATAATGCAATATTGCATTTCCTGACATGAAAGTACAGCATTAAGCGTCTACAAGAATCTATCACCTAAGGTGATGGTAAATCTTTAAATCATGACAATTCATGATTGCCATGATTTTGCTTTATATTGAGCTATGGCATAATAAGGTCTTCCTAGAACAATACTTTTAATTTCTAATTAATGAGTTTCTAAGGTCTTCCAATGTAATACAAAATAGTCAAGTTTGAAGCGGCAAAATTAGAAAACAACATCCACATGCCACAAGCTATTATCCTTTGTATTTCACAACTATCACAACATAATAATTTTCAGCAGATAAGTGACGGATGTACATATCCATGTTGC
Organism: Datisca glomerata; assembly: GCA_003255025.1. Taxonomy (NCBI): domain Eukaryota; kingdom Viridiplantae; phylum Streptophyta; class Magnoliopsida; order Cucurbitales; family Datiscaceae; genus Datisca; species Datisca glomerata. The sequence continues at coordinate 766,612 of QANY01002785.1, forward strand.
ATGCAAACATATATCCATGTAGGAAGAGGCGTATCATTATCATCTATGATCGAAATTTGAGAGGATATCAAAATATGCAGACAACTATAGAACACCAAAATTTCCAACATCAAAAGCACTCAATAGCAATAATTCCCCAGTTAAGTTTTAGGATAAGAAATTATAGTTGGAAGACTAGACGTAGGATAAAAAACTTGGATGAGAAATTATAGTTGGCTGATAGTACCACTTAATAGAACAGAGAGATTGTCCATCCAGTGTCATGTGCTATTCTTATTCATATTCTCCTACACATTTAGTTAACTTCACCATTAGGAATGTATGCAAGGATCAGTTTTTTTGAAGTGGTATCATGTAATAGATGAAAGCTCGAAATAAGTAGCAAGAAACCATGCCATCAAAATACTCAAAAAAAATACTATCCATTAATGCCAAACCCTTTACATGAAAAAAGTGTATAGAAAAGGAAGCATGAAATGAAACATCAAAAAAGAAAAGCAAAACAAATAATCAACTCACCAAAAATGAAGATAAAGCTTAGAAATACCAAAATGAAATAGATTATAAGCATGGATCGGTTATAAACAAATCCCCATAAAAGTATGCAAGAACATTATTTCCAAGAAAACTTGCACACAGCACAAGCACACACATACATGACAAGTAAAGCATCATCAAGTTGGAAACCACTTCCAATATGTTCCCTAATCTTTATTTAATCTCAAAATCCACCCCCTTAAAAAAGAAGGAAAAAACTAGCATAAAAAATGTAAGCCGCTAGTAAGTGTGATATCCTAATCAACTTTAAAAAATACCGATGATCAATTATTTCAATTGATTTATTTGCAAAATGAAACTTCATAAGTTCTAACAAGATAGAACCAAACTTGTCAGTACTATAAGAAAAAAGACAATTATTAAATGAATAACATCAATCCTCACATCACTAACTTATACACCTTCGATGGTTAGTAGCAAGCAATACATCTTCAGGAACATCACCAGGACTTTTGTTCTTACAATTTCATGCATGTTTGAGTACTAAATATATACAGTTTTACCATGGATCTTTGCAAGCTCTGATGAATAATTACAATATCAAACCATTGAAATGACATGATTTAGGTCTACCTATAAAAAACTATTAGAAGTTAATTTGGGTGAAAACAGATAGAGCACGAGCAAACTCTTCAAAACCTAGTATTCCATTGTGCTTTATGTCAAACAGATCAAACACCTATGAATAATAAACAAGTCAGATTATCAGTGGAGAATAATGTTCTGATGGAATATGTAACAATGAAATGATGCAGAAATGTGGTATATCTTTTGCATGGAAAGGATCTTTAGTTTCATGTAAGGAAGGTTTAAGTCATTAGAACAGTATAGAGGATACCTTGTTGATCAGGCCGTCATTAATCACAGCACTGCTGATTTTCTAAGAGCTCATAGAGTGCCTCTATTTCACTTACGCTGACTGCATCAAAGTAAAATGCTAAAAGTTCAACTTGAAATATCCAAATCAACAGCATTGGCACTGAATAAAGACATTATGAAAAGTTGGCCAGCATTGTCATGCACTTCTTTTTGTATGAGCAACATATCCCATATAATAAAAAGTGATGGAAAGTCAAATGGACATTAAGCTACATGTTTATCAAAGACTAATAGAATCTTTTTTAGACAAAGACGGATAGAATCTTGACAAACAATAGAATGATAACATACAAACTGTCTCCCTTGCCAGATATTCAGGATCTTCAAGACCTCTAGATTTTTTATATATGTCAACACCATAGTGCCACAGAAGGGAAGCAAATAATTCCCTTTTTGACACCCACATTATACACTTCAGCTAAATTTAATTAAGGTTTCTTAAATTATTACAAATTGAAAAGAATATTTTTTTGTATGCTCTTTGGACTTTTATGTTTTTTTTTTCATTAAAGAGGATCCTACATCCCTAAGTCTTACTAGATCTGGGACTTTGGGGACTTTGGATTACTTGGTATAACTTATGTCTCTGGTTCATTTCACACTGAACACATATGTTTGGCTTGCACTTGAACATTGCATAGAGGAGGAAAACCTCCATTTCACTCTGATTAACTCAAATCACCACTAATTCACTTTGGTTGACAATATTTTAATTCATTGATTTGATTATTAGGAATTAGGATCTTTGCTAATCAAGGAGTGAGGCTATTCCAACATGACACAGGCATAGTGAAAAGGATGACATTGACAAGCGTTGGGAGGAAATAATTTAAGAAAGAATATAACTAATCCCTGTAAAGAAATACTCCTAACTGACCGCCTAACATAACATCCATCTCTAACTCGGGAAACCCCAATTAAGAGAAGTAAGTCAAAATACAGCACACTGAAGAAAGGAAAGCAAATAAAATTTGGGAAACCCTAAACAAAGACAAAATTCCTGAAAAATAAACAAAAAAATCAGACAAAAATCACACACAATCAAACATGAATTAAAGATTAAAACACGCCTCGTAAGAAAAAAAAACCTTCCTCTTATTCTGAGATGCGAAATCAAAGTCAGAAAGGGCTAGAAATCTGAGCTGTGACATAGAGCTGAGAGACAGAGAGTTTTGAGAGGGAGAGCTATGAGATCCAAGAGAAAGAAATGTAGAAGAAAATATGAGATAGAGCTGCTACATCGATGACAGAGCTAGTGAGAGAGATGCAAGAAGTTACCAGAGAAAAGTTCGCGAAAGGGAGCTTCGAGAGAGAATCAAAAGAGTAGGACTCGCGAGATACATGCCTAGGCTTTTACAATCGTACAAAGAGGTTGAATCGGAGAGAGCTAGTTGAGAGGATGAAGAGAGAGGGATTAGGTCTAATTTTAGCGGGTTGGTTTCTTTTGTTCCCGCGCGCCTCATCGTAAAATTTAAACTTCTCTTAGTCTTTTGAGATAAAATGCCCTCGACGTGTGCAATAAAAGAAAATATTTGCTGTAGTGAATTCACGAAATTTAATTTGTGAAACCCTAGTATTTTTTAGGTCAAGCTGTAAGAATTTTAGAATTTTTAGAAAAATCCTAGTTTATGTTGCGTCGATTCTTACCGAGTTAGCGCGAAGTGTTAGTTTCGTTTTTGGGTTACCTTTTATTCTGAATGTATATGGTGCTATTGTTTCAAGAGAATCACTTTCATAGTTCCTATAATGGGGATCTAGTAAGTGAAATCTTACATATGTAACAGCATGGTTGCTATCCTGTATCTTGTATCTGAAAAATATGGATCTAACTCTAAATTGTCTCTTCCTTGTTTGGTTATTGTTTCGTGATGTATTCATTGTGCTGTTATATTGTACTCCGAATGGTGATGTATTATATGATTCTAAAAATTGATAAAGTAATGTGATATAAAATATGGAAAACTATTGTATGATCAATAAACGTAAAGTATTGTGTCGTTAGAGCCACGTACTCACCAAACATTTGTATATGTTGTTACAACATCTTTGAAAGAGGGTCTCTGAATATTCTCTGGTTAGTTATTTAGGAAGGCAATTATTGCAACTGGTTCCAACTCTTCGAAGGTGTGGAATGATACTCGTGAAAAAGTCACTTGTACATACCTTACAAACTTATAACTTATTGGCGGGTTCTATTCTGTTCTGGGTATGGTGGCTATTTCTAGCAAAAGTTGGCCAACGATATGTGTAAGAAAGTTATGAATGTTAAGAATGAATGATAAGTTGTGTAAGTAAAACTCTATAAGATAGAATGACATGTGATTGCCTTTGTGTGAAGTTATGTATGTACGGTTTTACTTACTGAGTATATTCTTATACTCACTTCATTTTTATTTTTAAAAAAATTGATGAGAAGATGCGTTTGTTTCGGATGAAGATTATAATCTCTGGCAAGAGACTAAGTCATTGTCATCTTTTTGGAAAACATTAGAAGTTTTATGTTATTTTGTTAAAGTTTACTTACTTTTATTTATTTTCTTTTGTTAGACAATTAGGACGTAATAGTCTGTCATTATATGACGTTTTGAATTTGTTCATAATAAATCAGACTTTTTTAAGTTTTAATTCCCAACGTGATTAGTTTTTTTTAAATTTGACCGAGCTTCCATGAGTTTTATTTTATTTGCATGAATTATTAAAGGAAAATTTAGATAAATTTTCGGGCTTTTACATATACCAATTATATATATTTTTATTATTCCCGCAATACAATCAAGATGTATTAACAGATACTACTAAAGATTATTATTGTTAATATTTCTGTTATCATTTTTAATGTAATATAGATAAGTAATTATTATTAGAGTAATGATGAATTTTTTATTAATCTACTAAAATACATATTATATATTCGTAAATAGTTAAAACAATCGTTACGTAAATAGTTATTGCAATCCATATGAAATATACATATATATATATTTCTTTATCTAAACAAAAGTCTATAAATGTAATGTCAAAATAATCTGTAATATATTTGCACCAAATTTATATTTATTTATTGGATTAGAAAACACATATTTACCTAAAAATCACTACTAACTTTCTAAAAAAAAAATTGCTCCATCATAAAAACTACATATGTCTACGCTGAAAAATATCTAATTATCTTGAGTTTATATTTATTTATTTTATTAGCATATATATATATATATATATTCCTGGGATCGATCGGTTTTAAAAATTAAAGAAAATTAGATTTGAACCACGAACGATTCGTGAGCGAAATATCACAAAAATTTTGATTTAACTTATTTAATCATATTCAATAATTTCAAACCAATTTTAGTTTGATCATGCATATATGATATTAAAACGAATGGATTAAGGGAAAATGATTTTTTGCCTTTACTCTGTATAGGAGAATTTGTGAACTGGTGAAACTCACTCAAGAATTCTTCGTGTTCTTCAAACTTTAAGACCAAAATCAAGAACTTGATCTTCCACGAAAGATTTGTGAATTAGTCCACCAACAACCACCCGTTAAATTCAGAAATATTTTTCAGAAGAATTTTACGTAAGAATTTGAGTGTGGGCTCTCATAACAATTGAAGTATAAAAATTAAATCTTCCATTCTTCAAATTAATTTCGGCGGCCTCAGTAGTGAGAGGAGAAAACATGTTTCTCTCTTTTGTTGATAGCAACAATTGTATCTAATATTCATTATCTATTTGCAATCAAATTACTATTAGATATTTATCAAAAGGTAATTTTCAGTATTTACAAAATTTACCCATATATTATAAAAATTTCAAAAATTCCCTTAATTATAAATTATTGTCGAAAATCACATGATCTCCTAGAGTTTTAGTTGTATCAGAATTCATCAATCCAATTGATAAATATAATTGATCATTGTCAATTAACTAATTATTTTATTTTATTTAACTAATTATCCAATAATTAGAAAATAATAAATTATTAATTCAATACAACAATTACACTTAACTAACTTAAGTGGCATTACTTATCATATATAGGTGTAGGAAATATGCCTTGACACCAAAACACACTTTGGTCGAACTTAGTTCATTTTTCTATTCCTATCTCTAAGCTATTTCTGACACTAAATGAACCCACGTAAACAAAGCTTAGGATTCAAATACCTGACGAATTTATCTCCACAAATTCCCGACCTATTTAATCCTAACATCGTGCGATTCCACTACATATTCGATGTCGAATCAACTCTTGATTCATGCGCGCTACATTTTCTGTTGGTGTAAATAAACTCTATTTATTTTCACTGTCCACAGAATATTATAACATAATATCCATCGTGAATATCAGTATCAAGAGTGGAATATAAAATTATCATTTTACCCTTCTTGTTATTATTTCCTTAACTCCTTTATTGACAGTGAATAAGAAAGACATTATAGTGAATTGTCTCGTACAATTCACAAGTCTTATTCAATGAATCATTTCATCAAATACTTGTCCAAGTTAATCTATTCACACACTCATCAATAAATCATTAGGTGATATTGTTGCTTTCGCAATACAACCATGAATTTTCATATCTGTGAATCACGCAACTCCTACTTAATTAAATTACAATCCCAATAGTCAAGTTATTGCCTGCCAATTCGAACTCACTGATTTAACATATCAAAGATTGAAATTAATCAAGTCAAGTTACGTATTCACCTCAGGATTAAGGTAATTACAAAAATACTCTCAAGGTATAACAATTAGATATAGAGCTAGGTAAACGATTTTGGGTTCTAAACTAATTTGTTACCGGTCTATTCAACATGTTAATAACATGTCTAGGTTAACCATTTAAGTCTCCACTCTTATACCCCCTACACTGATCCAACGGTTCAACCTAACATTTATAATCATTGATTGCCCAGTCGATCCTAAGACTGCGAATATCGTTCTGAATAATTTCAGAAGAGTTTGTCTGAATATGCTTCTGTCTTCACTCTTCTTTCCTTGATAATAGTTCCAGGACTTAAGTAATTTATAAAAATACTTTAATTTAAAATAAAACTTTCAATTTATTCATAAAAAATTCGGTAATATAATGTCTGAGAAATAACTAAATACAAACGAATAGTTATTACACACTACTTTATGAACATATTCCAACAAATCTCCCACTTGAACTAAAGTAGGTGTGTACAATCTCTTATCCCCAAGCCGTCCAGATGACCATGAAAAACTTTATTGCTTAAGTCTTCGTGAGTGGATCTGTCAGGTTATTGACCGTCAAAATATGCGTAACCACAATGACTCCACGCTGAACAATTTCTCTAATCAGGTGATACTTACGTTCTATGTGTTTGGATCTCTTATGGCTTATAGGTTCCTTAGAATTTGCTACAACCCAACTGTTATCACAATTAAGTGTCATGAGCTTGTCAGTGTCTGGAACAACTTCCAGAGTCTTCAAGAACCTCCTAAACCATACAGCCTCCTTTGTAGTTTGACAAGCTGCCACATATTTAGCTTCCATGGTATAATTAACAATGCAAGATTGCTTCATACTTCTCTATACAACTGCTCCACCATTCAGGATGAACATCGATCCTAAAGTGGACTTCTTGAAGTCCTTATCAGCTTGAAAATCAGATTTTATATACCCCATCATATTCAAGTCACTACCTAAATACACAAGCATGTAATTCCTTGTTCTCTTAAGTTCCTTGAAGATATGCTTGACGGCATTCAATGCTCGATTCCAAGATTATATTGGAAATGACTTTTTACGCCATGACATAGCAAATATTAGGTCTAGTGCATAGCATTGCGTACATGAGGCTTCCTATGGCTGAGGCATAGAGTATCCTTCCATTGTCTTCCTTTTCTTAAGGAGTCTTAGGAGACTTCTCCTTGGAGAGGCTGACTCCATGTCTAAAGGGAAGAAATCCCTTCTCGGAGTTTTGCATACTAAAACAATCCAACACTTTATCAATATAATATGCTAGAGAAAATGTCAATTGTCTGTTCTTCCGATCATGAAAGATCTGAACACCTAAGACGAATGCAGCTTCTCCAAGATCCTTCATATCAACTGTTCAAAATCATAGTTCCTAACAGTTTCCTCGAATCTAATATTCCACGACCGTGATGCTTGCTTAAGTCCATAAATGGACTTCTGCAATTCGTAAACTTTTCCCTCTTGGTCTTTCTCCATGAACCCGTCTTGTTGAGCAATATAAATGTGTTTTTTTAGATTGTCATTCAGAAAGGAAGTCTTGACGTCGATTTTCCAGATTTCATAATTAAGGGCAGTAGCAACGGATAAAATGATTCGGATGTATTTAAGCATGGCTACCAGTGAGAATGTATCCTCGAATTCTATTCCTTCCTTTGGGGTGTAGCATTTGACTACTTGCCTAGCTTTAAATGCCTATACATTCCCATCCGGACCTCTTTTCTTCTTATAGATCCATTTGCATCATATGGGTTTTATCCTTTAGGAGGATCTACAAGTTTCAGACTTCGTTCGAGTACATTGAATGTATCTCAACGTTCATGGCTTCCTACCATAAGTTTGCTTCAGGGCCAGCCATGATCTCTAAGTAAGAGATTGGTTCATCTAGGTCTTTGTCTGAACATTTGTCAAAGCATCTCCTTAGGACATGTACCTTTCAGGTTGTCTCATAACTCTCCCACTACGTCGAGGCTCCATAATCTTTGGCTCCTATCAGGGTTCTTCCATTATTGAATCAGAAACAATTTCTGACTGGGAAGTCGGTGTTTTCCCACTCAATAATTCCTCTAGCACAATTTTGCTTCTCAGTTGTAAACTTTTAATATAATCTTCTTCAAGAAAATGAGCATTCGTGCTGATGAATCTTTTCTTGCCAGTCGTACTGTAGAAGATATACCTCTATGTTCCTATAGGATATCCTATAAACATGCACAATTCTGAACAACTGGCCAACTTGCATGTCTTCGGTCTTAGAACATGTGCTGGACAACCCCATATTCTAAAATGGTGAACGAATGAATTTCGCCATACCATTTCATATGGTGTACCAAGCATCTTCTATAATAGAACTTGGTTCAGAATATGCTGCTGTTAGTAAGGCATATCCCCAGAATGAATCTGGGAGAGATGAGTAACTCACCATGGATCTACCTATATCCATCAGAGTTCGATTCCTTCTCTCTAACACACCATTTTACTGTGCCATACTAGGTACTATAAGCTGAGAAAGAATACCTTCTTCTTTAAGAAAGTCCTCGAACTCTCCTAGCAAGTACACTCCACCACGATCAGATCGTAGTGTTTTGATTTGTTTCTCTAATTGCTTTTCAATCAAGGCCTTAATTTCTTTGAACTTTTCAAAGGTTCAGACTTTTGATGCATTAGATAAACATGACCAAAACGTGAGTAGTCGTCAGTGAAGGTTATGAAGTATTCATAACCTTCTATTTCTTGTATATCCAATGGCCCACATACATCACTGTGTATGAGTTCAAGCCATTGAGTGGTTCTTTCAACTTTTGATGAAAAATGTATCTTGGTCATTTTACCTTCTATATAAGATTCACATTTGGATAGTGAACCCACACTTAAAAACTGCAAAGGAGCATCCTTCACAAGTCTTTTAATCATGTCTTGGCTAATATATCCAAGATGTAAGTGCCACAGATAGGTTAGATCGGTTGATTCATACTTTAACCTTTTTACTATCCCTTTGTGAATCGATATTCACTTCAGTGTCACAAATCATGGGTACTACAGGTTTTATGTGATATAATTTATTAATTATTCATGCGATAGTAATTAAGCATTCATTTCTAAAAATATCAATATTTTTATCAATTAATTTTGTATCAAATCCTTGCTCAATTAATGCACCAATAGAAATCAAATTCTTCTCAAACTCTAGACATTATATATATCACGCAAAATAATAAAATGTTTCTCAAAAAATAATTTAAATTCCCCACTGATTCGGTGAATACTAGTGTTTCATTCCCCCAGCGGAAGCTGAACTCACCCTCATCAAGCCTTCTGATTTCCCTAAACACCTGTAGGGAGTAATAGATGTGGTTAGCAGCTGCAAAGTCTACAATCCAAGGAAAAGTAGAGTCAGCTACATAACAGGCCTCAGTAACCGTTACTATAACTTTAGATCTCAACCTTTTGAGATACTTTGGGCAGTTGCAATGACCAGTAGCTCCACAGTGATGACATTTGTCTTTCAACTTGTCTACTCTCATGGTGCTCTTGCCTTTGGCAGCTCTTGGCTTTTGCTTCTTTGCCTTCCTTAGACCCCTTCTCTGTTTGTCCTTACAGCTAGAGGTGGAAGGTCTAATTTCAGTAAAGTTAACCTCTCCAAATTTTGTCTTGCCCTTCACAAACAGGGTCTCAGCAGCTTGCAGCTCCTTCATCAGCTTAGGAAGTGAGTAGTTTAGTTTATTCATCGAATAATTAAGCTTGAAGTTCTCAAAGGTACTAGTCAAAGTCTCTATGATCATATCCACTTGAGTCTCACCATTCACCTGAGCACCCATGATCTTCATCTCGTTCAGATAACTTATGATCAATATCATATGTTCTCTGACATAAGTTTTAGGCTCCATCCTACAGTTCATAAAGTTACGCACAATTGTCTGTCTGGCTTGACGACCCTGATCCCCGAACATTTCGGTGATGTTTAACATTATATCAACGGTGGTCTCAAAGTTCTTATGCTGTTGTTGCAACACATTGCTCATAGATGCCAAGATGTAACATATGGCGATCTCATTAGAACGCAGCCAAGGAGCATAAGCATCCTTTTCTCTTGAGTCAATTCAGCAAAAGAATCAAGAGGACAAGGGGTAGTGAGCTCGAACTTGTACTTTCTAGCGTCAGCACGATATCAATATTTCATTTCCAAGCCACTTAGGCATTACGGAGGAGCATCGCTTTCTGCTTCAGTTGGCACTTTGCAGTAGTGAAGAAAAGAATGAGATTGGTTCGGTCTTCAATCTTCAGAAGTTGTAGTTAATCCACATAACTTTCACCGTTGAATTTATTCGTGTTAAGAATAGTTGAGAGATGGGATAACGACATGATAACTGAAAAGCATTAATAAAGCAGTATAAATAAATGCTCAATTGTTTAAGAAAGTATGATGCATGATGCAACTACTAAATATTTTAAAATCTAAAAAAAAATATTTCCTGCATGATGTTACGATAAAAAATGATACCGTGTCTCATTGAGGGATGAAGTCCAAACTATCTCTTATCACATCGAGACTCCTCTCGTTTGGTTAACACTCAAATGTCTCCACATCTAGTTTAACCAATCATCAATGGTTTTGGTCACCTTGGCCCTATTGACTAGCCCCTATGGGGGGATTCCAATGTGCTTTAGTTTAAGTGTTTAACCAACACATCGACTCTTAAAGGTTTCTATGGACTAACAGTTTGTCTATGGGATGATCATGCCCCACCAATCCCTTTAGAAGTCTTAGCTTCTGAAACAACTCGATGACTCAAAGCGACATGATTCCAAAGCTTCTCACATTTAAGTAAGGACCGCTATGGACGGTTCTAACCATTCCTCGTTGCACAGTCAAGTTTGTGTTGGAGACCTTAAGAATGTTTCAACCTAAACGACCCTCCCACTTAGTTTTTGAGAAAAAAATGGATTTTTGGTTGTTTTTCAAAATACATAACTTTTATTGATTTGAAAAATGTGATGAAATTTATAAATCCTTTATTATTTTTAAATCCCAATTAAAAATCATAACCGTTATAAATTTTGTATTGTAAGTAAATAATAACCATTATCAATTAATCTACAACGACGCATGTACATGCTACATGGCAATTTGGTATTGGCATATCCCAAATTTATATGGCATGTTATGATGCTGCACGATAAATTAAATCATATATTTAAATTTAACCTCCCTATTGGCTTATTTCTAATTACAACCCATAAAAGAATAATAAATAAATTACAAATTAATTTCTGAACTAATCTGCATGGCGTCTGCAATTTACTCCTCCGTCTCCATGTTGTCCCACCATTTTGTAACATTTTACAAAATATTAGTCCCATTTTTAAAGAAAATCAATTTTTAATTTTTCAACATATTTTTACTTTGATAAACAAATTACCAAGTAATTTGTAAATTGATTTATTTTTAAAAAAATTTAAAATAAATTACAATTATACATGTGTTAAACAATTACCAAATTAAATTAAAATTAAATAAGGGACTATAATTGATTTTGAAATCATATTTCAAAATTTGAATTTTAAAAGTCCTACGTTTCCTAAAACCATGGGTTTCCAAAACTTGTAGTTTCCAAATCCGATTACAACACATGACAGCGGCGGCCAACAGCAGCGAGCGGCGGCCAGTAGTAGCGTGTGGTGAACAGTACCGCTGGTGAACAGTATTGACGAAGAAAAATGGGATAAATAATGAGATTATTTGAATAGGAAAATAGTTTTCCTTAATTAAAGGGCTTTAATCAAAATTAAATTTTGAATTTTTGAAATTTGAAATTTAGAATTTTGAAATTTGAAATTGAGATTTGAAATTTGAATTTTAAGTTTTAAATTTAAATTTTAAAATGGGAATGGAATTTTGTAAAAAGTTACAAAAGTGGTGGGACAGCATAGAGAAGAATGAAGAAATTACTGATGCCATGAATATTAGTTTATAAATCAATATATAATTTATTTATTATTCTTTTGGGTTGTAATTAGAAATGAATCAATAGGGAGGTTAATTTTAAATGTATGATTTAATTTTATTCGTGCTTCATCATATATTCCATTATTTTGGGTACATTATTTTGCGTATGCACATTCTCCCCTCCTCGGATGCACCTAGAGTGATAATCCATACCTACGTCACACCTAATGATAATTTTGCCGTCACCTCTAGTGCATTTAGAGAGATATTTTAGATACGTCCAGTCCTAGTATACACTTCGTGATAATTTATCGTTACCACATATGTACCTAGTGAAGTGAAAAACCATTCTAAGCTACCTATGATAATGCACGCTTAGAAGTGAGTACTTCTAGTCCTAGCCAACACCTCATGATCATTTATTGTTGCCATGGGAGTACATGGCGAAGTGAAATAATCATTCTAAGTGAGATGTGAAAGGCATACTTAGAATTGAGATACCATCATAAACCACTATCACATGGAACCTGCCTGTGAAGGTATGGTAGTGTAACCACTGACCGTGAGAGATGTCATTAGCATAGGTGAGCTAATGCGAGAGCCTGCTTTCTTCTGTCCTGAGGTGTGCTTTCTGATCATGAATGTAGTATTGTGAAAGAGTGCACCAACATAATAGATGTACCAGCATGAGGGCATGCGCCACACGCTTCATGGGAGGTACCGTCGTAGTGTGCAACCGCAAAGTATCACATGAGGCATCGTTGTAAGGTGTCACGGGAAGTATCTTTGTAGATCATGTCATGGAGCATCATCTCGATATATGATAATTATGTCATAGATGAGTTGCAAGAGGTTCCTTTATAGGTGTACTATGGGAGGCTCCGTCTAGGTGTGCTATGAGGGTGTAGTGATGCTATGGCAACATAGTGACAATTGTGCTATGACAACGAGGTGACTGATGTGCTATGACTATTCAATGCAAGTGTAGTATGACATCACAATGGCAAGTAATCTATCAAAGAGTACTGATAGGAATGTTATGGTAGTGTAACAGAATATATGTTATGGAAGCGCAATGCCAAGTGTGTTGGCAGTGTTGTCGCAAGTAGGTTATGGCGGTGCAGTTGCATGTTGCGTACCTCGTAAACAAATATTTTTTCTAATGAGAATTAGTAAATAGTGAAGAGAAATAAATAAAAATGAGCACATATTAAATAAAATAATTGGAGAACAATAGTAAAGAAGTAAGGATTTATTAGAATTGATTCAGTCATTAGCATCGTACACTTGTGATACTACATTGGTGGGATAGGCATCAATATACACTGGCTGTAATGGCACGTAAAATGTAATTTTATAGGAGAATATAATTCTCGATATGCAATGGCGCCGAGGCGATCAATCACAGTATAAAAAATAGTGTGGTAAGAATACGACGGAGTACTAATACACGGACTTTATAACGATGCCGAAACACCAGCAGCAGGGTACCAGGCGCCATTGCATGTGTGATGAAAAGGCGTCAAAAGGCGCCTTTGCAAGTGTGATGCGAAGGCGTTAAAAGATGCCTTTGAATATAGCATGCAAAGGCCTCAAAAGACACATTTGCATGTGCAAAGGCTTTTTTTTTCAAACACAAAAAAATTGGTTTTGCTTTTTTTTTCATTACAACCAAAATTATCATGCATTGGAGCACCTTTGTAACTATCACTCAATAGTTATTATGCAAAAGTTATTATGTGATCATCATAATGTAAAGAAGTTTGCAGCATCGCAACCATCATGCAATAGTCATTACTAGAATCATTAATTTATTTTTCGTTAGGATTTTCTTTATTAGAGTCTGTGATATGTTCACGACATTTTCTTAATTTGTTGAAGTCATGACTATTCAAGTAGATAGAGTTATCACAGCCATGCGGTCCTTGATCAACAAAGCACATTATGTATTCCTTTACACAACCAATCTTCTCATTGTACTTGAATAACCTCTCTATCTGAAGCATCTTCTACAATTGCCATCTTCTATTAGTAAGTGTCATCATGCGTCCCATGAACTAGTGGTACTTGTATTGTAGTAACAGATGACGTGATGACAAGAGCAAAGCTTGACGGCTTGTTTTTAACGGGAGGAGGCTCTTTTGTTTATATTTAGAGTTTTGATTCGGAACTCTATTTAGGTTTGGTAGAAGTAGTGAGAGGTGTGTTGTGTTTTAGATGTCGTCTGCTGGAATTTGGTTTGAGCATTTTTTTCATCTCGCTCAAGCTTTGGAGCTAAGTTTGTAGCTGAAAATCTGGCTTTGCTAAGCAGGAATTTACTGAGTGTCACTTTATTCTTTGCCTTGTGCTGCTTGAAAGAAGAGAAGCGAGAAGAGCTTTGTCATCATTTCCCCTAAAACATGTTGAAGTCGTCCTTTTCATTTGATTTGTTTTGTTACTACGGACGAGACATCACCTTGTATTTGATTCATATTTTTATTTTTCTTCATCGATAACCAAATTTTGAATTGATTAGTTTCTGAATATTTTCCTGGATTTTGTTATATTGTTATAGGTTCTATGGATAGAACATGGTTTTACTATAGAGTTTTTTTATTGGTAAACAACCTTAGTTACATTACATATTTTTTTTATTAAATCCAAATTTGTAGTTTAAAAATGTACAGTTTACGTAGTTTGATATTGTTTTGCGAAGGAAATGAGATAAATGAGTTCTTTGAATTAAGTGAGTTTGGTTTATGAATTTTGTTCGAGTACATGGTCTGGACAGTGGGTTTCTCTAGACTGTGATGTTTGGTATATAAAATATCTACATAGTGTGAAAATTTTATTGACATCCAAAAATTTTGTTGAATATGTTTATTTTTCGTATTTTTTCCTTCTTTTTCAAATGAAACTGAGATATAGGATATTTTTAATTGGTTACTTTCTAGTTTGTTTTGAGTATTTTGTTACAATTTATATGGTATGGGAATCGGCTCTATTGTACATGGTTTCTGTTGGGAATTCTTACATCATGTAAATAGCTATTTAGATCAAGATTTCAAATATTAACCAAAACAACAATATTAACTATTTTTATACATATGGTCATAATTTTATTTACTATATATATGCAAATGTGATTTTCAGTTCGCAATTTTCAATTTCAACTATATTTAGTTCGTGATTCACACGAGTCGGTTCAGTTTTTAGTTTTTTATTTCTTGTTTTCCGAACTATTTTCATTTCACAATCATGATTAATTTTCACATTTTTTTTTATTTTTCAAAGGAAAACAAGACATATTTACTTTGTTATGTAGTGTAAACATATTATTACACCCATATATGTGAACTGGAAACGTGGTTTATGTATTTGAGAGAGGGGAGAGAGAGAGAGAGAGAGAGGGGGGGGGGGGGGGGGGGGGGGGGGGGGGGGGNGGGGGAGGGAGGGAGAGGGAGAGGATAGGGACAGAGAAAGAGTAGATAGATACTTGATTTTTTCAGCTATGAGAGACTTGATTTAAATTAAGGGTATAATTGTCATTTTGAATTCATTTGTAATTGATTGGTAGTTTGACTATTTATTTAACTTTTACATTTTTAGGACATTCCCATTCGTTGAAAATCAGTTGTTATGTGTGCATTATTAGACTTGGTTCCCCTCCCTTATATCTTTGATTCAATACACTATTAGACGCTTGACATGTAGCCTTATTTCTTTAATTCTAGTAAATTTAAATCTTGCAAACTTAACCCATAAACGAAAAATGGATGGAGAAAACTAGATTCACGCTTCTTAATGTTTTGTAACAAAAAGAAATTACAAATGCCAACGTTACTCATTAAAAGAGTCACAGTATTTTGGTCACTTATTTGTAAATTTAATGTATACTAATCAATTGTATGTGCATTACACGAGTTGAAGAAATTAACAATAAACAATATGTACAAAATATGAATAAGACTACACATAAAAGTGTTTGATCACATTCTGACTTGTTATGTCAAATACTAATAATTCAATCTATTAAAGGTTGATGATATTTTTTGTTAAAAATTTTGTGTTACTATAGAGAATTAATCATTTTTTAATTAATATTTCAGTTTGATATGTTCTTAGATGCTAAAATTTGATTGTTGATCGTATTGTGAAGCTTAGCTCTGCTTCGAATCATTGCTGTATTTGGTTTGATGTGATTCCTTCTAGTATTTTGAATTGGTGCTTATATTGACTCTTGTTAATTAGTTTTATTGTTGTTATTTTGTTGATGGAGTTTCTTCCCTCAAAAAGGTAAAAAAAGATTTTGAACCATTGATTTCAATATTAAATTATTCACTTATACAACCTTTTGATATAACTCGATCTATTTAAACTAATTTATCTCTGAATGTTTTACAACTCATATACTTTTATTAATTGGAATAGTAAATCTGATTTTGGTAGAGAGAATATCATGAGACATATTAATTCAGAATTTCATATAATAGTGAGTGTATGTGTCAAAAAATATTTTACTCTCTCAGTCCCATTTATATATACTATAGATTTAGAAGGTAAAAACATATTTGAATTATTATTTCAATATCAAATTACTCACTTATCTAATTCTTTACAAAATTTGATCTATTTAAATTAATTTCTCTTAATTTTTCACAATTAATATATTGTTAATAATTGACATGATAAATGTGATTTTGGTAGAGAGAATACAAAAATACTTATCAATATGAAATTTCATGTAATAGTAAGGGCAATTTGTGTCCAAAAATATTTCTCGCCCTAAACCTTATTTAGAAGTAGTAGTGATTAAAGTAGGCAATTGGAAATTCGAATTACTCTCTTTTATGTTGTGGACGTGGTTAATGTTTTCTAATAATGTTGCAATTTCATATAATTTCAAAATTCTGCATTAAATCTGAAATAAGTTCTTTTTTGTTCAGAATTTTTGTTCAAAAGAAGGCAAAGCTTTTTGGGCTTTTGGCATGGGCAGCCATATTTCATAAGTTATTGGCAACAATGACCCATATAAAAAAACTACAAATATGACCCATCAATTAATATAATTATTAATTAAAATATGAAATTTCACAAATGCCCCTATCACTACAAAATAAAATCTGTTACTTCTCACCATCATTCCACTACCGAAACCAACTCCTACCCCTTCGAGCAAAATAGAATGGTGAGAGACCACCGAGTAGGACTCCAGCCGCCGAGACAAGAAGAGTAGCCACCGGGCCACCGTGAACCACCGTATCTCTCCACTGCTGAAACCCACCCCAACCTCCGAGCAAGAACTCCAGCCACCGAGACAAGGAGAGCAGCCACCGGACCACCATGTCTACCCACTCTGAAACCCACTTCATCCTCCACTGCTGAAACTCTCAATCAAAAGCACCAACCCAAGAAACCCTCCCCATCCCAAGAAACTCATCCACAATCAAAATCACCAAAAATTCTCACTAGATTTCTCCAATAGATTGCCTCTAAAAACCTATTTTTCAAGAAATTTCTCTCGATCTCCACAATGATTGTCACCAGTAACAAAATAATAATCGATTCTTTTTTTTAATTTGTTTCGCTTTATCATTGTTCTATTAGCTCTGTTATCGCTGTTGAGAAAATTACATGTTGTTGTTACAGTGTTTTACTATTTGTTGTAGTTTTGGTTCATCATTGTTCTACTAGCTCTGTTTTTTGTTCATCATTGTTGTTGTTGCTCATGTTAACGAAGTAATTCTTATTGTTGTTGTTCGAGAATATTAATCCTCTGCAAGAAGTGGATGAACTTTCGTGTTGCTAATATTATATTAAACCGGTGGTGCATTGACGTTGAATGACCTTTATTCTTTATATAAAAATCAAATCATAATTAGTTGTTGCACACTTTGACACCTGAGATTCCGTAACGAGTAGATACTTTCGCAGGAGCATAATCTATTTTCTAATGTTAACTAATGGTAAAATAATGGTACAACTTTTGCCACATTTCTTATTATAAATCCTTTGATCATTATATTGGTAAAATAATGGTAAAATACTATAATATTTTGACTTCATTATATTGGCATGTAGCAATGGTACAATTTATGTATGTTAATAGAAGGTAAAAATAATGTTAACAGATTGTAAAAGGAATGTGTACGTACAATACACTTAAAGACCTTGTAGACATTGATTGTAAAAATGATGTTAACAGATGGTAAAAATAATATTTACAATACTATTAATAATACTTGTAGACTGATATATTTGAATTTTAGAGAGGAGAATAGTATTACACAACAAGGATGCAATGAATGACGTAAGTCTGTAAACAATTTTTAACATCTCGTAAATATTGTTTTACATAACATTTTGATACATTAATATTTTGAATCTTTGAATGAAGGAATACAAACCAAAAAGAAGGAAGCTCATTAAACTGCATGAGAAATAGTTTTCAATCAAAGAGGCTAATAAAGTCATTCCCACTTTTGAACTCTACATACACAATAGCATTTGGATCAACAACAGATAAAGAGAAACCAAAGCAACAACCTTACAAGGTTGAGCCCCCTATGTAACAAGTCCCTATAATTGAGCCACCTACCTTCGATCTTCTTTCACAGGAGACAATGCAATACCTAGAAAAGATTATGAAAATTGTTTGATATATTTGAAAAGTTTAAAAAAAATATACATAACTTTTTGGATATTTGGATCTGTGAATGTTTGGATGTTTCAAAGGATATTTGAATGTTAGATATGAATTACATCAGATAGATGACTAGTACTTCATTGATGTTTTGATGAAGATTGAGAACTACTTTATTTTGATATCAACTAGTTAAATTTTGGAATATTATGAGAAATTAGTAGTTGAATGTTACTTTTTATGGCTTGTTATGACTTGCAAATGCTTTGGTTGCTCCTATTTAGAAAAGAATAACTTTATTTCCTTTTAAATTTTAACATCATGCTTTATAAGTATCATTAGTGTTACATATCCATAACTTATATGTCAAAAACTCTACTACAATTTTTCTAACATATAATTATAAAAATATTTATTGTTGAAGCAATATTAAGATTAATTACAGCTTATAAATCTATATGTATTATAAGGAAATATGCAGAAACAAATATAAAGCAAAGTAATTGTATCTCCGATTAACAAAGTTACGAGTCGTAAACATATACGTAACCCGGCAAATATTTCTTCAAAATAAAAGAGATAGCAAGATTATAATGCTGATAGTTTTCCTATTTCAAAAGAGTACATAAATTGTCAACAATAAAAACATAATAGGCAGAAACAAAGTACACAGCATCTTCAACTCAATATGTTAAATATATATTTAATCAGACACATTTTCTATTCAAAATAAAAAGACACTACGAGCATGATGTAAAGTGTCTCCTTCTTCCAGAACATAAAAAGTAAATAAATTGTAAAAATTAGACATTTTCAACAAGAAGAACTAGTTGCTTCATTTTTTAGGTTCTTGCATGTCCTTTTATTATGACCCAAACAGCCACACGAACCACATTTTACCTGATTCTTTTCCCCAACAGATGGAATTCTCCTCTTTTTAGGCCTCCCAGGTTGACGCCTAACCATGGGTGGCCTAAAAACCTCTTCTTGCACTTCAGATTATAAATTTCACTCAAATTTGTTTCCAATGAGATTAATATTTGAAGAGTATGTTGGAAATAGTTCATTCTTAAAGTAATACATATAGAGATAAAATGACATGAATTTTAACAGCTACTGTATAAACACTTCAAAAATTAAACACTAAAAATTCTTTTATATTTATCAACTTAATATAGATGCACTCATTAGATTTGACACTTATAGACTTACCTACCTTAGTAGAAAATAAAGGCAAGTTATTAAATTAATATTGCCCAAGAATAACAATTATGAGTCCTACATGCCTAAACCTCGCTAAAATGACTAATTTATATATTAAATTATGAATACAATTACATAGACAAGATGAATACGTGATAGACAAGAAAAACCTAGCTAATATGACAAGTTTATATATTAAAATAATAATAAAATCACATGGTCAAAATTAATCCATGATAGACAAAGAAAGAAGGAGAAACACATACATCTTTATGCAATTCCAAACGAAGCTTAATACCGAAATTGTAGAAATAGAGATACCGAATCACCGATTAAAGATATTACAGTAGCTCGCCTAATAGAAAATAGAGAGAGAGAGAGTCACGTAATAAGTACAACAATCGATCAAATTTTACTAGAGCTTATCAGTGAGGAATCAGAGGAGATGCCGATTAAATGGAGAGTAAAATATTTGGAGGAAAATTCCACTCAAATTTGTTCCCAACGAGATAAAATGTTATATAGAATATAAGGAAAATTGTGAGAACATTGAAATCTTTGAATTGCAAAATTGATTGAAAATATCCAAGAAACATGTATGGTGGAGGTTGAAGAAGATGGTTAACGTGGGTGATAGTTAACGCCCCTTTTAGTTTTTAGTTTTTTATTTATTGTTTGTAACAGAAAGTGGTTATTAAAGGTAAAATAGTAATTCTAATATAATTAAAAATCTTAAACTTAAGTAAAATTATTTTTTAATGCTATAATTAAGAGACATTATTGTTAGTTATTTCTAAAACAAAGGACTACCTATTCCGCAATTTTTTGTGGTGCCTTTGATGGTCATGGTCCATATGGGCACATGGTTTACGTATGAACTCTAAAATTCACATAAAAACAGCCCAGAAATTAACTAAAAAAGCCCAATAAAACAGCCCAGAAAATTCAGCCGAAAAGTCCCAACACAGCCCAAAAATATCCATAAAACAGCCCAGAAAAGGCCCAATTCAAGCAGCCCAAAAAAGCCTAAAAAACCATCCCGTCCCTTTCCGACCATCGAACCGCCCTGTCCCGTCCTGGTAGGTTTTCTCTCAACACGGTACAGGACTAAAAAAATTGTCCCCTCCAGATTGAGACGGGACAAAAATGTTCAAAAACCGTCGCCATCACATCTATAGATTTCATGAAGGGGTGTGAATCTACAAAAGTAATACACAGATA
This sequence comes from Datisca glomerata, assembly GCA_003255025.1. NCBI lineage: Eukaryota > Viridiplantae > Streptophyta > Magnoliopsida > Cucurbitales > Datiscaceae > Datisca > Datisca glomerata. Next base: position 787,766 of record QANY01002785.1, read on the forward strand.
TACTAATTGATAATTTATGAAACACAATCAACAATCCATTACCCAACGAGTGTAAATCTCCAAAAGCAATACATAATTTTGTTAATAAAATTATGAAAAATAACCAACAACCCATCACTCTTGAGGTGTGAAAAATGATGATTATTAATTTTAAAGTCATTTAAATAATTGTTGAATAAAATAATCTAAAAAAGTTTCTCCATTGATTGATTGTGTCTCTTAATATATTTTAGATTGTAAATTATTCTTATAGATAACTAATAATTTGATGATTGTGTTAAAAATATATTAAATATGGTAAAAAAAAATCTGCAAATGTATACAACAATTATCTAGCCTACCTCCCTTCTATGTTACATTAGTACAATTGCTAAAACCAATTATGGAGAGAAAAGGATTGGTATGTTATTTGACATTTAATAAGGCGTAGACAAATCTAAACCGTAGAAGTAAATATTGTTAATGTCAAGAAACTGATAATATATTTTGTGAAATTGGGTAAAAGATAGAATGGAGAGGAGCCAAAGGGTTCATTATCATCTTATGAGGTTTTCCCTGGTTAATGGGCAGGCATTTGCGGATTTTCTGATATTATAGAGTGAAATAGTTACACTACATCCAATAGCCTGCCTATAGGTTCAATGCTTCTTTCAACTGTAACAGAGACAAATAAAATTTTACAATGAAAGTAATGAACTAAGAACCAAGTCTTTCACCTCAGAAAGAAATCCTCCATCGCCTTGTTAAGCGCAAGAGGGATGAACAAAATTGCAGGCTACTGGTATCCATCCTTCTTGGTTCTTCTGTTTTTTTCATCCAGTTTTCGTATTCAGGTCCCCTGTCAACTAGCATAGGGCCATGGATTTTGCTTCAAGGACATTAAGAATTGAATGCTCTATAAGGAACACTCTGAGTCAATATAAAGCACTTCACTTTTTTCCATTTTCACCGACGGAAACCATTTTCAGCTGCAAAAACTTACCAAATATAAGCGAAAATTCAGTAAGCTTCGACTAATTCCCTTTATTTAAAAAAAATGAACATTTGGTGAAAGGCAAAAGTGTATTATTAATCAGAAACAAGCCCCAAAACCGGTAGATACCAACTATAGACCTGTTGAGAAACTGTTTTAACTCGTAACTAAAGAGCCGATGCAACTGTTTACGGAAAACAAATCAGCGTATAAACAAAAAACTCAATCTTTCAACAAACAAAAGAAAACAGAGTAAGAACTCTTTCCTCCAAGTAGAGAAAAAAAGAAGCCGAATGAACGAAAAGAGCTCCACAACTGCTTATCCATAAGCAAGTCACCCAAGTTGGTCCAAAACAGTAGAAAGTATCTCATTCCCTTGGGCATCATCCACTGTATCCCCAAAGACATAAAAGGGGAGAGAAGAAAAGCTTGGGAGTGAGAACAATGTAGGAAAAGCAGAAAAAGGTGCTAATCAGACTTTGAAATGAATTATATGCACTTTTATAATGATATTGAGAAAGAAGAAATGGAATTTTGAACTTAAACCATCCAATCAAAGTTGCAGATAGAAATTGAACAGACCTAATGGGAAAAAGAAGACATGATTCCATGTTTCTTCAGTGTTTGAGCCAGTAGTTTCGAAGCTGAGCCATATGCAGAAGTATCTCATCGCGACCTTGATTTGTGACACTGCTAGTCATAATCCATGGCGGTGCTGTCTGGAAAAAGCCACGTATCAACTCCTGAAAGTCGCTCACATTCTCTTCTGGCCTTTTCCCTCCGTTCTTTTTCTTCTTCCGCTTGTCGCATTTTGTGAAGATCAGTGTCATTGGAATCTGAGATTCAAATTTCATTCCAAATATTTCCCGTTAGATAAAACTACAACATCAATGGACTGCAAACCTATAATTCAATATAAAAATATTAAAATAAACTACTAAATGTCTTTTATGGCAAATTGAAGTCATGTAGACATGACCATACATGATTTCTGAATTCTGTCTCTTTGCAACCATACATTTCTCATACATGTACCAGACCAAATTGCAAATTACAGCATACAACGACCCTTACACTAAACATAACCTCGAGGAACCAAACTGTAAATAAGCAACTAAACAAGTGAACAAAAAGATCGGAAGCAAGAAAAGCAAGAATCTATATAATAAGATCCCTGAATTAATTTCTCATGGGCCATTTGGTATGTCAAATTAGGATGACCATTATAATTGAATTAATGGCAACTAAATTGGTGACAATTGAATTAATGACAAAACATGATTGATAAGTTTGATTGATCAGTAATTTATAGAAAAATAGATGACAATTTAGCATTGCTATACTTGGAATAGGTGTAATATCGTGTGGTAAATCTGTGTAAAATAACTTTGCCTCCCCAGGAATGTTTTGCTTTGGTAATTCTGGACTGCTCCCATTTTTTGAGGCAATTGTATTGCCACCTAGGGAAGTATTTTAGGATTACCTGCAAACTAGGGTTGCTGCATAATTTAAAGATTACTCTAAACAAACGTGATAATTCAATTACGAATATTTTTTTATGACCCGGAACTCCAACCCCATAGGGCCTATTTTGGACACACCTAGATAGCACCAAAGCAGGGGTGAAAAGATTGTCACCAGCTCAAGATGCACCCCTGCACCAAGCAAACCATGATTGGGAAATCAAACCGGGACCTTGGATCACAAGCGCAACGTTTCCCACTTGCGCTAGTATGGCTGGGAAATTACGGGAGTATTACAAGATGATTGCAATCCTAAATAAGCTCTGACAAATGGCCCCTTAATAAATTCTCAATGACAGTAACTGAGTTGCCTCCATTTTACTTTTTTTACCATTTCCAAACATATGCAAGAACTAGAACAGTAGAACTTACCTGGTTCGCACCCAGCCAACTAGCGTAGTCAAGATCAATCCTTTTCGCAGGAATACTCGCATCTATGAGAAGAAACACTGAGACTAAGGTTGATCGGTTCAAAAAATAGTCTTTAGTAAACTTGTCCCAATCAGTTCGGAGATCCTGAGGTGCAGCTGCATACCTAAAATCTCAAGTAATGGGGAGCTTCAGTGGAACCAACCTCTTATAGACGGGAAGTTACAAGAAAAACTTTACTATATTCGAGAATACATAAACAAAGAATAAATTCAAGTCCATCACAAATAAAACTAATCTGATGCAAAGGCAAAAATTAGAATAGAATCAATCTGACTCATTTCAAGAACTCATAAAAAAATTTTACTTACAAAAGACAAAGAAAGTTTCTAGAACATCTATATCATTCTAGAATGTATTCGACGAACAGACAAAAGCAGATAATTCTAAAAAGATTTGAACTCCTCGCCACAATCCAAACCAACCATAAGAAGTGTTGGATGTTGAATGGCGTACTCCTTACACACATTGCTTATTTCAATATGAACCAAAGAATTACAGAAACGGAAAGTAATCATTGTATTTAAGGCATACCCAAATCCAGGCAAATCGACCAGGTACCAACTATCATTTATTCGAAAATGGTTGATGCATTGTGTCTTCCCTACAAGACAGTAGAACTAAACAGTTAAGTTGTATCTAAGAGGTATATGAGCAACCATGTAATCCAAGAAGCAATATTTACATATAACAGCATTATAAAATGTACAAAACCAACTTAGACAATGCAAAAACAATGGCTCTTTATTTATAATGCTGTGGATTAGCAGGCTAGCGAAGCATGAGTTTTAACTCGTAGACTAATCGAGATTAGAACATCTTTTTCTGTTAAAAGAGTACTGCACGTGTCAGTTGGATTCCCTACTTTCACTATGCAATTTAATGATTTTTCAGCTTAACCTCCGCTTATACACGATATCGAAATTAGTAACAGCTAGCCTGCTGCACTGTTACTGTTATCTAACATGCATTAACGCTTACAAAGTCAAATAAGCAATGATAGTCAATAAAAGAGTATGCCATTTGAGTCAGTTCATATTATTGCCATCCGTGTTGGTTTTAACCAAAGAAGAGGTTAATTACGTATAAGCTCGGGACGTGAATTTACAGTAAAACAAATACAGAAGGCTAAGATGGGAAAATAAATGACAACAATGCTTCATAAGTTTTCTCTACATTGAGTGAAAAGAGATTAAATAATGTAAAATTCTCACCAGGTTTCTTTGAGGTTAAAGCAAGTTTCTTCCGCCTCACAAGAGAATTAAGAAGTGACGATTTCCCCACATTGGAACGGCCAACGAGAGCAAATTCAGGGAGCCCATCAGAAGGGCAGTCCTCAGTTCTGACGCTGCTCTTCACAAATTCTGCCTGGGAAACCTGAGCATCCCTCGCGTACTTACTCAAAACTATGTTCGACCCCTTCAAGATTCTCGTGCTCAAATCGGTAACATTGCTAGATACCTCGGTCTCAGGCGGCACAAAAAGCTTCTCGAGGGAGATTTGTAACTGGGTTTCTTCGGGGGGGTCTGGGAAGTCCGAGATGGGTATGGGTTCGGCGGTTGTGAGAGTGGACTTGGGGGAGGAGAAGAGAGTGGAGGTGAGAACAGGTATGGTGGTGGTTAAAATGGGTGTTTTGGGCTTTCTGAAGACATTGAAATTGAAGTGAAGAGTTGGGGAGAGAATCGACGCATGGATTCTTGTTAGCTGAAGCAGGGCCATCTCGTTGATAATTTCCTCTGGTTCTCTATCAATGGTCAGCTGTGGTCTAAGGAGGTGAAGGCTGTAGAATTGGAAGTAAGAAAAGATATTGTGAAATCGACGGAAGTGCTCAGAAAGGGAAAAGGAGAGAGAATATCTCCGAGTTCGAAACTTTGTGTTGATGGTTCGGTTCGGTAAAAATCAAACTGAATTAAAAGGTTTGATCCGGCCAATCCAATGAACCAACCAAAATAAATTTTATGTGAACCGTATCACATTAAACTAAAACTTTCGGTTTGGTTTTAAGTAAGCGAGTACTAGAAACTTCTACATACAAAACTGACTAGAGCATGGAGAGGAATAGCTGGTGAGGCCATCGTAGTATGGGGAAATCATGTTGAGATAGAGAGGGGATAGCACATTTGAGAGAGAGGGAGGACAAGGGAAGGTTTCGAGATGGAGAGGGAAATCGCATCTCAGCGATGGAAGGAATCACATTTTAGGGGTTTAGAGAGAAATCTTTTATTTGCATGTGAATTTGAAGTAGAATTAGACTGGGTTTTGGAGGAGGAGGAAGCTTGCAGACTCCAAAATGTAGGTTGCCTTCTTGATTCAAGGTAAAAATCCAATCTTAAAAATATTAAATTGTGGTATATAGAACACTTGGAAAATCATGTTTATAAGATGATGAAGCTGGATTTTAGCTTGTTGAATTTGAATTTAAGGGTATATTCATGTGTTGATTTTGACATAAGAATGTCTTCTTGGTTTACCTTGAATTCTGATAGTGTTTGTTTGAGATGAATGTTATTTTGATGAATTATGGATTATTTGGTGCTCTTTTTTTTAACACATTTTCGTTGTCGTTTTATTTTAAGTGTATTTAATGTTCTATTTGACTCATTTCTTTTTTAAATTATTTCTTTGATTACTGATGAGAAATTTAATTTTTGTGTGGATTTGGTATAGGATAGTGCTACGCCATGTCAGGGGGTTGGGGTTGGGGTTGGGGTTGGGGTTGGGGTTGGGGTTGGTTTGGGTGGGCGTGGGAGGTTTGGTTTGGCTAATTTCAATAAAAAGATTACTTGTTAGATTAGAGTCTAACAAGTGTGTAGGTGCCAGGCTGTGGTCTAACACAACTTCAATTAAGATATAACTTATTAGATTATGATTGTGACGTTTATATTCCTGAGGGTTAAAACATGCATGTAATTCGACAATTCAAAGTATCAAATTGAATTTAAAACCGTAATATTAGAAAATCTTTAAATTAAAAATCATAATTTTGCCATATTGAAAACCTTTAACATTAAATAGTGGAAGCAACAATTCGTCATAAAAGCTTGTTAATAAACCTATAACTGTCACATTAAATTTTGTAATCAAGTCGACAAGATAAATTAACTAACCATAAAAAAAAATCAAACATCTGATCGTAGAAAACATAGTAAATAAAAAAACTGTTGAAATAATTATTGTTTAACGAAACCCTTTTCCAAGATGTTATAATAATTATTCATAAACTGGAAATTTATGGAACTCTACTACTAGATTAGCTGATTATGACAATCTCTCATTCCTGTTGCTCGCCATTACCTGCGACATAACCAACTGTGGAGAAGTTAGTACCAATACAAGTAGTAAGTAAATTTACATACTGATAAGCATCACATGTCATGCATGCAAACAAATAACACATACAATTACAATTTAACATAATCACTTGATGACTTAATTAAAAGAAGTTATGTAAAGTACTTGAACGTGTCTTAGCTAATAATAATACATGGTTAACATGCATATTGAACTTGTCCTTGTAACTTTCTTAATTATAATTAGACTAAGCATATCTCTCAATTAATAACCGAACAAGAACTATTCTACATTTGAAAATAATCATGAACATAACATGTAACGTGAACGTGAACATGACAAAATGAGGGTCCCTGAAGTTGGGGTCGCTTAATATTATATGAACCTCATTGACACACGCATGATGACATCTAACCATTTTGCTAAAAACGTGACGCGAACACCATGATTACATGACAAAATGGGGGTCCCTTCGTTCTTTTTCTTCTTCCGCTTGTCGCATTTTGTGAAGATCAATGTCATTGGAATCTGAGATTCAAATTTCATTCCAAATATTTCTCGTTAGATAAAACTACAATATCAATGGACTGCAAACCTATAAGTCAATATAAAAATATTAAAATAAACTACTAAATGTCTTTTATGGCAAATTGAAGTCATGTAGACATGACCATATATGATTTCTGAATTCTGTCTCTTTGCAACCATCTCATGGGCCATTTGGTATGTCAAATTAGGATGACCATTATAATTGAATTAATGGCAACTAAATTGGTGACAATTGAATTAATGATAAAACATGATTGATAAATTTAATTGATCAATAATTTATATAATAATAGATGACAAAAGTTCCCTAATTAGTTTAGAAATTTGAAGAGAGAACTTAGATTACCGGAATCTAAAAGGCATCCAAAACCCCCCAAGATTGGGGCGTATCTTGATACCTGCAATCTTAGAGTTAAAGGAATATATTATGTTGCCCAAATTATCCTTCACTCATAAACTTCATCATCTTCATCAACTCTCCAACTAGCTCCGAACACAATAACTTCTTTCTCATTTTTTTTTTCATTTGTTGACCATAATGGTACTTTCTTTCTTTCTGAATCTACCACTTTTTTAAAATTTAATACCTCTATTCTTCAAAACAAGATTTAATATTTCATGCATCTTTAATCTTACAAAATTTAATATTTCATGCATCTTTAATCTTACATATGAGCTAAGTGCATCGATGAAGGGTTGGTGTTGGAAGATGAAATGTTGAGTTTTAAGAGAGATGAAATGAGTGTCTCAGATCAAGGTTGAGCGAGACGTTGCCTTGGGTTGAAAAATGAATCAATGGCTTGAAGATTGTGCGTCAATGATTGTTTTTTTGTTATTTGACATTTGCTAATAATTGGGGTGAATTGGGACTGAGTGGAGAAATAATATATTTAATGTTTGTTATCTATCTTATCATATTGCTATTAAACTATCAAATCATTTACAATATGTATAATAAAATTACCCTATTAAAGGGTAAAACTGAAAATTCACATTTATATTATAAACATTTATTTCCACATTTATCCAAAACAGACAGCATTTTTCATTCTTACTAATCTATTATAAGATTTTCAATATTTACCAAACAAAGTAATCTTAATTTTTCAAACATCTCACTTTCCCACAACAATACTCCAACTATCTTATTTTAGAAGCCATTTACTTTCAGTCTTATATCAAACGACCTCTAAATGATATACCTAAGTCTACTTCTTCTATACTTACTTTACTTGAGGTATGTTTATGAATTAACATGCAACTTGTTCTGCGCACAACCGCACATATACTATAACTAAAATATGCAACTTAAACAGTGAAATTCATATATCATATGGTAGTTAACTTGATCACAACATCATGGCACATAAAATAAATAAAATACATGATCACATGTATAAAAATGATAATTAATGCAATAATGCAAATACTAAATGTAAATATCTTATTTTTCATAATAAGAGCCATATAATCATGTAAACTCACTTACCTATACTGGTATGAAAAAGAAAAATAACTATTGACCTGAAATCTTCAAATAATTACACAATATATTAAATATAATTAACGATAAATTTGGAGAGTGATAAGGGTCGAAAGGGTGACAATAAACTGGATATCAATATGGTCAAAATCAGTCAGACCAGTTCGATACAATTCGGTTGGGCTGGACTGGTTCAATTCAGTTGGGCTGGACCGGTTTGATTCGATTGAATTGGACCGCTTCAGTTTGAATAGCCGGTCTGGTTTGGTTTAACAACCATTTCAGATGAGTTATAAATCCTGTTCGGGTAAGACAACCACTGGGTTACAAGACCCAGTTACGGTCCGAATAAAGAGAAACAGAGAGAAGAAAGAACGCAAAAAAAAAAAACAAAGGATAAGGAAGAATAGAAGAAAGGAACAAAGAGGAAGAAGAAAAAGAAGAGGCTTACCGGCGGCGAGGGCATGACAGCGCTGGAAACCGTCTGCTGAGGGTGTCTTGAGGATGACTGACGAAAGAAGAAAAGAAAGGAAATAAATACAAGAATGAGAGATTAGAAGTAAAGAAAAATAGAGAGGAATGGAAAACACGCAACGAAATTCAAAGAGCGACGACCAGAGAGATGATGACGAAGAAGGAGAAGAAGGAGGGCTGCGACGACAAGCAAAAATAAAGGAGAAAGAGAGAGAAACAGTGAGAATCGAGAGAGAGAAATCAAAGAGGAACTAGAGAAACCAAAACAAAAAAGAAAACGAAATAAAAGAAAATAATGGAAGGGATAGAGCTCACCGGAGACGTTGAAGCGTAGAGATGAAAAAACAAAGAAGAAGAAGTAGAGGGGATTTCGCCGGGGGCTTTGAGAGAGTAATGGAATGTGAGAGAGAGAGAGAGAGGGCAAATATACTATATATATATAGAGAGAGAGGATTAGGGCTAGCTTAAGATATATTTCTTATATGTGTGAGTGTAACAGAATTTACTAAATTACCTCTTAGGTCATGGGGTATTCTTCACTCTTAAGAACTTTGGTCCTAAAACAGAATACACTTTATTAGAATAATTTTGGATACTTGACGTGTATCTCTGCTTCCCGTTCCAGCATCGCGTTCTTGATGTGATGATATCTCTAAAAAACCTTCACTAACTAAACCGTCCTGTTACGAAAAGTCTGATTCCTACGCTCTAGATTTTTTAGCTATTTCTCCTCGTAATTAAGGTCATCATGAACTTGTAGTAGTTCATAATCGATGACATGCGTTGGATCACATACGTACTATCGAGATGTGAAACACATTGTGAACAAATGACCAATACAATCCAAAATCTCAAAATGGCTAAGAAATCTAGGACGTAGCTTTTCCCTTAAGACCAAAACGCATAACAGTATTTACTGGGCAACTTTGAAAAACAGGTGATCACCCACTTCAAGTTCAAGGTTTTTTCTCCTCGCGTCTCTTAACACTTTACTATTCTGAGCAATCTTAGTTCTATCTTTGATTTCTCAATAACTTTATTCGTAGATTCAACCAAGTCAAGACCTAGAAGCTTTCATGGTAACAAGGCTGGATTAAGCTTTTGTGGTAACAAGAGTGAGTATTGATAACAAAAAGATTAAGTTTTTTAACAAATTTGGAATTTTTAGATTCACACTATACGCTAGAGAAACAAACTTATTTTTCCGAATTGAAAGCTTAATATTTTAATCTGAAATTTTTTATGTAGTATTCTTAACATGTTGAAGTTATAATCATAGAAAAATTAGGAATGAATGAGATCTCTGTAATTTTTAAGAATTTTCGGAAGCTACTAGTTAATATAGAAAAAAAATAGATTGTTAATTATATGAGTTTATAGTTATTAGTGTGTCGAGATTTCATCAGTTTAACTTAAAATTTTTTACTTTAAGCATCATAGAAAAATTAAGAATGAAAGAGATCTCTGTAATTTTTAAGAATTTTTGGAAGCTACTAGTTAATACAGAAAAAAAAACAGATTGTTTATTATTTGAGTTTATGGTTATTACTGTGTTGAGATTTCATCATTTTAACTTAAAAATTTTACTTTAGCATGTTGAGTATGTCTCGGACAATTCTGTAAATTTTTTAGGATTTTTGAGCAAGCTTTCTATACTGAAATGTTTTGCTAAAATTCACTGCTTTAACTAAAAAAAAGTTTAGGTGTTGGTCTAGTTTCCACCTTTTAACAATATCAAATTATTGAAAAATTAATAGGTAAAACTATGAGGTATTATAGTATTGTTAGGAAGAAATATAGAATTTTCAGTAAGCCCAAGGATATTTTGTGGCGGTTTTACCTAACGCTCCGTTATAGCGCTAGATTTTTGAATTTATAATCGTATCGTTCCGAGAGACATAATATATTTATTTTAGGAAATTTTGTTCTTTAACTTCTTTACTAGATGATCATGTAAGTGAAACTTTACAAGTTAACCAATTAAAGACCGGTAATCTCTATTCTAATCTTGATATGGTGGCGAGATCTAATGAAAGTTTGGTCAACGACTTTGTAAGAAATATTTTTTAATGAATGATATGTACTGTATGTGATTGTAATAATAGTTTGATTGTAATAATAGTGATGTTATGTATAAGACCCCCTATCCTTCGACCAACAATAAGGTTAGAGTGATTAATAATTTAATCACATATGTCTTTTGAAATATAACCTTAGCTAGCCTTAGATTATAATGTGACATCGCTAATATATTTTTTATGTAAAAATCCGTCAAGTTATGTGATAATATCAATAAACCAATTTAGTACACACATGTACTATGTAGCACATGACACATATGACTTCTAAAATTGTAATGTTTAATTTTTGTGATTTAAGAAACTTACACTTTTAATTTCTTCAATTAAGATCAAAAATTTGAAGAAAGTATTAAAAGTGGGTCAATAATATCTGAATTTAGAAAAAATGGTCCTTTATGAATTTAAAAAGTAATTATTTGGGAAGAAATTAATTGTGTCCCCTACTATTCCCCTAATTTCTCTTAGAGTAATCAAGGTGTATGACCTTCAAACTCACAAAACAAACCACACTATCCTTCCGGCTTTACATAGCAAGCTCAAGGACAGAAGCAAGTACTGAGCAACCTGGCACATTAGAGAATCTCATGAAAGAATACATAGCCAAGAATGAATAAGTAATCCAGAATCAATCCTAGAAGGGAAGGTGTTTTGCCGAGCAATACTGAAAATTCTAGAGGGGAAGGAAAAGAACACTGCAAGGCAATACACTTGAGAAGTGGAAAGGTGGTAGCCCAACCAACTAAGTGAATAGAGGAGAAGTTTGGAAATAAAGCCAAGGAAGTAAGTCAGAACAAAGGTGTCGCAAAGTAACCAACTGTTGTAGCATCTAAGTCTTCAAATCAGAGAGTAGAAGACATAGAGAAACCTTTACCTCCATTTCCTCAAATGTTGCAAAAGAGGAAGATGGATGGCCAATTTAGTAAATTTCTTAATATGCTAAAACAAATACATCAAAACATACCTCTGGTAGAAGCTTTACAAAAGATGTCAAATTATGTCAAATTTATGAAAGACATCTTGACTAAATGGAGAAGGCTTGGAGAATTTGAGACTACATCTTTGACCCAAGAATGCAGCTTGGTTTTACAGAACAAGATTCCCCCAAAGCTTAAAGATCCAAGAAGATTCACCATTCCTTGTGCAATTGAAAAAAACTCACTGTGGGAGAGCTTTATGTGGCTTGGGAGCAGGTATCAACCTTATGCCCCTGTCCATCTTCAGAAATTTTGGAATAGGAGAAGCCAGGCCAACAACCATGTTGTTGGATGACAAGTCTTATGTCTATCCAGAAAGTAAGATAGAGGATGTTCTAGTACAAGTGGCTAAATTAATATTTCTAACAAATTTTATCATTCTGGATTATGAGGCACGCAGAAAAGTACCTATCATACAGGGAAGACCCTTCTTAGCCATAGGAAGGATGGTCATTGATGTACAAAAATGAGAGCTTACTATTAGGGTTAATGATCGAGAGATAACCTTCAATATTTTCAATGCAATGAAGTAGCTTGATGAAGAAATAGAAGAATGTGCAGCTATTTCTATGATAAACTCCATAATTATGGAGAATTTGTGTATAAGTTGTTGAAGACAACCTAATTAGAGTCAACTTTAAAAATTCTAGAAGAAGATAGCAGTGATGAGGAGGAAGTAGCAGTTACCTATATATATGTAAAGCAAAGTACTCCCAGGTTGGAAAATAAATGGAATCATTACAGTTATTTGAAAGTACATTCAAGCCAACATCGCCTTCTATTGAATCACCACCTTTGCTTGAATTAAAACCTATTCTTGCCCATTTCAAGTATGCTTAACTAGGTGAGAATAGTACTCTGTCCATTGTTATTTCTTCTTTCCTAAGCAATGAAAATGAGAAGTTATTGTTGGAAGTCTTGGGAAGGTATGAAAGTGTAATTGGTTGGCAGATGGCTGACATGAATGGGATAACTCTTCTATTTGCATGCATAAAATATTGTTGGAAGAGGGGAGTGACAATTCCATAGAGCAACAAAGAAAGCTGAATCCAATCATGAAAGAGGTTGTCAAGAAAGAGATAATTAAATGGTTTGATGCTGGAATAATTTATTCAATTTCTAATAGTGCATGGGTTAGCCCTATACAATGTGTGCTTAAAGGGGGGGGGGGTAACAGTTATAGACAACGAGAACAATTAATTACAGAATCCTCACAAGAACGGTGATTGGCTGAAGGTTATGCATGGATTACAGAAAACTGAATAAAGCTACCAGAAATGACCATTTCCCTTTGTCCTTCATTGACCAAATGTTGGACATGCTTGCTGGAAAAGAATATTACTATTTTTTGAATGGTTACTCAAGTTACAACCAAATAGCTATAGCACTAGAGGATTAGGATAAGACCACATTCACTTGCCCCTATGGGACTTTTCTTTCAAAAGGATACATTTTGGGCTATGCAATGCTCCAACAACATTTAACAGATGCATGATGGCAATCTTCACAGACATGGTGGAGCAAAAACTTGAGGTAGTTAAAATGTTTATCTTGTTACAATTATGTTCAAAAGGTAGGGTGTAATAACTATTTATGAATAATCAATTATTTCTTTGACATTTATGTTTTATTGAATTTTATGAATAAATTCAAAGATTCTTTTAATTAAAGTGTGTTTGTAATTTACTTAAGTCCTGGAACTATTATCAACTTAAGAAGAGTAAAGACCAAGCGGTCTTCTAGACAAACTCCTCTGAGATAGTTCAGAATGTTATTCACGGTCTTAAAATCGACTGGGCAATCAAATCCAACTACGAAATTTAGGCTGAACCAAAGGATGCCGGTCATGTGGCATGGGAGTGGAGACTCTAACGGTTGACCTAGACATATTATTGAAAATTTTGAATAGACCAGTAACCAATTAGTTTACAGCAAAGCCGTTTATCTAGCTCTAAATCTGATTGTTACACCTTAAGAGTATTTTTGCAATTACTTTAATGTTGAGATGAATATGGAACTTGACTTAGTTACTTGTGATATTTGATGCGCCAAATGAGTGAGATCAAATTGCCGAACAATATCTCGACTGTTGGGATCGTGATTCAACTGTTTTGGAGTTGTGTGATTCACAGATATTGAATTCATGGTAAGATTGTAGAAGCAACAATATCACTTTATGTTTTTATTGATGGGTGTGTGAATAAATCAACCGGGCCTTGTACTCGATTACATGATTCATTGAATAAGACGATGATCTGTACGAGACACTTCAATGATATGTGTTTCTTATTCACAGTCAATAAAAAAGTTAAGGAAATAATAACTAGAGTGGTAAACCAGTTATTTTACATCCCACTTTTGTTATTGATATTCACGAAGGGTAATAGAATAAAATATTCTATGTACCGTGAAATATAAATGTTTATTTTCAACAACACAAAATGTAGCACGTATGAATCGAGGGTTTGTTTGGCATCGGACCTATAGTAGACTTGTATGATGTTGAGATTAAATATGTCAGGAATTTATAGAGATAAATTAGTTGAGTATTTGAATCTCATAACTTTATTCATGTGGGTCCATTCGATCTCAGGAGTAGCTCATAAAGATAAGAATGAGAAATAATGTCAGTTGGAACAAAAATGTGTTTTGGACCAATGTACACTTCATGAACCCATATGAGATGGGTGTCATCACTAAATTAGTGAAGACCAAAATTAATGTTCTAATCAATTATTTTGTTATTTCCTAATTATTGGATAATTAGTAAATAAAATAAACTAATATAAAGTGATCAATTTAATTCATCAATTTTGACTGATGAATTAAGACACACTTTTGGCTATAAGGGAGATGTAAAACTTTCACATCACAGTGTAGGGAGAATGTAATTTTGGTTTTAACATATAGGGGTATATGGAGAATGTAATTTCTATAATTAAATATAAAAGAGATTGCATTAGGGTTGCATTACTAACTGTTAATCAAAGTAGAAAATGTTTCTCTCCGTGTCCTTCACTGTTGTCGCCAAAAACCACAAGGAAGAGAAATTTTTTTTTCTCTTCCACAGTTGTTTTGAGAGCCCATCCTTAGTTCCTATGAAAAATCCTTGAGAGAGTTACTTCTTACTCTAACTAGTGGTTGTCGGTGTAAGGATCAATTGATAACTCTGCGAATCTTAAGAACGAAGAACGTGAATTGGATCCTGCCAAATCCGATTTTCTCTAATAATTGAAAATGTATAAAATGTTCTCTCTCTTATCGATATGTTTTTACTGATACATGTTCATTGATTTGATTTTGCATTTAATTTGAGTAAATATTTGTTTAGAAATTTTTGATATTCCGCCCATGAATTAGTCATGGTTCATTAATTTTCCTAGTAAAATCTTAAACTCGATCCAACAATTGGTATCAAAGCCAAGTGTTTTTTGAATATGCATATTCGGTATCTAAACTTAAGTATGGATGAATATGATGATATTGGCATATAATTTTTGTATGGTAGATTTAAAGCATGTTTAAATGCATTTTATAAATGGAACCTGTCGATTGGCTCTAGTGTTATTTTTTCTATTTTAGAATTGATATATGCCGAATTTGTGGCATATGATTTTATGTATTTAATTTTGCAAGAGTTATGGTTAAATTCCATGTAAATCCATCATGAACGCTTCCCCATCAAAAGTTGCACGCACCTCGAGGTTCACCGCACATCGCTGCCTACGTCATTGTCTGCTGCCCCATACCGCCATTCGCCGCCACTAGCCGCTACCCGTTGCCACGCACCACCATCCGATGTATGTCGCGGGAGTTTTGGCTCTAGGGGAGATGTAAAAATCGCACATCACAGTGCAAGAAGAATGTAATTTCAGTTTTAACATATATGGGTATGTGGGTAAATTCTGTAGTTAAATATAAAAGAGACTGCATTAGGGTTGCATCACTAACTGTTAATGAGAGCATAAAAGGTTTCTTTCTCTTTCCCTCATTGTTGCTGCCGAAAACCTACATTCATTTTCTCTTCCACAGTTGTTTTGAGAGCCCACACTTAATTCCTACGAAAATCCTTAAGATATTTACTTCTGATTCTAACGAGTGTTTTTAGTGTAAGGATCAATTGATAGCTTTGTAAATCTCAAATAATATTTTCTCCATTAATTGAATAGATATAAATTGTTTCTATTGATTTGGTTTTGTATTTAATTCGATTAAATATTTTTTTAAAGTTTTTTGATATTCTGCCCATTAACTAGTCATGGTTCATTAATTTTTCTGTAAAAGCTTAAAACTGATCCAACATGTCTAACCTTGAAAAAGTGTTAGAAAGATGTGAATAAACTAACTTGATCCTTAATTGGGAGAAATGTCATTTTATGGTGCAAGGGATTGTTTTAGGACATAGAGTGTATTTGAAAGGAATTGAAGTAGATAGAGCAAAAATAGAAGTCATTGAAAAACTCACTTCCCGCACCAAAGTGAAAGGCATTAGAAGTTTTTTATTACATGTTGGGTTTTATAGGAGGTTCATTAAAGATTTTTCTAACTTATCAAAACCTTTATGCATGTTACTAGAAAATAATAGAGGTTTTGAATTTACTAATGAATGTTGACATGCTTTTATTAAACTGAAAAAGGATTCATCTCAGCACCTATCGTTGTAGCGCCCAATTGAGATTTATCATTTGAACTAATGTGTGAAGCTAGTGACTATACAGTTGGAGCAGTCTTGGGGCATAGGAAAGATAAAATGTTTCACTCTATCTACTATGCTAGTAGGACACTAACTGATGCACAGTTGATTTATACCACCATTAAGAAAGAGTAATTAGGTGTTGTGTTTACTTTTGACAAGTTCAAAGCATATTTTATAGGCATTAAAATGATTGTTTACACTAACCATTTTTCCATCAAGTATTGTTGATTACTAAAAAAATATGCAAAGTTAGCTCATCAGATGGATTAGCTGCTTCAAAAATTTGACTTTGAGATCAAAGACAAGTAGGGCATAAAAATTCAAATGGAAGATCATTTGTCAAGATTGGAGCAGGGAGCAATGCTACGACAAATCTAGTTGTTGTAGAAACATTTCTAGATAAACATTTGCTGGAGTCTCAAAAGTAGAAGCCCCTTAGTATGCTGACATTGTGAATTATTTAGGAAGTGGAATGCTATCTCCTAAGCTCAATTCAAAGCAATTAAATAAATTCTTTCCACAAATAAAGGCCTGCTACTGGGATGACCCCTATCTCTCCAAACAAGGTCTTGATCAAATCTTTAGAAGATGTGTCCTATAATAGGAAATCCAAGGAATATTGTGTTGGATTGAGTTTTAAAATTTGAAAAAAATCAATGAACCACGTACGGTTTGTAGGCGAAAATTTATTTTTTTTTTCACATCAACCATTTAATCATATTAAATATTAAAATCATATTTACGATTATGCACACTTAGTTAATCGTATTCAATAGAGGTAGAAACGATTTATACCTTATGTTGAATCAAAGAATTTCTGACTTGGTAGAATCCTATTGATTGTCTATGTGTTATTTGTTCTTTGTAAAACTCGAATCAACCTTCACACCAACAACCACTCATAGGATTAAAAAGTATATCTCAATCGGATGTTGATCAAGAATTAAGTGTGGGCTTTCAAACCAAGTAGAGAAGAAAAATCAGATTTTTCCTTCTCCTCTGTGTAGTTCGGCAACAACTAGAGGGATGGAGAGAAACTATATTTTTTCTACTCTGTGTAGTCACACACTGTGTTAAGGTTAGGGATGCGATCCTATTACACCATCCCTTATATAATAAATACAGAGTATGCACATATACCCCTATATGTTAAATTACTAAAAATTCACCTCATAATATTTGCTATTGCTAAAAATTACATATTTTCCTAGAGTCAATGTTGTGTCCAAATTCATCAATTCAAATTGATAAATTAAATTAATTTTTATCAATTAATTAATTAATTAATTTTATTTACTAATTATCCAATAACTAGAAAATAGTAAGTTAATTAATTTGAACATTTATTACTTGCTCTTCACTAATTAAGTGACAACACCCATCACATGGGTTTGGAAAATATACCTTAGTCCAAAACACGTTTGTTGTCCAATTGATGTTATTTTTCATTCATGTCCTTATGACCTACTCCTAAGACATAATGGAGTTACATGAATAAAGCTATATAATTTAACTCCATAAATTCCTAACCTATTTAATCCCGATACCGTATGATTTCATTATAGGTTCGATACTGAATCAACTCTCGATTCATGCACGCTACATTTTTTGTTGGTGCAAATAAACTCTTTTATTTCACGGTCCATAAAATATTTTAAAATATTACCATTCGTGAATATCAGTAACAAGAACGGTAAACTTACTATTTCACCCCTCTAGTTCCATATTCATTTAAGGATTAAGGTAATTATGGAAATGCACTTATAGGTGTAACAATTAGATTTAGAGCTGGATAAATGGATTTACTCTAAACTAATTGGTTATTGATCTATTCAATATGTTCCACAATATCTCTAGGTCAACCGTTAGAGTCTCCACTCCCATGCCCCAAGACCGGTACTTTTGGTTCAATCCAACAGTCGTAATCAGACTCGATTGCCTAGTCAATCTTAAGACTACGAATAACATTCTGAACTATTTCAAAAAAGATTATATGGAAGACCCCTCTGTCTTTACTCTTCTTACGTTGACAATAGTTCCAGGATTTGAGTAAATTGTAAATACACTTTAATGAATAGAAAAAACTTTCATTCATTCATTAAATTCAGTAATACAAAATGTCAGAAAATTAACTAAAGTAGGCATGTACAATCTCGTATCCCCATACCCTCTATACGACCATCAATGACTTTACTTATTAAAGTCTTCGTGAATGGATCTGTCAGGTTGTTGACCGTCGATATGTGTGGTACTACAATATCTCCACGTTGAATAATCTTTCTAATCTGGTGATACTTACACTCTATGTGTTTGGATTTTTTGTGACTCCTTGGTTTCTTCGAATTCGCTACAGGCCCACTATTATCGCAATAAAGTGTCATGAGCTTATCAGCTTCTAGAATAACTTCCAGAGTCTTTAAGAATTTTCTAAGCCATACGGCCTCATTTGTAGCTTCAAAAACAGCCACATACTCAGGTTCCATAGTAGAATCAACATTGCAAGATTGCTTGATACTTCTCCATGCAACCACTATTCAGGATGAACACCGATCCTGAAGTGGATCTCCTAGAATCCTTGTCTGCTTGAAAATCAGAATCAGTATACTCCGTCATATTTAGGTCAGTACCTGAATACGCAAACATATAGTTCCTTGTTCTCCTAATGTACTAAAGGATATGCTTGACGACATTCCAATGCTCAAGTCCAGGATTAGATTGGGAATGACTCCCCATGCCCACTGCGTAGCAAATGTATGGCCTAGTGCATAGCATCACATAAATGTGATTTCCTACGGATGGGACATAGTGAATCTTTCTCATGTCTTCCTCTTCTTGAGGAGTCTTAGGAGATTGCTCCCTGGAGAGACTGACTCCATGCCTAAAAGGATGATATTCCTTCATGGAGTCTTGCATAGTGAAGCGATCCATTACCTTATCGATAGAAGATGCTTGAGACAGTGCCAATTGTGTGTTCTTCCAATCTCGAAAGATCTAAATACCTAGGACCAAGGCAGCTTCTCAAAGATCCTTCATATCAAATTGCTTTACAAGCAAAATCTTGACATTAGATAATTTTTCTACATCATTTTCAATGAGAAGAATATCATCCAAGTACAAAACTAGTAAAACTACATTTCCTTCGTGTATCAGCTTATACATACAGGGTTCATCCACTAATTACTCAAAATCAAAGTTCTTGACAGTTTCGTCGAATCTGATATTCCACGATTAGGAGAGTTTCTTAAGTCCATAAATGGACTTTAGCAGTTCGTAAACCTTACCATTTTGGCCTTTCTCCATAAACCCGTCTGGTTGAGCCATATAAATGCGCTCTTCAAGATTTTCATTCAGATAAACAGTCTTGACATCCATCTGTCATATTTCATAATCGAGAGCAACAACAATGGACAAGAGGATTCAGATGACTTTGAGCATGGCCAACGGCAAGAATCTATCGTCATAGTCAATACCTTCCATTTGGGTGTAGCCCTTGGCTACTAGCCTAGCTTTGAATGTCTCCACATTCCAATCAAGACCTATCTTTTTCTTATAAGTCTATTTAAACCCTACGGGTTTTACCCCTTTAAGAGGATCTACAAGTTTTCAGACTCCGTTTGAGTCCATCAATTATATCTCAATGTTCATGGCTTCTTACCATAGATTTTCTTTAGGGCCAGCCATGGCCTGAGAGTAGAAGACAGGTTCATCATGATCCTTATCTGAGACTGCTGTTAAGGAATCTCCACAAGACATGTACCAATCAGGCTGTCTCAGAACCCTCCAACTACATCGAGGCTCTATACGCTCTGGCTCCTACTGTGGTTCTTCCATTATTGAATAAAAAATAGTTCCTCATTGGGGAGTCGGTGTCCTCCCACTCATTAATTCCTCTAGCACAAGAGTGCTTCTCAGTTTCACACTTCTTATATAGTCTTATTCAAAAAACATGCATTCATGCTAACAAATATTTTCTTGTCAGTCGGACTATAAAAGACATATCCCTTTATTCCTTTGGGATATCCTACAAACATACATAATTTTGATCGACTAGCCAACTTGCCTGTCTTCAGTTTCAAAACATGTGCTTGTTGGCATCCCCATATTCTAAGGTGGTTTCCTGATGTCTTTCATCCATTCCATCTTTCATATGGGTACCAGACACCATCTTTGATGGAACTTGGTTCAGAATATATGATATTGTTTCTAAGGTATATCCCTAGAATGAATCTGGGAGGGATGATTATAAAGTGCCAGGTGCTGTAAGCTGAGAAAGAATATCTTCTTTCTTAAGAAAGTGTTCGAACTCTCCTAGCAAAAACTCTCCACCACGATCAGATCGTAGCGTTATGATTTATATCTCTAATTGCTTTCGACCATAGCCCTGTAATCTTTGAACTTTTCAATGGTTTCAAACTTTTGGTGCATTAGATAAACATGTCCAAAACGTGAGTAATTATTAGTGAAGGTTACAAAGTATTCATAACCTCATTTTGCTTCGACATTCAATGGCCCACAGTACGAGTTCGAGGCATTGCGTGTCTCTTTCACCGTTCGCTGAAAATGATCTTTAGGTCATTTTGCCTACTAAGTAGGATTCACATGTGAGTAGTAAAACCACACTTAAGGTTTGTAATGGACCATCCTTTACAAGTTTTTAATGTTGTCTAGGCTAATATGACCAAGACGCAAGTGCCACTAATATGACCAAGACGCAAGTGCCACTAATATGACCAAGACGCAAGTGCCACTAATATGTTAGATCGGTTGAGTTAGACTCCAACCTTTTACTATCCCTTTATAAATTAGTATTTACTACAGTGTCACATGTCCTTGGAACTATTGATTTTATGTAAAACAGTTTATTTATCAAACGTGCAGTGGTAATTAAGCAATCATTTCTAAAAAAATCAATATCTTTATCAATAAAATTCAAACTGAATCATTTGTCAATTAAACTAGTTACTGAAATAAGGTTCTTCCTAAAACCAAAGATATAATAAAATTCACTTAAAAACCATAAAACTATTATCGAATGAAACCAAGACGCAAGTGCCACTAAGTGTTTAACCAACGCATCAGCCTTAAAGGTTGCCATAAACTAATAGTCTATCTAGGAACGGTCTTGCCTCACCACATCCTTTACAAGCTTTAGCTTCTTAAGCAACTCGATGACTCAAAGCGACATGGTTCTCAAGTTTCTCCCACTTAAGAAAGGACCGCTAGGGATGCTCTAAACCTTACTCGTGTCACGATCAAGTTTGAGTTGGAGACCTCGTGAATGTTTCAGCGTAAACGACCCTCCCACTTAAATTTTGGAAAAATAGATTTTTCGTTGTTTTAAAAAAAATTATAACTCTTTATTAAATTGGAAAAAACAAGTTTCAAAAATTAAAAAATTTTATAAGATTTAAATCTCAATTTAAAATTTATAACTTTTATATAGTTCACATTGTATTTAAATTATAGCCCATTATAAATTTAAACTACAATGATGAATGTACATGCTACATAGCATTTTGATATTGACATATCTCTAATTCTATATGACATGTTATATGATGATGCAAGATTAATAATAAATCATCCATTCAAAAGTAACCTCCCTATTGACTCATTTCTAATTACAACCCATAAAAAGTAATAAATAATAATAATTTAAATATCAATCTTCATGGCATCCATAATTGTCTCATTATCCTTTAGAAAGTCCCACCAATTTTGTGTAACTCTTTACAACAGTGCAATCACATTTTCAATCTTTGATCAAATCCCTTGAATTAAGAAAAACTATTTTCCTAATTAATTAATCCAATTAAATATCCTTTTTAAAATTAAAAATTCAAAAGATAAAAAGATAAAATTGATAATTATCTTTTGAATTAAAAATTCAAAAGACAAAAAGATAGAGTTGATAATCATCTTTTGAATTTTGAATTCAAAAGATAAAAAGATAAAATTGATAATTATTTTTGAATTTTAACTATCTTTTATCCATTTAAAATTCAAAATTCAAAATTTAGAAGATAAAAAATAAGATACGAGTTTTCGTGAAACATCACTAGATTTCCTAAACGTAATTGTTATCGCTTAGGGATTCACAAACCTAGTCACCATGCAGGCTCACAATGGCAAGCAGTGGGGCAAAAGGTGGCATGGCATGGTGACAGTGGCGGCAGTGACCAGCAACAACAACGCGGCGACGTCCGGTGATGAAAGCGACGATGATAATGGCAGCAGCGATGTGACTTTCCAAGGCGGTGACAGATTACATGGAATTTAAAAAAATATAAATTTTGCAAGAAAATAAATGACATAAAATCCTATGCCTAAATTTAGGTGTACATCCACTCAAAAATTAAAAAGTAAAACACCTAGAGCCAACAGATCATGATCCATTCGTAAAACATATTCAAAACTATTTTGAATCTACCATACAAAATAATATACCAATATTACAACATCCAATGGTATATACGTTTAAAAACTAAATATGTAATGAAGAATCCAAGGCTCTAATACCAATTGTTGGATCGAGTTTTAAAATTTGAGTAAAAATCAATGAACCACGAATGGTTCGTGGGCGAAAAATCAAAAAAATTTCACATCAACCATTTGATCATATTTAATATTAAAACCATACTTATGATTATGTATACCTAGTTAAAAAAATTTCACATCAACCATTCCTCTATGTATTTTGGCGGCAACTAGGGAGAGGGAGAGAAACTGTATTTTTTTATGCTCTATGTAAGCACACACTGTATTAAGGTTAGGGATGCAACCATATTTCCATCCCTTATATAATAATTATAGAATTTCACAAATACCACTGTATGTTAGATTGCTGAAAATTCACCCCCTAATATTTTCAATTACCGAAAATTACATATGTCTATAGAGTCAATATTGTTTCCAAATTCATCAATCTAAATTGATATCCATCAATTAATTAATTAATTTTTTTATTTACTAATTATCCAATAATTAGATAATAACCAATAAATCAATTTGAACATTAATTATTTACTCTTCACTAATTAAGTGACAACATCCATCACATATAGGTTCGAGAATATACCTTAGTCCAAAACATGTTTTTGGTCCAACTGGTGTTGTTTTCCATTCATGTCTTATGAGCTACTCCTGAGATTGAATGGACCCGTATGAATAAAGCTATAGGATTCAAATACTCGGTAATTTTAACTCCATAAATTTCTGACCTATTTAATATTGACATCATACGACTCCGTTATAAGTCTGATGCCAAATCAACTCCTGATTCGTACGCGCTACATTTTCTGTTGGTACAAATAAACTCTTTTATTTCATGGTCCATAATTATCAGTAACAAGAGTGAGATGTAAAATTAGCATTTGACCCCTTTAGTAATTATTTTCTTAACTCCTTTATTGATTGTGGTAAGAAAAACATAACGGTGAATTGTCTCATACAATTCACAATGTCTTATTCAATGATTCATTTCATCGAATACTTGGCCAAGTTAATTTATTCACACATCCATCAATAAAGCATAAGGTGATATTGTTGCATGTGCAATTTCGTCATGAATTTCTATATTTGTGAATCACGTAACTCTAACATAGTCGTATCACGATCCCAACAGTCAAAGTATGGTCCGGTAATTTGCACTCACTCATTTGACATATAAAAAATTATAACTAACTAAGTCAAGTTTCGTATTCACCTCAGGATTAAGGTAGTTATCAAAATACCCTTATAGGTGTAATAATTAGATTTAGAGCTAGATAAATGACTTTGCTCTAAACTAATTGGTTACTAGTCTATTCAACATGTTCCACAACATGTCTAGGTCAACCGTTAGAGTCTCCACTCCCATACCCCAAGATCGGCATACTTTGATTCAACCTAACAGTCGTAATCAGACTCGATTGTTAAGTCGATCCTAAGACTATGGATAACATTCTGGACTATTTCAGAAGAGTTTTTTTTGGAAAATCCATATGTCTTTACTCTTCTTACGTTGATAATAGTTCTAGGACTTGAGTAAACTATAAGCACACTTTAATTAATAGAAAAACTTTCATCATTTATTAAATTTAGTAATACAAAATGTCAGAGAAGTAATTAAATAATCATAAATAGTTATTACACCCTATTTTAAAAGCATAATTTTGACATATTGCAACAATGCCATTCTTCACCCAATGGAGGGTATTTTGGAGGACGAATGACAACAACCAAAGTGCTTCAATCTGACTATTTTGGGCATTCAATTATTCACCCAATGGAGGGTATTTTGGAGGACGAATGACAACAACCAAAGTGCTTCAATCTGACTATTTTGGGCATTCAATTATTAAGTATGCACGCGTAGAAGCAAAGAGCTGTGATAAATGTCAGAGGACTGGGAACATATCCCAGAGGTAAGAGATTCCCCTTAATAACATCCTGGAAGTTGAACTCTTCGATGTATGGGGGATAGGCTTCATGAGGCCATTCCCACCTTCATTTGAGAATTTGTACATCCTAGTAGCTATAGGTTATGTCTCCAAGTGGGTTGAAGCTTTATCATTGGTAACAAATTATGTAAAGGCAGTGGTAAGATTCATCTAGAAGAAAATTTTCACAAGATCTGGGACTCCTAAAGCCATCATAAGTGATGAAGGAATGCACTTTTACGACATTCTATTTGAAGGACTCTTGGTTTAGTATGTGGTAAAACACAAGGTTGCTACAACTTATCACCCACAAACAAGTTGGCAAGTGGAGCTATATCATAGAGAAATAAAGAGGATTTTGGAAAAGGTTATCGCCCCAATCGAAAGGAATGGTCTATTCGGCTTGATGATGTGCTATGGGCTTATAGAAATGACTTCAAGAATCCTTTGGGAATGTTTCCCTATAGGTTAGTATTTGACAAGACATGACACTTATCATTAGGGCTACAACAAAAAATGTTTTGGGCTATTAAAAAGTTGAATTTGGACTTGCAAGCAACGAGAGAGAATAGAGCCATGCAATTGAATGAACTGGATGAATTCACGTTATTTTCATACGTAAGTGCAAGACTCTATAAAGAGAAGACCAAGAAGTGGCATGATAGACAGATTATAGATCGAGAATTGAAGCTAGGGTCCCAAGTTCTACTATTAAATTCTAGGCTTAAACTATTTCCTGGAAAGTTAAAACCATGATGGTCTGGACAATTTAAATTTAGCAAAGTTAACCCATATAGAGCCGTTGATTTGTTGGATGAAAATACTAGGACAGAGTTTAAAGTTAATGGACATGGGTGAAACACTATTGGGGCAATGAGATGGATAGAATGAAGACCTCAACCCAACTTATTGACTCGTGAAGAGCAAGCCTAAGTCAGGCTCAAGACTTAAAAGCAAGTGCTTATGAGAGGCAGTCAAGGAAGTTTTTGCTTCTTAATTCAATTCCATTTTAGATTAATTTTGTTTTGTTTTATTATTATTTATCATTATTTAAATTAGGCTAGAATATCTCACTCTGAACAAGAATATCTCTTATTTACCTCCTTTATTCTCATCATTATTATAGAATATTCCTCATTTAAGAAAATATCTTCAATTAGATCCTCATTTAATTTTGATATCTTAGCTAAGAAGATCTTGTACAATTTGTTTTGCAGGAAGGTACAATAGGAGGGGCCCATCGAGAGGATAACTGTCAAGTGGAGAAAGGCTTTTTTGATTGCTAATTGCTGCAGTGCCTTAAAGGGAAAGCTACAGAAAGCACATGATGGCTCAGCCAAAATATCTTGCAATATTTATGCTTAAATTAACAAATCGCTAGAACATCATGAAATTCAAATTTCCCCTATGAAATATCATCGTTTTGAATTTTTAAGCAAAATCAGCGAAGGAGGAAGACACGTGGTGTAACAGGGAGAGGCTTCGTGTGTTATTAATTCAAAAACCATTTCCACCTCTTCAACACGCAAACTCTTCGAATTCAAAAGCTAGCCATTTCCCACCACATGTTTTTAATTCTTCCTGCTTGGCTTCAAAAGTCCTCGAGTGAAGCTCCTTGTTTTTCCTAAAAATCCTAGAAATTCATTTTGTCCCCCACAAAGCCTCTCTCTCATTTCTTGAAAGCAACAACAAATGAGTAAGATGAAATCAAAAGGGAAACCTAAGAGGTTTTTGGCTGCCAAAAAGTTATCAACTAGGATGTTGAGAAAAGATATGAGAAAATTTCATAAAGAAAAAAGCTTTATGATTGAGCTCATGAAGAAATTACGCCAACCTTTTAAATTCTGAGCAGACTGATGTTTCAATAAGAGGTACCTTAGTTTCTTTCACTGCTGAAGTCATAAATTCTATTTTTTATCCGGATGATATAGGTGATGAATATTCTCTTTTGGAAAAAGAAATATTTAATGTTGGTGACACTGCATGATAAGATTGTCCAATAAGAAGCCCTGCAAGAAAAGGCCTGTAAATTACCGTTATTGCTGGAGCACCGAAGTCAAGCATATTGGAAATATGATAAAGCACGAGGCAGTGCTTTGTAGAGAATCATACTGAAAAATTTACGAAGCCCACTTTGCCTTTGCCTCTTTTTCCAGAGTTCATTCTTCACCCTTGGAAGGCCGAAGAAGAGGAGGAAGTAGAGGACGAGCAGGGTGAGGAAGAACAGTTTTCCCAGGATGATGTAGGCCCTAAAGATGATGAAGTAATGGAAGAGGTGAAAGTTGTGGTTAAAGAGGATGATGAAGAGATTGAAGAAGAAGAATGAGATGTTGAAAGTGAGGATGAGCAAGATGAGGCTAAGGAGGAAAAAGAAGATTATGAAGATAAGGAAGAGGAGCAACAATAAGAAGAAGTTGAAGAGAGTGAGGAGGAAATATTACTAAAACCACTAACAAAATCATCATGTAAGAAACAAAAGGACAAAGGGAAGAGGAAGTTATTAACTCCTAGTCTAGAGAAGCATCAATATGAGAAGAAAGAAGAATCCCTTAAGACAGTCAAGTCCGAAGCGAAATCAACTGACAAAAAGAAGGAAGCGGTAAAAGCTGAATCTAGTGTAAGTGTCAAGAAGAAACTCAAAACAACTGAGAATGAGTAGTCTTTAGAGGACCAAATTCAAGAACAATTGCAATCAGTGGAGAAAATACTTCCAGACCTTAAAGTTTCCTCTAAAGGGAGAGGTGGGCTTGGAAGCTCTTGTAAGCAATAAAGTTGTTAGATTGCTGCAACATCCTTCAGTAGTTTCAGGGGAGTACCTTTCTTTGATTTGCTTATTGATTCTATTTCATTTCTGGTGACTGGTGAAGTTTCTGATTACGATATTTGTTTGATTGAGAATTTCAAATTTATGTTTGTGGTTTCATTATGGTTATCATTTTGCGGTTGCAGGGGGGACACTGCAAGTGTCAACTTTAGGGGAAAGGGCCTATGCCGTTCTCTTTGGAGTTATCTTTGAAATTTTGAGGATGTTGAGGTTTTTTTGGCTGTCGAGTAACTGGGTATCTTCACCACAAGTGTTGACTATTCACATAAAAAGACAATCACAGATATGAGTTTGCTATAGCAATATCAATAGCAAAAGCAAAACTAAGAAAGATAACAACCTTGCTTTTTTTATTGCTAAGTAACCGGGTAACTTCACCAAAAATGTTGACTATTCACGTAAAAAGAAGTATAACATGAAGGGTACTCTAATTTGTTAAAAAAAGAAGATGCCAATAGAATGAATTTTTTTAGTTTAGTGTTTACTATTCCCTCGTGATCTTCATGTATTTGCTTTCTCCCTTTTTATTTGTAACTTCCTGTTGCTTGCTATTTTCTATAGAGATAGGACACCTAGATATATTGCATAAGTTAAGCCTATGATCTTCGTTTAAAGTAACCTAAACAATCTGAGTGGAAGCTCTAATTCCTAGCGCGCACACACACTGAAGGGAATAAGGATAAGACCTCAATTGTGTAGGTTTGAGATTGTTAATTAAACTGCTTTGTTCATTATTGCATTAAAATGTTGTGCAAGATGGTCAAGAGGCTTAGATTTCTGACCTGCAATGAAAAGCAGAGTTGGTTAAGTTCGGGGGTGGTAGTGTCTATGGTTACTTCTTTAGTAAGTCTTTTGTTTTGGTTAACAACACTTAAAAGGACGAGTAATGCTTTAAGTTTGGGGGTGTGATGACTCAAAGAATTTAAAGTTATCTTTAGATTTCTAAGTCTAAATTATTGCTTATCTTAGGATAATGTTGCATTTTATTGCTTTATTTGTGTCATTTTCCCTTTACTTTAGTTTTCAGTTAAGTTTAGCTACCTTGCTAGCCTTCCTTGTAGTTTTGAGAAGTTTTTATGCATAAGTCATGCTTTAACGCAGGATCCCTAGGGAGCTTGGCAATTGGAGAAAGTGTTGCAGCGTGGATTCCTTCACTACTATAGCATTGTCCATGCACACCTGGCATGAGCCTTTGTCATCAACTGGCGCTAATAAGAGAGGTAAGGCATATGTGTTCAGAAATCAGTTATCCAGATGACATCAGTGCTTTTCCATTGGTCCTCGTTGTAGCGTTGCTTGACACTCATAGTCCTTAACAAGCTTCAACCACCTACACTACCTCATATCGAGCTCATTTTGAGTGAAGATACTTTAAACTCTTATGATTTGTGTAGATTTTGACCCTTGTCCCGTAGAGATAATGGCGCCAAATCTTTAAAGCAAAGACTATAGTTGCAAGGTCCAAATTATAGGTTTGGTAGTTTTTTTCATAACTTTTCAACTATCGATAAGCATAGGCTATAACTTTCCAGTGTTGCATCAACACACAACCCAAGCCTATACGTGAATCATCGTTGTTGATAATGAACCCATCACTGCCAAACAGCATAGTAAAGACTTGAGACTCTTTTTGTACTCTTCCAAACAATGGTACCGTGTATTCTTCCTTGTAAACTTTGCCGGTGGGGCATAAATCTTAGACAATCCCTCTACAAATCTTCCATAGTAGCATGCCAATCCCAATAAACTTCTAATCTCCTTGACATTCATTGGATAACTAAAACTCACACTAACTAAACTTGACATAAAACTTCTAAACTTTTCAAATTGGAAGTATTATTCTGAGGTGTTCTTCATGATCCCCTTTAGACTTAGAGTAAATTAAAATATCATCAATGAAAACAATGGCAAATTTATTCAAAAATCTCGAAAAACCCCATTCATTAAGTCCATGTATGAAGCAAGGGCTTTGGTCAACCAAAAAGGCATGACTAAAGACTAGTAATGCCCATATCGAAAATGAAAATTAGTCTTTGGTATGTTTTTCTTCTTCACTCTCAGTTGATGATACCTAAATTGTAAGTCAATTTTGGAGAAGACACATGCTCCTTGGAGTTTATCAAATAAATCCTCTATACGAGGTAGATGGAACTTATTCTTAATAGTAGCCTCGTTCAGCTTTCCATAATCTATGCAGATCCTCGTAAATCCATCAGTTTTCTTTACAAAAAGAACTATCTCCCTAAGGCGAGACATTGGGGCGAATAAAAACTTGTCCAATAGCTGTTGGAGTTGTTCCTTAAGTTCCTTCATCACAAAAGGTGGCATATGATATGGGGTATTAGATATAGGTGTTGTCCTATGAATTATTTTGATGTTGAACTCTACCTCTATAACGGGTGGTACGCCTCGTAATATCTCAGGAAATTCAAGGAAATCTTTAATCACCTTCACATTATCCAGTTCTATTACCAATAAAAAACACTAGCATTTCTAATCAAATGTTTAGCTCGTAGGGACTAAATGATCTGAAGGAGTGTGTGTAAACACGATCCCTTCAATTCAAAATTTCAGTCACCAGGAGGTTTAAACATCATTTCCCGTTCAAAATATATAATGTTGGCATAATCGGTAGCTAGCCAATCTATACCAAGGATGACATTGAAATCACACATATCTAATAATGTAAGAGTAGCCTACAACACTATCAACAATTGCTACAAAGGAAGACTTGATGGCCTTGTCTATACATAAAATACTACTCGAAGGAGTCGACACGCAAAGTTTAAACACAAGGGGTACTATATCGACATTCAATCTCTTAGTAAACTTAACAAATATAAATAAATATGAAGAGCAGAATCAAACAGCACAAATGCAACAACTCCTTGGATTAGAATTTTCCCTAACACCACATTGATAGCGTCAACTGTATCAGCCTTAGTCATTGCGTAAATTTCCCTTGTACTTTGGGCGTGTTTCTAGTCGTTTGCCCATCAATCTTATCCTTTACTTAATGTCAATCCTTCAAAAAACTGCCAAGTTTACCACAACAAAAACATGCTCATATAGCCTTAACCAGAGTAGTCTAATTCAACTTGTCGATAAAGGTAAGTACTAGACAAAACAGACTGAACTATTTATTCTAAGGTAAAACAATTCAGTGATTTCAACTCAATACTATCCCTAGAAGTCAAGTAACTTAATGGGAATCTTCATCTGGATCTAGGGCTCTAGGGATAATATGACTAGGGCCGCAACCATGTGTGTAGTCCTTAACAATGGACACCTGAAGTTTTGCTCGTAAAAGTCTTGGAACTAAACGTAAAGGTTAAATAACTTATTCATCATTAGATCCAAATGATTCATACCCATTGTCACCATGCCTAGTTGGAAAAAAATGAATTCCAATCTCACGAGGCATATCTCTTACTATCGGTAAAATTCGTCTCCTTACTCTAGCTGTTGGAACATAATTATTTGCTCCCCTCCTAACTAGTCGTGGATTCTATATCATAATTGGGGGCCTATGAAATGGGTACAATAACATTCTTCTTGTGTGCATGTAGCAGGGATTGGAGAAATGCTTGAGTATGCATTAGAGATCTCCTCATCTTCAATAACCGATCCAAAGTCAATTCAATGGTCCACCAAGATAATCACACAATTCATTCAGGCGAAGCATATCAATAATTTATTACTCCATTCCTAAAACAACAACATCACAACCCTAAGTTCTGGCACAGACTCCTAAAATCTAGAAAATTTCTCATAAAAACATTTTATCTACAATCTCCAAAAATTTAGAAAAAAATTCCATAAAGACATTTTGTGTACAATCTAAAAATTCAGAAACATTTTCGTAAGAACATTTTGTCAGCATAACCGTTTATATTGTTACCAAATGTAATAACTAAAAAAATTAACTAAGATTTTCTTTAATATTTTATACAAAAGCTAGGTCAACTTTTTTTCTTAAACTAAGGGTGGAAGCAAAATAGAAACATAGATTTATTCAATTAAAAATATCATTCAACAATGATTGAAAACTAATACATTAATTATCCAACAAAATCATTAGAAAATAAGAGTGACGCAGTTTTAAGAAAGCTAATAAACTCCAAATATTTACCTAGAAAACTCAGTGACTCTTGTAAGCAAAGCTATACATACATAACATCACTACAATTGTCATTACATACAATACATATCATTCGTTCGGGACTTTTTGATCTTTCTCATAGAGTATCACATATGGTATATATAATTCATTTAGAAATTTAATATCTTTCTTACAAAGTATCATATACCGTACATATCATTCATTCAGAACATTCATGTCTTTTTTACAGAGTTCTTTAGCCAACTTCCACTAAAGCTCACCACCACACCCAAAACATAAGAGAGATTATCTATTAGTAGTTAGTTAGCTTTGAGGTATGTGCAAGTAATCTTCCACACTAGTACCTCTCTACACCTCTGAAAAGGTGGAACCTGAAATCAGATAGCCTTCCATAATGATAGGTTGTGTGGTACACACATTCCTCATGAGTACTACTCTGCACCTCCGAGAAGCTGGAATCAGAAATAATATTGTCTGTCATAAGTCCAACCAGAGTATATACAGAGACCCTTTCCTAAAGGATGAGGAGAATAGAGACCTTTCTCGAAGGATAAGGAAAATAGAACAGAATTGTGGGTACGTAACTCTAATGACATAAAATGTTCTTCATTACATTATCAT
This sequence comes from Datisca glomerata, assembly GCA_003255025.1. Classification (NCBI taxonomy): domain Eukaryota; kingdom Viridiplantae; phylum Streptophyta; class Magnoliopsida; order Cucurbitales; family Datiscaceae; genus Datisca; species Datisca glomerata. The sequence continues at coordinate 820,227 of QANY01002785.1, forward strand.
GCGATAATCTTTCTTATCTTATGACATATAATCCTTTAAAAAATAAATATTTTCACATCACAAGTCATTACAGAGTAAATTATAGCAATAAAAATGAAACATCACAAACCAAACAATCGTCATAGGGAAATCAATCATAGTTTTATAAAAATTTTAGGCAGACTAAACACGAAGTTATATATGCAAAGTTTCATTTACCTAATCGCCTGGTAGATGAGTTAAAGAACTAAATTTCCTGAACAAAAATAATATGCTTCATAGAATGAAAGGATTGTAAGTTTGAAAACTAAAACTATAACATAAAGTTGGGAAAACTGTCACAAAATACCATAGGGGTTCCTGAAAATTCTACATTTCTTCCTAACTATACTATAACACTTCAGAGTTTTATCTATTAAATTTCATAATAATCCGATTTTGTTTAGGTTGTCAAAACACAGAAACTAGACCGACTCATAAAACTTTTTTTATCACTTAAAGTAGTAAACTGAATAAATCTTGAAACAATAATAACCTTAAACTCAAATGCTACAGTCTCCCTTTTTTTATATTACCAGTAACTTCTAAAAACTTTTAAAAGTTGCAGAGATCTCTTTCATTCCTAATTTTCTATGGTAAAAACTTCAACATGTTAAGAATAATCCATAAACTTTATAGATTAAAATATCAATGTTTGAGTTTCGAAAACTCAGTTTGTTTCTACAATGCATAGTGTGAATCCAAAAATTCTAGTTTTGTAAAAAAAAACTTAAACATTCTTATATTAATACTCACTCACTCGAATTCTTTCAGAATACATTTAAACATTCATACTTTGAGTTTACGAATGACTTAAGTTAAGTATGGCATGGTTACAATACATGTTTGTTCTTAACCTAAAGTTTCCTTATCACTTCTTTAAAACCATGAAAATCAAAGGACATAAAGGTTTATTTCTAAGAGACTTTAACTCAAAACTTACATGGATTCTTGATTCAAAATCAATTGACTCTAAGACTTTTCCACAATCAAGACAAAAATATGGTAGAAGTACGGGAGTTCTTCCTTTGATGACAAGGGAGAAATAAAACACAAGAGAGAGAGAGAGAGAGAGAGAGAGAGAGAGAGAGAGAGAGAGAGAGAGAGAGAGAGAGAGAGCTCTTCGTTGGTGACAATGGAATGAATAATAGACGATATATGAACCAAGGGATAAACAAGGATGTGAATTCAAAATTTAATTTTTGAATTCAATTTCAAATTTAAATCCATACAGTTTGAATTGAGATTGTAACGGATAGGGAATTATTTAAGCATTTTAAATTTCAAAATAAATTTTGACTTAAGACAATTGTAGAATGGATAGTAGGCCGATTTTGGGAACTAGGACACTATACAAAAATAAAGGAGAGAAGAGCCCAATATTTACCAATTTATAAAAATAGCCGAATTATATATCAGCTCAATAAAAAGCCCTAGCAAATATAATGATCTGAAAAGAATACCCCTATCAAGAAAAGGAAGGACGAAGCCACTCCATGGACCATCGAGCGAAAAGTTTCCGAAGAAACACAAACCCTAACACCAAAAGAACTCCTAGTTCCCTCATGACGATGACATAGCCCTAGCTTCTTTGCAACCACTTGTCAGTGGTCAAAGCTTAGAGAAAAACTAAAAAAAGCAACACAAACCTCCATCGCAAACCTTAGAGAGTCACGGAGCTACATGAAAGCACACAACATTTAGAAAATTGCGATCGTAAGCGAAAATTTTAGTTTTTGTTTTAGTATATAACGGTATATTTCCTATTATCTATTACTCACTGTATCTTCTTCTATGATTTTCAACACTCTAATTGTAAATCTAACCCTTGATTGTAGGTATATCATTCCATCGTGACCATCTCTCTTACTCACCGTAAATTTCTTTCTATTAGCTTAAGTACTAATTTTCTGAAGTTCGTTACTCATGTAAACTAGAGTTTGTTATTGATTTTCTTCAATGAATTTTTGAAACAAAGGTTCAAACTTAAGTCAATCGTGACCATCTCTATTACACACGGTATATTTCATTTTATACGCATGATTACTGATTTTCATTCTATATTCGTTACTTAAGTTCATTACGGTATATTTTGTTACTGATCTAAATTGAATTCCCTACTAGTTTTCATTACTGATTTTCTAAAACTGAGGTTTAAACTGTACTTCATTACCGATTTCTGAATTATTGATGTTTTGTATGACATTTATGAAGTTCACTCCACAATGTTTATTGAATTTCATTTACTGATTTTGATTATTATTGCTGGTATATTATGAAGTTTAGTACACTATATAATGTATCTGGAAATTTGGTAGAAATACAATAGGGATAAAAGCGCAGTAGAAAAAAGTCAAAAAATATGACAAAACAGAAGGAACCAAATTGACAACGGCAAATCATTTGCTGAATCAGAGGTAAATATGTATACTAAACACTAATTTTTCATATATAATAATCATCATTGAAATCAAATTTTATATACAATAACTTAATGTAATTTATTTATTTATTAGGAACAACCAAGGAGAAGCGACCAATTACAATTGAATAGAGCTTCACTATGTCCACCAAAAGAACACGGAACCAAAATGAAAGCTACAACAAATATAAGAGAGTGTATCAGATGAAGCTCAAAACATTTCACCCAGGAACAACCCCTAAGATCCAAATTTTGCTAGATCCAATCATAATGACATACAAGATGAGATTGTCAACAAAACGACGACGATTGAAAATGTGGTACATAAAATTAAAACAATAATTTAAAATATACTTATGATAATTAGATATATATCACTGTTATATTTAATGTAAATTGTTTGTTATTTACTATTTTGCAAGTCTATCCAGTTATGATACCCCCTGAACTATGGAAGACCAACAAGAAGATAAATATTTACAATAAGCTAGAATACTTTGCTCAACTAAGATGCTGGTTGACACCTGGGGAGAGGGAGATATTTTGGAAACATGCTTAGGTAATGTTCTGAACATTAAACTAGGTAAAATCCTTACTCAGTTGTTACTTCATTTAGCTTGGAGATAATGTTTTATTAACTATAGTGATGAGCTGTGTTTTAACATTAATGGGTATGTTATCAGATTTGGACTGAAGGAGTTTGCATTGATAAGTGGATTAAATTATGGACCTTATTCGTCAATTAACATAGAGTCGTTACCCAAGGATAGTTTATTAGATGAAGCCTTTCCCAACATAAAATCAATGTCCAGAAAGTGCCTTATGTGCTCTTTGAATGCATTTAGACATGCAAATAAGACCCAAAAATAAAATTGGCAAAGATTTTTGTTTGGAGAACATTCTTCTTCCAAAACAATTGGCAACAATCATTGATCTTGAACATATGAAGAAGGTCAATATAGATGAAGTTTTTGAGTCTTATCCATGGGGTAGATTATCATATGATTTGACCATTGGATTCACTAAGAGTGTTCTGACAACCCTTCAGCAAAGGGTTTTGGATTTGGTGGCTTCTCCTTAGCCTTAGTTGTGTGGTCTTATAAAGTCATACCAACTCTGATTGATGCACAAAACAACATTGCACGACAAGCAGGAGATGGAATCCCAAGAATGTGCAACTAGAGGTGGAGTGAACAACCTGGATGGAACGAGATACAGTTGAAGGTTATTTTTATTTTGAAGAGGTAAACTATTTTTTATTACATAAATATATTTACAGTAGTATATTCACGTTTACTCTCAATATATAGTCAATGACTGGTAGGTAGTAATAAATGTTTAATGTATTCTACAAATTATATAGGCAGTAATAAATTTATGTTTACTCTTAGTATACATTTAATGAATATACAGTAGTATATTCATGTTTACTCTTACTCTTAGTTAATGATTGTTTGGTAGCATATTAATGTTTAATTGAGAACATAAATTATATCTACAATAGTATATTGATGTTTACTCTCGATATATAGTCAGCGATTGTTGGGAAGTATATTAATGTTTAATTTATTTAATAAATTATATAGGCCTAGTATTAAGTTTACTCTCAGTATACAGTCAGTCACTGTTTTGTAGCATTTTAATGTTTAATTGAGCACATAAATTATATATGCAGTGATATATTGATGTTTATTGTCAGTATATAGTCAGTGTCACTTAGGTTTTTATTCTTCTGTTTTGAGACTCCCATGATTATGTTTAGCATGTTTTCTGAAATAAAATCTCTTTTATACATTATAGCTTACTGTTAAACCAATTGTTATGACACAATTGGAGACTGACGCACATTTCATGACACAATTTAAGAAGGGGAAAATTGTGCCAAATTAAAGACACAATGAAAATTCAGAAGCTGATTCATTTGGCTTTTTGATGAAGATACCAAAAAATTTCAAAATAGAGAGAAGCAATGATTGTCTTGGCAAGGAAAATAGATAAATTGAAAAAAAGGTCAGCAAGAAATGAACATATTATGGGAATTTCACCAAGTTTATCTCCAAGCATGCAAATTTGTGTGAAACTAAACAGTTGAACTATGTTGAAAGGAGAGATTGTCCGTCTGTGTAGAACTAGAGAGGACAAAGGAGAAACTCTCCAAATGTTTATAGACCAAGGCGAATTTATTAAACAAGGTGTTATCTGGTTATAAGAGCACATAGGCTTTTTGTAATCTTCTATGGGATGAGTACATCAAAGGATATAATGCGACCACTACAAATAGGAAAGATTTAGAACTCTAGATCATTTCGTTTGGTTTGTCCCGCACCCTTATCTTAGTAAGGTTTATTTTAATGTTTTAAAGGCTATTTGTTTTGTACGTGTTGTACTCTCTTGTTGTTCCTTTTACTCTCACATTCTTTGGAGACATTTTATGACAGGTTTTTTTATATTTGATGGCATGGTATAATGTTTTGATAAAATGCTGACAGGTTGTTGTTGCCTGGGTTGTATGAATTTTGTGATCTTCTATTGGATGCCAATATGTTGGAATGATTAGTATTATTTTTACTTCATCGTATACATTCGTATTGAATTGGATGTTTTAATTGTGCTGGTGTGATGACCAACTCTGTATAGGATATAGTTCATGATTTTGTGCTATTGTAGAAAATGATACAAGAAAATAAAAAAACAATGGAAATGAAATATTGCTCAGAGTTTTATAGGCTTATAAAACATCTAAGCGATCAAGTTTCAGGGTGACACATTAACTAATTATGCCCTAACTTATGGGCTTGGCGTGTTATTACCATTCAAACTAAATGTGAAATCCTTGGGAGTAGTTAAACAAAATCATTTAGCGCCCGAAGACATTCTAGAAAGTATGATGTTCGAGTTAGATGAAGATTATGAAATTTCGGCAAAGACACTAGATTCCATATATCAACAAAAGAAGGTAGTTGATAAATTTTATGACAAAAGGGTCCGAAGAGAAAAATTTGATGAAGCTGATTTGGTACGGATCACACTATCACCTTAGAAATTTTAATGGCCGCATTTGTTAGATAAAACCAAAAGTGCTTAATCAATTACCATCCATTAATTTTTATAACCAAAGAAGGTAGGATAGTGGAAGAGCGTCAGAAGTACAGTACTGTGCCTAAAATAATTTCACACTTCTGGCAAGCTAAATTTAACATTCTCCCATACTATGGAGCAGTTTTGCTCATTCTAAGCTTTATGGGTGTACATTGCCTACAAGTGAAAGTGTATGGGTGTGATATGATTTTATCCTTTTCTTAAAAATGTCTAGCATATATTGCATGAGGCGTAAAAGATGGACAGAAATGAGAAAAATTACCTATTTTTGTATGTTTATGGACTAAAGTTGCTCATTTTAAAGATTATAGGTATAAATTAACAATCATCGTTTGTGGCTTGGATGGTCGATTGTCAAAAATATTTTCAGAGCCTTAAGCAAGTCAGTGTTGACTATTCTAGATGGTAAGATCACTTTGTTATTTATAGTGATGTATATCTAAGAGAGAATCGAGTTGTGTTTTGATGCAACAAGGGAAAGTTATACTTATTCTTCTCTTCAACCCAAGACTTATGAGTAGAGATACCATATGCACGATTTGGAATTGGTTGCCGTTAATTTTTTCCCTCAAGATTTGGAGACATTACTTTTATGGTTGTATGTGACAAATTTTCATAGACAATAAGAGACTGAAATACTTTTTCACTCAGAAAGAACATGATAAGAGGCAATGATGTTGGTTGGATCTGTTGAAGAACTATGACTTCGAGATCATTTACCACTCAGGGAAAGAAAACATGGTAGTAATGCTTTAAGCCGATAGTCAACTCATTCAACAACTCTTATCACATCTCAAAAGTATATCCTTAGGGATTTTGAGCTTACTAAGATCTAGGTCATTTTAGAAAATACGATAGCTCAGTTAGCTCAACTCAATTTTCAACCATCATTGGAGCAACGCATTATCGATTCCTCAAAACTCTGACTCTAAGTTACATCTCATTCATAGTGAAGTGGGTTCAGGTAAAGGACAAGGGTTCTAATAGTGAGGATTAAACTCTTTATTTTCATAGGAGGCTTTGTGTACTGAAACACACAGAAGCTTAAAGTTCCCCATACATAGTGCACTCTGGCAGTACTAATATGTATCGAGATTTAAATTTACACTATTAGTTGAATGGTATGAAGCATGTTTGTTAGTAAGTGTCTAGTGTGTTAGCAAATCAAGGCTTAGAGACACTGACCATCTTGGGGCTTAAAAATGGAAGTGGGAGCATGTGACTATGGATTTTGTTTCAGAGCTACCAAGGATGATAAAAGGTTATAACTTCATTTTTTTGCCGTGGATCATCTTATCAAATCAAACTTATCACCAAGCAAGACAACATTTTCAGTTGAGGATTGGGCTCAAGTCTATAATTTAAAGATTGTGCGACTTCATGAGGTTACAGCATCTATAGTATCAAATTATCGTGAACAGTCCAAACTCTAGATGATGCACTTCGAGCATGTGTGTTGGATTTATCTAGTAGTTGGGATGAGTGTTCGACACTAATGGAGTTTGCGTACAATAAAAGTGTCGGTCACAATTCACTGGAATGAGGTTGCTGAACGGAAGATGTTAAGAGAAGGGACCTTGAATTTGAAATGGATGATCACATGTTTCTTAAGGTTTTCCCAATGAATGGTGTTATGCATTTTGGTCATATGGGAAAACACAGTCCTAGATTTATTGGTCATTTCTTAGTTTCTCTCTAACTCTCTCTGATTTATCTCTCTTTCCTCAGCTTTATTTCTCTTATCATCAATCTTAGCCAAATGTCAAAACTGTTGCCGCACGATCAACGCTCGTCCCTTGTAAGCCTTGCTTCTTTCTCTTCTTCTCTTTTCTCTCTCTCTCTATGATTTTCTCTTTTCTCTCTCTCATCTCTCTTTCTCTGCGTTTTCCATTACCAGCGGTGGATGCAGGTGAAGCTTTCTTTCCCTTTCTTTTTCTTTCTCTTTCCCTTTCTCATTTCTATCAGACCGTCACTAAGTTTTGTGTCCTGTCCCGACCCGACATCAGAGTTAAATACCAATTCAATGATTGGCCTAGCCTAAACCAGTTCAGTTGAACCGAATTCATTCAGTCAAACAATATCAAACCAAATCGGCCAAACCAAATTGAACCTAACCAAACGACCCAACCGAGTCGAACATGTCAAGACCAACCAAACTGAATTGGTCAGACCAACTGAATCAAACTAAACCAATCCAAACTGTTTTGACCAGATTAATACCTAGTCTATTTCTACCCTTTTCGACCTCGTTCACCCTCTTAATTTAATTGTATTATTATACTTAATCTAACGTGTGATTTTCTGAATATTTAGGGATCTAGATCTTTCGATTTCAGCCGAGTAGTCGCTTAATTTCTTTCATACCAGACCAAGTAAGTGAGCTTACATGGTGATGCGATTCCTATGTGATGATAAGTAAACACTTAATATTGCTTTATTTTATTATTTTCAATACCTTACATGTGATCATGTGTTCTATTTATTTTAAGTATCATGTTGTTGTGATCAAGTTAATTACAACGTGATATATGAACTATGATTGTTTAAGCTACCTATATTAGTTATAATATATGTGTTCATAACAAGTTACATGTTTATTCATGAATATATATTACTGTGAATCATGAAGAAGACTTGCAAGAATCCTGTTAAAGATAGTGATAGAGGTGCTCGAAAAAAGAAATGCTAGACATGATGTGTGTTGATGGTAATGTTTTTAGTATTTGTTAGTACATTGGTTTTCCTATTGATTTGATGATTTTGATTTTTTTATTTTGGAGACTTTGATTATAGAATATGGATTTCATCCTTAGTTACTATGATGTTGAATTTGGATATATTTTTTTTCAATTTAAACTCGAACAGGTCAATGGCCAAGTGGAAAATATTTGTATTGTCACTAATTGCTTGTACATTTTATATTTAGACACTCATAGTATGTGTATATATTCTTATAGTATATTATTTTATCAATCATATAATTCATTCCTATTGTAGTCATGCATAACATTTTTCAAGGTTTTTTTTACTTGTTTTGACTTGTATTTACTGATATATTCAAGAACAGCCAATATATTATTTAATCAATCATATACTATGGAAATGATTTTGTACCCATAGTATATTATTATTTACTCACATGTATATACTTCATTAGAACATTCCACATCAAGGTATTTTTTCAATCATTTTCACCTGTTTAACATTCAAATATTGATTTTTCAACAACTTATCCACTGATACAAACACATTAAGATAATGGAATACTATGGGTATTGATTATATACCCATACTATATTATCATTTTCTAACATGTATATACAATAATAAAACAATCCATATTAAATAAATTTTTCTATTTTTTCAACTGTTTAACATTCAAAATTATTTAAAATCATGGAAAAAATGTGAGACTATCATCATTCGTCCTACTTATTCATATTCATTAACAACTAATCTTATAGTCATCCATAAATTGTATATATCCATAAGTTGTACCAATTCATAAAGTTTGAATCCAACTACTAACAAACCATAAATTGCTATGTTCGGGCTGATGGCTACGATGGCTGCTCCTTTTGAGCTCTTGGCTGTGTTGTTGATTGTTCCTTCTACACTGCTGGTTGTGCTACTAGTTGCTCTTTTTATTCTAAGTTCATTAGCCGCTATAATTTATTTATGTAAGTCGGTACTGTCTTAACAAGCCGTCTAGAAAAAATTATCAAAGAAACATGCCAAACATTTTTTTTTGTTGTAAATATCAAAGAAAGCATGCCAAACATTGACAACAAGTAACACATGCCTAATATCGACTGCATTTACTAAATTCATATTTACAAATGCATATATATACTACAATAGAAGAAGTGCATAATTACTTACTATCAGAAAAATTAGGAAGATATGCAAATTTACAAAATTACCTTCATGGGCTATTCTTCTATTGTAGGCAAATTTCTATCAGCATCCTCCAATTATTGTTGACGACATATTATTATCTACTATAAGTCAACAGTTATATATGTACAATGCATGATTATGTTCAACATTACTCTTACCTCTACATAGAAGAAGCCATTTAAACAACAGCCATGACTCTTCCTCACAACGAGATGCGTGAACTAGTGCCACAGCAACACCAATCATATTTTGAGAGGTAAAAGTATATCATTATCAATTAAGAAATAAAAAAAAAGAAATATGGTATGAATAGATGGACATAGCCATCAGCATTCTCCTGCAATGCGTCTGAGAGTTCTACTCTACTCAGCGAGATAACTTGTAAACCCTACCTAGAATCCATCATATTTGTCATCCTGGTAAAGACCTGTTAACGTTTAGTCGTCGAACGCCCTACTACCTCTAACAGCGAGGAAAATGGGTTGGTGGACTTGAGAGGGGTGGTATATCCGTGCCAATTGTTTGAGCAGTGACGTCTCTTGAAATTGTACGTGAAGTTTCAAAGGCGGCATCTTGTGACCTTGTACCCAAAGTTTCATCTGCAACATCTTCTTATACAACATAAATAGTCGCAGGGGCGTCTTCTGTAAAAGAAACTTTTGGTGCTTTATCCGTCCTTCTTCTCCTTAGGAGATGACTTTTCTGGTGACCCATTATCGTGTGACAAGTCAAAATGAAGAAAAAGATTAGCGTCTGCGAGAAATATCAAGGTTTACAATGGGTTCTCTATGACACTGCTCAAATTAACCGACTAAAGATAATTAGATAATGGCCGGTTCTCATCACTTCCATTTAACTTGAGCCATGTGAAGGGCATATGTGGACTGAGGATCCAATCTTAACGGGACTGATCGGTTGAAAATGATATTGAGCTGATAATTATTATAGAAGTAGAAAACACGAACATGCTATCTTTTGTTTGATTTGACAGCCAGAAGTCGGTCTCAACTCCTTGATGGAAATGTGATAGGGTAAGTACTTTGCAATGACTTGGCATGCCTGTTTGGAAATAATTTCGAAGCCTACCTACAATGTGGTTAGAAATGTTTTGTATGATTAGAATGTGGTTCTTGTCCTAATACATTTTGAATCAAATTACTTTGGTTCTTGTAAGAAAATTTTATGTTTTGTTACAGTACAAGATTTTGTCTATGTTTATGGTGTTGAAATTGACCGCGTTGTACATTCGAATTTGTTGTAGACTTGGTTTGGAGTTGATGTAAAAGTTTTTTACCTCTTGTGATTTCTTACCATCAAGTTTTCATTGCATCTGTTCGGGGAGCCTTACTTTCAAAAAAGCTCTACCAACACTCCCAAACGATCAAGTTTTGGGGGTGTCCTCTTCTGCTAATGAATGTTCCCTGGTTGTTGCGGAATACCGACTATTACTGGAGTCTAAGTATTCAGCTTATGATTTTAAGCTAAAAGCTGCAACACAATATGTAACTCTTGGCCATTGCTTCGTGGACCGAATGCTTAATTAGTATAAAGATTTTTACCCTCTTTTCCATAGCCAGAAACTGCTAATGCATACCAACAACTTCTTCTGGTTTTGATCGGAAGGGTGCATATCAACGATCCAATGACGCTGGCTAAGAAACGATCATGTTGAATCCAGGTATAATGAGTGTTGCGTTGTTTTTCTGGTCTATAAGCACCGGCACGTTTCTCTTTTCTTGTGGTCTAATTAGACCAACCTTATTTGATGTCTGCTAATTATATGTGAACTAAAAACTCACTTGAAATATTTAATTTTTGTATTCCTCTAAGTCATATTTTCAAATGAAATCACCAAGTACTTTATATAGACTCTACTCTTGCAAAAAAATAACTGAAAAATAATTAAATCTATCACCCCTTGACCTTTCATCTACAAATCTTTCATCTACAAAAACTCTTGACCTTTTATGTTTCCACTAACTTATAATTGAAAATATCCACTAAAAAATAACATTTAATGTTTATTCAACAAAACTCCCCCATAAACTTAAATGCTTCTACCATCCGTCATGCCAATCATTTTCTTGCATTTGTCGAGAAGTACTTTCAGTAGCGGTTTTGTGAAGATATCCGCAACTTGATCCTTACTTGCCACATGCACCAATTCCACACTTCCTTCCTTCACATGATCTCGGATAAAGTGAAAACGAACATCAATGTGTTTGCTTCTTTCATAGTTCACTGGATTCTTTGCCAACTCAATTGCTGATTTGTTGTCAACTTGAATCACGGTTGCAGCTAGTTGCTTTAGCTCCATCTTGCTCAACAAGTTTCTAAGCTATATCGCATGACATACACACCAAGATGCTGCCACATATTCAGCTTCACACGTCGATAGCGTCACTATCGGTTGCTTCTTTGAAAGCCAAGTAAATGCAGTATCTCCCATAAAGAACACATATCCCGATGTACTTTTTCGATCGTCTATGTCTCCGCACCAATCGCTGTCGGAGTAGCCAACCAACTTGTAATCTTCTGCTTTCGAGTAGAACAACCCAAGTGACACCGTTCCTTAGATGTACCGTAGGATTCACTTCACCGCCTTCCAATGTGAATAAACCGGCTCCTCCATGAATCGACTTATAATACCGACACTTAATGAAAGATCCAGCCTTGTGCATGTGAGATAACGAAGGCTTCCTACAAAACTCCGGTATCTACTCGCATCGACACGTTCTCCTCCATCGAACTTCAAGAGTTTTACACCTGGTTCCATTGGTGTTGATACCGGGTTGCAATTTGTCATCTTGTACTTCTTCAAAATCTCTTTTGCATATGTCTCCTGTGATACAAAAATACCCGTCTCTACTTGTCTAACCTCTAAACCAAGGAAAAACTTCATCAAGCCCAAATCTGTCATCTCAAATTTCCGTGTCATTGTACCCTTAAACTCTTCTATCATCTCATCATTGTTTCCCATAAAAAGGAGGTCATCGACATAAAGAGCAACAAATAACACGTTACCTCCATTCTTCTTTGCGTAAAGGGCATGCTCGTAGGGACATTGCTTGAACCCGTTCTCCTTGAAATATGTATTGATACGTGTATTCCATGCCCGCGGTGCTTGCTTCAACCCATAAAGCGCCTTCTTCAATTTTAGCACCTTCTTATCTTCTCCGATTTTCGTGAACCCGGGTGGTTGTTCGATGTAGACATCTTCTTTGAGCATACCATTCAAGAATGCCGACTTGACATCCATTTGAAATATTGGCCATTTGAATTGAGCAGCATGTGAAATGAGTAATCAGATTGTCTCCATTCTTGCAACATGAGCAAACACCTCGTCATAGTCGATTCCTATCTTTTGCTTGTATCCCTTTGCAACACGTCTCACCTTGTACCATTCTATCTCACCTTGAGCATTCATCTTTTTCTTGAACACCCACTTCACACCAATAGGCTGACTGCCTTTCGGTAATTCTGCTAGCTCCCATGTTTTATTGCGGTCAATCGCCTTAATCTCCTCGTTCATGGTAGTTTGCCACTTCTTGTCTCGCACCGCCTCTTCAAAGCTGATATTTCCAGCATCTGCCAAAAGACATACAAGGTGTACCTCATTTGTCGCATCATACAAATCTTGCAAACTTTACAATTTTGGTTGTTGTGGTTCATCTTCATCATCGGTAGTTTCAGAGTTTGTTGGTATACTTGTTGGTGCAACGACTGATGATTCTCCAACTTCGATGATAACCTCCGTTGAATTGTTCTAGTCCTACTCGCTTGCTTCATTTACTCGCACATCATGACTCACCATCACCTTCTTGCTTATCGGGTCGAGTAGCTTGTACCCTTTTGTCTTCTCATCATACCCAATAAAAATATACCTTTTGCTTTTGTCTTCGAGCTTCATTCTTCGTTGATCCGGTACGTGTGCATAAGCCACACTACCGAACACTTTGAGATGAAAAACTGTCAGCTTTTGTCCGTTCCATGCCTTTTGTGGTGTTTGATCATCTAACTTCACATGTGGACATCGATTTTATACATAGATGGAACATTGCACGGCTTCTGCCCAGAATTCCTTCGGCATCTTCTTGCTCTTGAGCATTGATCGAACCATGTCGAGAATAGTCCGGTTCTTCCTCTCGGCCACACCATTTTGTTAAGGAGAGTATGGTGCGGTTAGAAATCTACTTATGCCTTGCTCCTCGCAATACTCCATGAAAGCCGTTGAAGTATACTCGCCACCTCTATCAGATCGTACGACTTTGATGTGTCTACCTGCTTCCTTCTCCACCATCACTTTGAACTTTTTGAACACCTCGAATGCCTCGGATTTTTCTTTCAGAAAATAAACCCAAGTTTTTCGTGAGAAATCATTGATAAAGGTAATGAAGTACCTTTTACCACTGAAAGATTCAGGGGCGATTGGTCCACATATGTCGGTATGAATCAACTCGAGAGTATGTTTAGCTCGATATTCTGCCTTCTTTTGAAACGAGGTTCTCGCTTGCTTGCCAAGCACACATTCTTCACAAAATTTGCCCTCATAGTCCATGTCCGGCAGCCCGTGCACCATGTTCTTCTTTGCTAACTCTTTTAGACCACCTTGATGTAGGTGACCAAAGTCGAGATGCCACAGCGACGCCTTGTCTTCTACGTTGACTCGCAAACATTTTTCTCGCACGCTTCTCAAATTCAGTTTGTACATCCGATTTCTTCCCATCTCGACTAGAGCAACCAGACGCCCTTGCTTGTCCTTCAAGTGTAGTACTCAATTTTTTAAAAGTATCGAGTAACCTTTCTCCGTGAGTTGCCCCATACTCAAAATGTTGGTCTTGAGGTCTGGTACGTAATAAACATCTTGGATTGACCTTATTAAGCCATCCTTTTGTAAGTAACAAACCGTACCTCGGCCTTTGACCTCCACCTTTGATGCATCTCCAAATGACACATGACCATCTTCAATCTTTTGCATCTCTTTGAATAGGTACTCGTGACCGCACATATGGTTGCTTGCCCCCGAGTCGAGGTACCACAGAGTGTCAATGTTGATGTTGACTTCATTTTGAGCCATCAAGAGAAGGCCTTCATTCGCTTCGTCTTCCAAGACTAGGTTGGTTGTTTCTTCCACCTTTTTATCGGCTCGACAATCTTTTGCAAAATGCCCCACGTTACCACAATTATAACATTTATCGGAGTTGCAATCCTTCGCATAGTGACCATACTTGTAACACTTGTAGCACTTGATGTTGGAATAGTTTAACCGGCCGCCTCTTCCTCGATCGCGTCCTCTTTCACGCCAATTTGGTTGGCTCGACTGTCCCTTCTCCTTATAGTACCTCTCATGACTGCTGCCTTGACCACCGCGACCATTTTCACGACTTCCACGATCATGCCCTCTACCTCGGAAATTTTGAGAATAGAATACCTTTTCATCTTTGATTGACGCCATGGTTTGAAGTGCTTGCTCGAGTGTCTCCTCCTTTTTTTTCTTCTTACGTTATTCGTGTGCCTCGAGAGAACCGGCAAGCTCGTCGACTGTGAGCGTCGCAAGGTCCTTTGACTTTTCTATTGCGCACACAACATTCTCAAAATTGTCGGTTAATGATCTCAAAATCTTCTCCACAACTCGCGCATCGGTTAACGCTTCGCCATTACGAATGAGTTGGTTCACCACGGCTTGTACACGCGTGATGTATTTAGATACACTTTCCGACTCCTTCATCTTCATGCTCTCCAACTCGCCACGAAGAGTTTGGAGACGCACTTACTTGGCTGGGTCAGAACCTTTGAACACTTTTCCTAAAATGTCCCACGCTTCTTTTGAAGTAGTTGCACCGACAATCTTCTCAAAGCCTGACTCATCAATGGCTCAGAACAACATGTATAATGCCATCTTATCCTTCGCTCGGGCCTCTTTCAACGCCTTGTTTTGAGCCGCCGTATATCCCGTGGTATTTGTTGGTTCTTCTAAACCTTCTACGACTACCTCCCATGCATCTTGAGAGCTGAAAAGAGCTTTCATTTGAATACTCCAGTTCTCGTAGTTCGCCTTTGTTAGTTGTGGTAGTGGCATTTGACCTGTCACATTCGCCATTGGCTCTGATACCAATTTGTAAACTAAAAACTCACTTGAAATATTTAACCTTTGTATTCCTCTAAGTTATATTTTCAAATGAAATCAACAAGGCTTTTATATAGACTCTACTATTGCCAAAAAACAACTGAAAAAAAATTAAATCTATCACCCCTTGGCTTTTCATTTACAAACCTTTCATCTACAAAAACTCTTGACCTTTTATGTTTCCACTAACTTCTAATTGAAAAAACCCACTAAAAAATAACATTTAATGTTCATTCAACATTATAAAGCTTTTATCCTGTTAGACAAGGGATTAAAATTTAGTGTTGTCACATGAAACTGACACACATTATGAGAGAGAGGAGAGGAGAGAGAGAGAGAGGAGAGAGAGAGGAGAGGAGAGAGAGAGGAGAGGAGAGAGAGAGAGAGGAGAGAGAGTGAGAGAGGAGAGAGAGAGAGAGAGAGAAGGAAGGATCGATTAGTGATTATAAAAAACTGACACTATTAGTGGTCAGTATAAAAAACAACTAGCATATTCACACTTCATTACTGTTGAAAGGAGGAAGGAAGGATAAGTTAGTGATTAGGAGTACTGTTCCTTTATCCTACACTTTCTTTGCAAGTTCTTCTTCTGCATTGCTGCTTAAAGGATCATAACTAAGTAATTACTTTCTAGAAATTTGTTTTGGCCTCAAGTAGAGTCCTTATCTTAGCTCAAATTCCATTCGCTTATATTTATCACATGTGATATGCGATATGTAGGGGTACATCACCCAGGTCTTTTGGTGGTCCATCCTAGCTCTTACAGTTGTTGCTCTATGCATATTTTCTTGATAGGTCCAGGGAAGGATGATTTTGAAGTCCTTGACTTCTCCACTCATGGAGAAAATCACGCCAAAGTTGCTTACCTAATAAAGTTGTTTAAGGATTTCTGCCATTTTTTCTATCATTTGGAATTTGAAAGGGACCCCGAGCCTTTATTGTCATTTCATTCTTTCCCATTAAACACGATCAGGAGGTTAACTAATACATTGAAACATGACTTGGAGGTTTCTTATTTCCGTAGAAGAATGTGGGAAAGATTTATTTTCCGTCGAGACTGGTGATAGAGAAATTTTTAAGTGAGTGAAGAAAATCAATAACAACCTATGCTAAATATTACTTCCCTAGGCAATTCGCCTGACAATTTGGCAACATTCAAGAAATTCCCGTTCCCTATATAAGTGATCCTAATGTATGCCTTTTAGACAGGACTGCCATAAAAAGGATCGACAATTCACTTCAATGCTGAATGAATAAAAAAATATATTGACATTGTCGATGTCCCTATGTTGTGTGTGATATGTACATAAGTACACGTGTCATTAACAAGTAATAAAGTGATATTTGAGTGTCATTCTCCATAGGGATTGATGAAAAATAAGGTAATTGATCAAATTAAGCTTAAGTCTAATTGGAGTAGAGTAACAACAATGATTTTGAGTTTTAATTAATCTAAGGGTAAAGTGAAAATGCATTAAACAAGGTAATTATTCGACACTTCCATAGTAGTGGGCAAGAAATAGAGTTAATAAAGATGTATTCAATGGTGAAATGAGCTAGGATGGTTAAGTCCTTGTGTCATTAATATCCTTAACTAAATCTGTTCAATATGCTACAGCTTCTTACCAGCATTAACCTCAACTCAAATATGTGCAATAGATTTTCATCATCCTTGCATTTCTTAACTCTAATCCTAATTAATTTATTCATAGGTCAATGTCAGAGTAAGTTACCCATTACTTGTTCCAGTTGATTGGCTTACACGGTGAGCATATATGTGTCTTACTAAAAGATGAAAGTATCAAGTATCATTCAAGCTAATCCATCGAATTAAACATTTTCAGAATTCGACCCAACTTGTGTCTTACTAAAGATGGCCAGTCAATTAATAAAGATGAGCATTAAATATACTTGAATGAAATGCCAATGAATAAATGAGCAAATTGAACTTCATTAATCAGGGATAAAAACTTCAAAGTTGTTTAACCATACTAGTTTAAGAGTTTTAGCTCATAATAAGCTTAAAAGGATATTCAAGTACATTCATGGCCATTGAAAAACTTACAGAAAATGAATCTTATAAAAGAAGATACAGTAAAATAGAGAAGGGAAAATATGAAAATAGAAGTGGGAATCAACGAATATCCTCCTTCTTTATGTCATTTCTTGCCTTTTTTGTCATTTTCTTCTAATTTCCCTATACAAAATGGCTCCTAATACTCAGGAAAGGTGTTGTCTCTCTCTTGAAAGAAGGCGTACTTACTATAAATGGATCCTTAAAATTAAGGTTTCAACCTCCAACAAGAACACTTCTAGACAACAGCACTGGCAAGGACCACTTGGAAAGTAAAAGCAACCACTAGATGACTACTTGTTAGAGCGCACGAGCTTCTCTTTCGTTTGGAGCACCATTTAGACTAAATGACAAAGTCCATGCCATGTGTGCATTTATGCTGCTATAACGATGTGGTTTTTCATGCTGCAACATTTTCTTCAGCTACTACCTTTCCAAGAATCCTTACAGAAAAAGCACCCTTATGCATAAACTACTAAAAAACTACCAATTAAGCTAAAAAGGCACCCAAACTCCAAAAGGTAACTAAAGTAAAGAAAACAACATAGAAATGACTAGAAATTGATGCATCACCTTAAGATTACTAATGAATTATGCTTGAAAATACAAGGATAACTCTAATTTCTTAGAGTGATAGCGTGATCGACCTAGACAGACATCTTTAGTGATTTTATTATTATGCTTAAATGTACAAGTATCACACCCTAAGTGATAACTATAAGAAATTAGAGTTATCTATTGATTTCCAGGCTGATGTGAATAAGAAATTTTTGCGTGAAGCTTTAGTTATTAGTCTTAATTGTGTCATTTTCTTGTTGTTATCTTTCAAGAGTCTAGCTACCAATTTAGCTTATTTGATAGTAATTGGGTAGATTGTGAACTTAATTCGTACTTTTATGTAGATGTTGCAGCATAAGGATACTACATTGATACACGTGGTAGATAACTTCTATCGTTTAGTCCAGCTAGCGCACCAAAAGGGAGAGAAGCTCATGCGCTCTAAAAAAGAAGTTATCTAGTTGGTGGTATGGCTGTTCAAGTGATCCTTGCCCAATTGGCGCTGTTATTTTCAAGTGGTCCCCCTCTAGTGCTGCTTCTTGACAAGTGTCCTCTTTTCAAGTTGAATCCCTAATTTGAGGCTGTTTTATAGGACCTTCATCCTCTTTAAAGGGGAGCTGACATTCTTGCTAAAAATAAGGATATAAAGTGCAGAAAAGGAAGAAGAATAAGCTACAAAAGGAAGGAGATGACGTAGAAGAAGAAGACAAGACAGGGAATATTATTTTCTTCCAATGTTCTTCTTCGATACATCATTTTCTCCTTCTTTGAAGCTTTGTATCTCTGTATTTAATGGCTGTAACTCTACTCGAATTTCTTCTTAAGCTCATTATGAACTAAAACCTTTAAGCTAGTATCGGTAATGAACCTTGAAGTTGTTATTTCTAGTTGATGAAGTTTCTGTTGCTTATTTCTTGTTGGCGATTCATTCAAGGTTACTTAATGCTCAGATTTATTATTGACTGATCAACTTTAGTAAAATGCAGGTTAGATTAAAGTTTGAAAAGATTTAGTGTGACAGAAATGGCTTGAATGATACATGAGTATTTGAATCGTATAGATCTAGATACTTTGTGAGTAGTGTAGACATATGTGCTCACCTTGTAAACCCATTGGCTGGAACTTAAAGAATGAGACTCTAATCTGAAGTTCAGCTTAAACATAAGTTAATTAAGTTTGGACTTGATAGTAGCAAGGATGACAGTCCATTGTGCTTTTGAGTAAAAGTTAATGCTATTTGGATGTTGTAGTAACACGAACAGATTTAACCAAAAATATTAATGGATAGAGGAATTAACCATACTAGCTCTCTTCATCCTTTGTTACACCATTATTACTAAAATTAACTTCATACCTTACAAGTGTCATTTTAAACCATTTAAATTAGCATTATTATTTTCATTTAACTTTAAACCAATTGAGCTTTAATCATTGCTACTGACTTGTTTTCTAATTATTTGTTTGTCTATAATATTGCTTATCTCACATTAGTCCCTGTGGAGATCGACACACACTTATCACTTTATTATTTGTTAACGATACCTGCACTTGCGTATACACTCACTTATCAGAAAATGAGATTTATTATATGTGTAGGCAGAAAATACTTGACTTCATCTTTGATCCAGAAATAGATAGAACTCTAAAATAATTAAGAAGAGAGCAAGGCAGACTAGTTGTTGTAAGAGGTGGTGTTAAATGATGAGGCTTATGAAATTCTGGAAAGGATTGCAAGTAACAGTTATTAGTGGCCAACTGCTAGAGCAGCCACTATGATAATAAGTAAGAGGGTTGTAGGAGTTCATGAGTTAGATGTAATGACAAACATGATCAAGAACCTGAGTATGAAACCTCCACCAGTTCACAATCAAAATCAAGGCATGCAACAACCTGTGAATCAAGTGGTAGAAGTATAATGTGTTTATTGTGGTGACGAACATTTGTTTGAGAATTGACCTAGAAATCCTGCATCTGTGAATTATGTAGGGTATTTCAATAGAAATAAAAATAACAACCCTTATTCCAATATATACAATCTTGGATGGAGGGAACACCCAAATTTTTCTTAGAGAAATCAAGGCCCCTCAAATACACAAAACAGATCAGCATATACTCCTAGATTTGGCCAGCAAGCATAAGGGCAGAAGTAAGCAATAACTGAGTAATCTGGCATATTGGAGAATCTTCTAAAAGAATACATAGCAAAGAATGAATCACTAATCCAGAACCAATTTGCAATGATTCATTGCCAGGCAGTGTCTCTCAAGAACTTAGAAATCAGGTGGATCAATTGGCCAATGCCTTGAACATAAGACCTCAAGGTACTTTTCCTAGCGAGACTAAAAATCCTAGAAGAGAGGGAAATGAACAATACAAGGAAATATACTTGAGAAGTGGTAAGGTGGCAGCACAACCAAGTGATAAACCAGAAATGCAATCTAAAAACAAAGACAAAGAAGCAATAATTGAGAGTTATTGTAAAGCAACCGCTGCTGTAGCATCCAAGTGTGCAGTCATTGCCTCCATTTCCTTAGAGGCTGAAGAAAAGAAGATAGATGGTTAGTTCACTAAATTTATGGATATGTTGAAGCAACTACATATCAACATGCCTTTGGTAGAAGCCTTACAGCAAATGCCAAACTAACTTTATGAAGGACATCTTAACAAAAAATAGAATGTGAGGAGAATTTGAGATTGTAGCTTTGACACATAAGTGTAGCCTGATCCTATAGAATAAGATTCCACCAAAGCTTAAAGATCTTGTAAGCTTTACTATTCTGTGTACAATTGGTAAGACTCACTGTGTAATAGCTCTATTTCACTTTGCAGCTGGCTGACATGTCTTATGTTTATCTAGAAGGAAAGATAGAGGATGTCCTAGTACATGTGGGTAAATTTATCTTTCCAGCAGATTTCATTATTCTGGATTATGAGGCAGATAGAGAAGTACCTATCATACATGGAAGGCCTTTCTTAGCCAGTGGCAGGATACTTATTGATGTGAAGGAAGGAGAATGGACCATGTGGGTCAATGATAAGGAGATAACTTTCAATGTCATTAATGAAAAGAAGTATCCATATGTTGAGGCAGAGGGATATGAAGCCATGACACCAATGGAGTCTCTTATGGTAAAATACCAGAGTAAACACTACAGCAGCAAAGAACGCCTAGCACTGACTTTTGGGGATTTGCAAACTTAAAGTTTGCAATGGACCATCCTTTACAAGTTTTTTAATCATGTCTAGACTAATGTGACCAAGATGAAAGTGTCATAAGTAGGTTAGATCGATTGTGTCAGACTTCAACATTTTACTGTCCCTTTGTAAATAAGTATTTGCTTTAGTGTCAGATATCATGTGTGCAGTAGTAATTAAATACCAATTTTATTATCAATGAAATTCGTAGAAAATCCTTATTCAATTAAACTAGCTACTGAAATAAGGTTTTTTCATAAAACCAGGATATAATATGCATCATGCAAAACCAAATAACAGTTCTTAAATAATAATTTAATCGTTCCAACTGATATTGTTGATACTAGTGCTCCATTCCCCTAACGAAAGCTGAACTTACCCTCATTAAGCCTTCTGCTTTTCTTAAACTACTGCAGGAAAGAATAAATATGGCTAGTGGCTGCAGAGTCTATAATCCACAAAAAAGTACAGTTAGCCACATAACAGGCTTCGCTAACACGTAATGTACCTTTGGATCTTATCTCCTTGAGATAATCTGAGCGGTTTCATTTCCAATGACCACCGACTCCGGAATGATGACACTTGTCTTTTGACTTGTCCACTTTCGTAGGGCCCATGTCTTTCACAACTTTCGAGTTCACCTTCTTAGCTTTCTTCAGACCTCTCTTGTGTTTTTTTTACGCCTTCCAGTCAAGTTTGCCTCTCCATTCTTCCTCTTGCCCTTTAAAAACAGGCTCTAACAACTTGTAACACCTTCAAAAGTTCCGGAAGAGAGTACCTCAACTTATTCATCGAATAATTAAGTTTGGAGTTCTTAAAAGTGTTTGGCAGGGTCTCTAGGATCATATCAACTTGAGTCTCACCATCTACCTCAGCTCTCATGATCTCAATCTAATTCTGATAACTAATTATCAGCATCATATGTTCTCTAACAAGAGTTTCGGGTCTCATCCGATAGTTCATGAAGTTTCACACAACAGCTTGCTTGGCTTGACGAACCTGATACCCGAACATTTTGGTGATGTTCAACATCATATCAGCGGCGATCTCCATGTTCTGATACTATTGTTGTAACACATTGCTAACTTATGCCAAGATGTAACACCTAAAGATCTCATCAGAATGCAGCCAAGAAGCATAGGCATCCTTATCCTCTTGAGTCGATTCAGCAATAGGCTCAAGGGGACAAGGGGTGGTGAGCACGAACTTGAGCTTTTTTACTGTCAGCACGAATCAAGATTACATTTCTAATCCACATAATTTTCACCAGTGCATTCAAGATTATTGAGAGTGGGGATAATGACATAATTAATGAAAAGAGTAACTAAAGCGGTGTAAGTAAATACTTAATCATTTATGAAAGTATGATTCTTGTTGTAAATACTTAAATATTTAAAATCCGATAAAAACATGTTTCTTCCATGATGATACGATCAACAACGATAGCTCGTCTCATGTAAGGACAACGCCTGAGCTACCTCTTATGGCATCGAGACTCTTCTCATCTGGGTAACACTTCTCAAGATGTCACTACATCTAGCTCAACCAATCACCATTGATTTTGGTGACCTTAGCCCCATTGAGTAGCCCTATGAGAGATTCCAATGTGCTTCAGTCTAAGTGTTTAATCAACGCATCAACTTTAAAAGGTTGTTATGAAATAATGATCCGTCTATGGATGCTCCCACCTCACCACTTCCTTTATAAGCTTTAGCTTCGCAAGTAACTCGATGACTAGTGACATGATTCTCAAGTTTCTCCCACTGAAAAGAGGACCACTAGGACAACTCTAAACCATTCTTCGTCCCACAATCAAGTTTGCGTTGAGGACCTTAGGAACGTTTCAATTAAATGACCTTCCCACTTAGTTTTGGGAAAAATTGGATTTTTATTTTCTTTTTAAAAAACGTAACTCTTTATAATTATAAACTTTTATAAAATTTAAATCACAATTTAAAAATTATAATTTTTAAAAAATCTTCATTGTATTTAAAATTATAACTCATCAAAATTTAAACTACAATGATGCATGTACATGTTACATGGCCGTTTGATATTGCATATCTATATATCCTATATGGCATGTTATATGAGAATGTGAGATTAATAATAAATCTTACATTAAAAATTAAACTCTCTATAAATCATTTCTAATTACAACCCATAAAAAGAATAAAAAATAAATTTTTAATAATTTAAATCCTAGTCTTTATGGTGTCAGTAATTATGTTCTTCTCCTTCAGAAAGTCTCACCTTATTGTAACCCTTTACCAAACTCGAGTCCAATTTTTAAAATTCAAATTTCAATCAACTTAATTTTTGGGACTGGATTGGGCTTGGAATCAAATCTCAAGTCCCTACGAAGCATTTGGGGGGAAGCAACACTTGCTCAATCCAAAACCTCAACAAGCTTAATGGCTCCACGCCAGCCCAAGGCTCAACATGGTCTTAGGTGTGTAAGGGTTTCCAAAACACTTGGGTTTCCTAAATCCTTGTGCCACCCCCTAGGGTTTTCCAAAACACATTGACGGCGCGACAACCAGGGACGGCGCGCGGCAGCAAATGACGATGTGTGGCAACGATGTAAGGTGTGTGGCAATGGCGTGCAGTGGCGCTCTGTGAACGACGTGGAGAGATGGACGGCGTGACTATGGATGACGGCTTCTCAGGATTTGTACGATGACAAAAATATACATGGAATTTAACGATATAATTCTTTGCAAAATTAAATTACATAAAATCTTATGCATCAATTCGGCGTTCATCAATTCTAAACTGAAAATAACACCTAGAGTCAATCTATCGGGATCCATTCATAAAACACATTCAAACATGCTTTGAATCTATCATATAAAAATTATATGTCAATATCATCATATTAATCCATACATATGTTTAATACAGAATATGCATATTCAAAAACTATAGGCTTTGATACCAATTGTTGGATCGGGTTTTAGATTTTGAAGAAAAATTAATGAACCATGACTAGTTCAAGCGCAGAATTTCAAAAGTTTTCCTATAAACGTTTAATCCAATTAAACACAAAACAATCAATGAACATATATAATAGTATAAAAGTATCAAGAAGACATAGAAACAATTATACCTTTTCAATTAATGAAGAATTTCTGATTTCCTAGAATCCAATTTCTATCTCACGTTCTTCGTTAATCGCAAAGCTAGTAATTGATCTTCGCACTGACAACCACCCGTTAGAATCAGAAGTATATCTCTTAAGGATATAGGTAGGAATTGAGTGTGTATTTTCAAAAAAACTATGCAAGAGAAAAAAAATTTCCCTTCCCCTTAGAGTTTTCAGTGACAACTAGTGGGAGAGTAAGAGAAACCTTTTCTGCTCTATTTCACACACTGTGATTAGGGTTAGGGATGCAACCCTAATGCAATCCCTTATATAATGATTACAAAATTTACCCACATACCCTTATATGATAAAACCAATTATCATATATCTCCTTGCACTGTGATGTGCGATTTTTACATCTCTCATAGAGTAAAAAATATGTCTAAACTCATCAGTCTAAATTAATGAATTAAATTAATCCCTAACAATTAATTAATTAATTTTTTTGTTTACTAATTATCTAATAATTAGAAAATAATAAAATCATTAATTTAATATTAATTTTCCTCCACTAATTTAGTGATGACACTCATATGATTTGACACTAGTGAAGTGTACCTTGGTCTAAAACATATTTTTGTCCAGCTGTTGTTGTTTCTCATTCCTGTTCTTATGAGCTACACCGGAGACTGAATGAAGCCCAATGAATAAAATTATGAGATTCAAATACCTGGCTAATTTAGCTCCATAAATTCTAGACTTATTTAATCTTGACATCATACGACTCCAGTATATGTGCGATGCCGAAAGAACTCTCGATTCACGCGCGCTACATTTTCTGTTGCTGTAAATAAACATTTATATTTCATAGTCTACATAATATTTAATGATATTATCCTTCATGAATATCAATAACAAGAGTGATACGTAAAATTACTTTTTTACCCCTCTAGTTATTATGTTCTTAACCCATTTATTAATTGTGAATAAGAAAAACATATCACTGAAGTGTCTCATATAGATCGCTATGAAAACTTATCACTGAAGTGTCTCATATAGATCGCTATGTCTTATTCAATGACTCATGTCACCGAGTATCAGGCTCGGTTTATTTATTCACACACCCATAAAAAAAGAATAGCGTGATATTATTATTTTTGTAATTTTACCACAAATTCCATATCTCTGAATCAAGCAACTCCAACATAATTTAATCATGGTCTCAACATCTGAGGTATTGTCCGGCAATTCAAGCTCACTCTTTTTACATAACAAAGATTGCAAGTAACTAAGTTAAGTTTCGTATTCACCCCATAAAGTAATTATATAAATACCCTTAAGGTGTAATAATTAGATTTAGAGCTAGATAAATAATTTCACTCTAAACTAATTGGTTACTGGTCTAATCAACATATTCCATAACATGTCTAGGTCAATCATTAGAGTCTCCACTCCCAAGCCCCTAGACCAGCATCCTTTGGTTCAACCTAATAGTCGTAATTGGATTCGATTGCTTAGTTGATCGTAAGATTGTGAATAACATTTTGAACTATCTCAGAAGAGTTTCTCTAGAAGACCGCTCGGTCTTTACTTTTCTTACATTGATAATAGTTTCAGGACTTAAGTAAGTTACAAACACACTTTAATTAAAGAAAACTTTCCTTTTTTCATAAAAATCAGTAATACATAAATGTCAAATAAATAGCTACACTCATACATAGTTATTACATCATACTTTATGGACATAATTCCAAATATTGAGGGGATTAGGCTTGTGAGAAAAATTTGTGATGATTAAGCATGATTATCTGAAAGGCTTAAATTTCTTGTTTACTCAAAGATTCAGAGCCTAGTTGGTAGTGGGTAGGTTTCATTTGAGTTATCATTTATTATATCATCACTCGAGGATAAGTAATATTTTAGGTTTGGGGTGTGATAACTGTAAGAAATTAGAGTTATCTATTGATTTTCAAGCTTATGTCATTAGGAATTTTGGGGTGAAGTTTTATGTTTTAGTCTTGTGTCATTTTCTTGTTTTAGTTATATTTTTAGAGTCTAGCTGCCTATTTAGCTTATTTTCGTAGAAATTGAGCACATTGTGCACTTAATTCATACTTTTGTGTAGAGCTCAAAGGTGAGTAGTCAACTGGTTAGATGCTACAATATAAGGATACTACATCGCTATAGCAGCAGACATGCACATATGGCAGATAACTTTTTTCTTTTAGTCTAGCTGGCGCTCCAAAAGAGGGAAGCTCGTGCTCTAAAAAAGTAGTTATCCAGTTGACACTGTGACTTTTTGAGTGGTCCCTGCCCAACTGTAACTGTTACTTTCAAGTGGTCCCCCTCTAGTGCTGCTGCTTGACAAGTGTCCTATTTTCAAGTTGAAGCACTAATTTTGAGGCTCTATTATAAGACCTTCGTCATCCTTAAAAGGGAGTCGACATTCTTACTGGAAATAAGAATATAAAGTGTAGAGAAGGAAGAAGAATAAGTAAGAAAATGAAGGAGAAGTTGTAGAGGAAGAAAACAGAAAGGGAAGATTCTTTTACTCTCTATTATTTTCTTCCCCTGTTCTTCTTCGATCTAGCATTTTATCCTTCTTCCTAAGCTTTATATCTCTATATTTAATTGATGTAACTCTCCTCAAATTTCTTCTTAAGCTCATTATGAGCTAAAACGTTTAAGCTAGTATGGGTAATGAACCTTGAAGTTGTTATTTATGGTTAATGAAGTTTATAATACTTATTTCTTATTATCATTGCATTCAGGGGTGCTTAATGCTTAGATTTTATCATTGACTGATCAACTTTAGTAAAATGCAGGTTAGATTAAAGTTTGAAAAGATTTAGTTTAGCGGAATGGTTTGAATAATACATGAGTATTTGAATCGTACAGATCTAGATACTTTGTGAGTAGTGTAGACATATGTGCTCACCTTGTAAATCCATTGGCTGGAACTTAATGAATGAGACTCTTATCTGAAGTTAAGCTCAGAGAAAAGTTAATTAAGTTTGGAGTTGACAATCATAAGGATGACAATCCATTTTGCTTTTGAGCTAAGGTTAATGCTATTAGGATTTTGTAACAACAAGAATGGATTTAACCTGAAATATTAATGGACAGGGGAATTAACCATGCTAGCTCTCTTCCTCATTGGTTACATCATTATTACTAAACTTAACTTCATACCTTACAAGTGTCATTTTAAACCATTTCAATTAGCATTATTATTTTCATTTAATTCTTGAACCAATTGAGCTTTAATCATTGCTACTGTCCTGTTTTCTAATTAAGTTTGTTTTGGTCTATAATGTTGCTTATTTCACACTAGTATCTGTGGAGATTGACACTCACCTATCACTTTATTACTTGTTCACGATATGTGTACTTGCGTATACACATCACACAACCCTAAGCTTGCCCTAACCTAGTTATACTCTATAACTCTATCAGATTCATCATCTCTCTCTCAACCCCCTCCAACAATCCTACATGAGCTCGTTCTTTATTTTCTACAACTCTGCGCCTCTCTGTCAGCACGAAGTCCCTGCCAACCAGCTTCAGCATGATAAGCTTCTTGGATTTTTTCTCTTCTCTCTTTTATGGACATTCTCACTATTCCTCTCTCTCTCACCCTCTAACCCTACGTTTTTCTATTATTCAGACCCCTCTTCATTTCTTTGAGTAAGAGATTGTTTTACTCTGCTCCTTAGCCATCACTGATCTATGAGTTTGAGTAAGAGATTCTTTTACTAATTCCTTTGGTTTTGTTTTTCTTAAGTTCTTTTTCCACTTTCCTCATTTTTCTCTCTCTATCGATTCTCTCTCTCTCCCACACCCTCTCCACTGTGCCTGCCCTCGCTTCTGGTGGAATTGCTTGGTGGTGCTTTCCTTTTCCCCCTTCTCATTTCTCTTTTTTTCCTTTCCCCATATTTCTCTGTTCAAGCAGTGAACAAGGTCTTGTGACCTAGTTTAATTAATCAACCTAACACAGATTTAAAACCCTTATGAACTGGTTCGATTGAGTTGAACCGTACTGATCTAGGTAAGCCAAACTTGTCTAATGTAACCCAATCAAACCAGCCTGAATGAATTTTCAATTCGGTTCAGCCCATCCTAACCAAATTGATTTGGTATGCATTTTGAATAGATTGTTGCCCAATCGTTTTCACCCTTACTAGCCCTTATTGACCTCCTAATTTATTGTATAATGATACTTAATGTAATGTGTTATTATTTGAATATTTTGTTATTTGGGATCTTTTCATTTCAGGTCAATCATTGCTTAGATTCTTTCATTCCAGTCTAGATAAGTGAGCTTACATGGTGATGTGACTCCTATGTTATGATAAGTAATATTTTTA
The DNA here is from genome assembly GCA_003255025.1 of Datisca glomerata. NCBI lineage: Eukaryota > Viridiplantae > Streptophyta > Magnoliopsida > Cucurbitales > Datiscaceae > Datisca > Datisca glomerata. Next base: position 849,072 of record QANY01002785.1, read on the forward strand.
CATTTAATATTACTTAGCTTTATTATTTATGATACCTTACATGTGGTCAAGTTATTTTATTTATATGTTGTATCATGATGTTGCTATCAAGATCACTGCCATGTGATGTATGGATGATGAATGTTTAAGCTATAGTTATAATATATGTCTTCAAGATAATCCCTTGGTTATCAAGTTACCAAACTGTTCATTTCATGTTTTCCAGATATACGTTTGGTGTCACCACGTATATGTTAGTGTCCTTCTGTTTCAAATAAGTGACACCAACATTAGGACACCCATTTCGTCATGTTCACATTCACGTTACAAGTTATGTTCAAGTTCAAGTTCAAATAGAGTACTCAAATTCAACAACAGAGTTTTCATACCTCAAACTAACGAGCTAATTAGGGAGATTCTTATAGAAGCTCACTCTATTGCCTACTCAATTCACTCAGGCAGTCCAAAATTGTATCAAGACCTACGTAATCACTTTTGGTGGAACAACATAAAAAGAGATGTGGTAAAATTTGTAAAGAAATGTCAAACTTTAGAACAAGTGAAGGCCGAACACCAACGCCCTTCAAGTCTCTTACAGCCATTACCGATCCCAGAATGGAAATGAGAACATATATCGATGGACTTTGTAGTAAGTTTACCAAAGACTTCGAGAAGATTCGATACCATTTGGGTGATAGTTGATTGATTGGCTAAATTTGCTCATTTCATACCGGGTCATAGGACATTCTAAGTGGAGGATTGGGAAAAGTTATACTCTAAGGATATTGTTAAACTCCATTGGTACTAGTATCTATAGTATCAGACTGTGATACAAGGTTTACTTCCAATTTTTGGCTTAGTCTCCAAGAAGCCTTGGGTACCCAACTAATCTTTAGCATGACTTTTCATCCTCAGACAGATGGACAAATAGAATGAACCATCAAAAATCTCGAGGATATGCTATGGGCATGTGTGTTGGATTTTCAAGAGAAATGGAGTGATAAGTTACCATTCATCGAGTTTTTGTACAACAATATCTGTCAAGCAACAATTAAGATGGCGTCTATCGAAGCCTTACTTGGAAGGAAATGTTGATCTCCTATTCATTGGAAAGAGGTTGGCGATAGAATGTTGCTAGGTCCATAAATGGTCCAACAAACTAATGAAGATATTGACAAGATTCAGAAAAGGATCCAAACCGCACAGAATTACAAAAAGAGCTATGAAGATGTACATAGGAAAACCTCTAAATTTATAGTCGGAGACATGGTATTTATCAAGATCTCCCCTGTTAAAGGAGTTAAGAGATTTGTGAAGAAGGGAAAGCTTAGTCCTCATGTCATAGGACCTTTAGAGATCTTGGAACATGTTGGAGTTGTCACTTATCACATAGCCCTACCTCATTTCGTAGGAGTACATGATGTCTTTCATGTGTCTATGTTACGGAAGTACATTCCTGGTCCATTGCACATTCTGAGTTATGAGCCTCTCTAGTTACGAGAAGACCTAACTTATGAAGAGATTCCGATTCGGATCCTAGATAGAAAGATGCAAGTGTTATGCACTAAGGAGATCCCTTTGGTTAAGGTACTTAGGAAGAACCATCAATTAGAATAAACCACTTGGGATTGGGAGAATGATATTAAAGCACTATATCCAGACGTCTTTAAAGATCTAACTCCATAATTTTTGAGGACGTAAATTTATATAAGGAGGGGATGATGTAACACCTCTACTTTTTGGCATGCTGTAAGGTTAAAGTGAGTACATTTTCATTTACATGTTTCTTACAGGTCATGACCTTAGCCCTTACACTTTTATTATAGTGTGAATTTATATTATAATATGATGTTATATATAGCATCAATCCCTCAGATTGTGATGGTAACAATAAATCGATTTAATAGACGCGTGTACTTTGTAGCACGTGACACATACGACCTTTAATTTTGTAACTTTTAAATTTTTATGATTTTAGAAGCTTATTCTTTAATCTTTTGATTTTAGACCCTAACTTTTAGGAAAAATAGAAGGGACCCTTATGAAACTTTTTAGAATGTAGTGATTTAGGAAATATAAATTTAATTTCTGTCCCCTACTATATCCCCCTCCCACGCCTACTCCTTGGTTCATTTTGATTATGCTTTTTTCATGTTATGTGCATTGTATTAGATTTTTACATGCATAGGACATAACACTTTTGGTATTTTTTTCATGTCATTATTTTCAAAAAGGAGAAAATAATTTTTATTAGGTAAATCATATTAAGGTTTAATTATTTCTAATAAAGTGGTTGTAATTAGGGTTTCATGCACCCCCTTTCTATCCTTGGTTGGCCGGCCACCTCCTCTCCCCTTTAGGAGAATTTATTTTGTTTCCTAAGCCTAGAAAGATATGTAAGGTGTACATGGGAGGTTTAAGAAAGTTCCTTTATCTGTGACTTGGTATATTAGGTTATTTTTTCCTCACCCTAATTATCATAAATGCTCTTGGGTGGTGACACCTCTCTCCCCTCTCTTTTGCTAGAAATCATCTCTCTCTCTCCCTCTCTCTTGCACGAAATCTTTCCCTCTCCTTCACCCCTAAAGAATGATAATTGTTTTTGTTTTTGCATGATTTCAAAGGAAAGATTATGAGTAAAATTAGGTTAAAACATGTATAAAGGGCTATTTATGTTTCATAAGTATTTTTTGAGTAAGAAAAAATGATTACAATCAAAGGATCTGACATTTCATAAAATTGGAAAATTCCAGATTTACTGATCACTATGAAAATGAATTGATATTTTCGAACTCAAACATTGGATTCTGAGCTTGAAAGTTTTAGCATGTTTTCTTGGCATATTGAAACGTCTAGCATAGAAAAATTAGGGTAAAAATTGATTTTGGTGTTTTTTAATTATTTTTTTAAATTTTCTGGACTATAAGTGAAAAATAGTTTAATTGATACTCATGTTTAGGGTTAATACGATACTCATGTTTAGGGTTAATACAGTACTATAATCAAATCGATTTAACCTAAAAAAATTATGTATCATTCTGAGAGCATTTATCACAAGTTTGCATAGTTTTCAGAATTTTTTTGAAGAGTTTTTCATACTGAAACATAAATTCATTAGAGGAATGTTTCCAATAAAACTTGTTTGTTCTTGCATATCCCTACTGGTTTTCCAAATTAATCCCGTGGATACGTATAATTCAAAAGAATATGTGAATGATTCATATACATCTCTTTCTTTTATCAATGGTTCTACCAATTGATATGTTTCCACAAATAATTGAAATTCAATTTCTTGATCTGTATCTTCAGTTTTTGGAAACATATAAAGTTCTTCTGTTAAGCCCCGCCATAGAATTTCTCAATTCTGATGCAAGGTACTTATTAGATCTAATAAGTACATTAGATCTAATAGAATTATTTGCTCTATCCAGACTAATACCAATCCAACCCATTTCATGAATAAAATGTGACTAATTAACCAACCAACAAAACTACTTGTTACAAATAACATCTTGTTGTTGCATCGAAACATAGAAATGTTGACTAATCTGACTAACATTGAACTTGGTAAAATGAAATGGTTGAATAATTGAAAAATGAGATTATTTAGGAATACACATTGTATGCTAAGATTACGCATTGAGTTTCTGGTAGTAGATCCATAATAAAAAAGTGTTTATGATTGTTCTAGAAGAAATGAAACAAAAGATACGGTAGAGGTAGGACTGTTATTGTATGAGGTCTACCCAATGCTAGATGTAGAGGCGCATAATAGATTGATAGGAACATCATGAGTTTTCCCGTAATAAAATTACTACTTTACTTGGAAAAAATAGTTTTTAGTGACGAGTTTGTTTTCACATTTTGACAATTAAATAACCTCAGAAATTTATGAAATTAATTATGTGAAACTTTGATATGTTCGAGAGGATCCGTTAAGAAACTTAGAATTTTTAGGAAACCCTAGGTTTTCTTGTGTCGGTTTTATCGCATCTGCATTTTGGGGTTAGTTTTCAATTTTTCAGATCGTATCATTCTGAGAAGATTAGTACTATTATAAGTTTCATGAGTTTCAATTTTGTAATTTCTTTACCGGGAGATCAGTAAGTGAAATCCTATATATATAATGTGGGTTTTTCTTTTGTCACTGAAAATATTAGAATAACACTTTGAATGTTCTTCATTGTCTTGATTGTAGCTTTGTGATGTTGTGCTTTATTTCATGATGACAACGTGTTGTATGATTCTGAAACTTGGAAAAGATATGAGTTATAAGATAAGAAAGACTATTGTATGATAATGTAACGTAAAACACTGTGTGCTGAGTCACGTACCCACCAACTCTATTTCATTGCCTTATCCGTCAGGAAAGGTCAATGTGCTACCTCCCCCTTCGGGAGAGGGCCGATGTATATTTTTTGGTTAGTCTTATAGGAAGGCGTTATTGCAACTGGTTCTACCTTCTTAAAGGTGCGAAGAGGTACTCGTGAGAAATGTGACTTGTACGTACCTTACAAGTTAACAAATTTTACCAACGGGTAATTCTGTTCTGATATGGGTGTGGTGGCGAGCTCCAGCAAAAGTTGGCCATTGACCTCTATAAGCAAAGATATAAATGATCTGAATAAGTGATAAGTTATGCATGTGAAAATCTTTAAGAAAGAATGATATGTGTTGTATGTGATTGCCTTTGCTGATCTTATGTAGAATGGTTTTACTTACTGAGTGAATTTTTTATACTCACTCTATTTTGTTCTAAAATTTTCAGATAAGGAGGATGCTTTCATATCAAATGAAGTCCATAGTATCAGGCACGGGACTAAAGTCAATGTTGTTTGTAGGAAATATTTGAAGTTTTTATTTTGTTTTGTTAAAGTTTCAACTGCTTTATTTATTATCTTTCGTTAAACAACTAATATTGTAGTTTATTTTTGTTAAACGATATTTTGAAATCATGATAAATAAATAAGACTATCTTTAAATTTTAATTTCTCACTTGATTAGTTTAGAAAATAATTGACCTATCTTCTGCGAGCTTTTGCATTAAATATTAATGGAAATTTTAGATAAATTTTCAGGTTATTACGATTGGTATCAGAGAAAAAATGATTCTGCAGAAAAAATGCTTTTATTAAAAGGTTTTCTGAAACTTTTGAGTTAGTAGTCAAAATGATTATGAAAAGTTATTTAAATTTTAACAGGTCGTGCCAGAATTTAAGGTTGTAATGTGCTTGTGTTAGGAAACGGGAATGAATTATTGATATGTGTCTAAATGAATTGTGCGATTGTCTTAGCAATGAATCCTTGGAACCACTATGGATATACTGTTGAAGATGGCGAAATTTCATATAGGGATTCCAATTTCTCTCCACACCCTATAAGAGCTATAATAAGGTGGTTATCAGACCCGCACCATCGGCCCCTGATTGTAGTTCAAAATCCAACGATCGTCAAGAGGGGAGCACTTAATCGTGTTCCAGCACCGAGAGTAAGGAGGCAAAGTCCTCTAGTAGTTAGAGATTTCCCTCGTGAGATGGGGATTCAAAATTTTCTAGCTAGGCACGATGACGTTTGGGATGAATCGGTTGGGTCTAACGATAAATAAGTTAACAAACCTTTATGTTTATCTCTTAGGAGTTCATGAGCTGAGATTCAAGCATGTGTCGTTAGGGACTACCCACTTGGTTGTTGCCCCTGGGTGCAAAGGATCAGGAACAGACCCAAATCGTAATGGAAGGTTTACAACATGACTAAGGTTGATTTAGTAGACGCTTTGAATGTGGTGGTAGGTACACTTCTAATCCAACGAGTTGCTGCATTTGTGTTGTTGCATTATGGCTCTACACATTCCTTTATATCTATTAAGTTTACTAGGAGATTAAATCGGGAGATAGTACCTCTTGAGGTGAGCTTTGTGTGTCCACCACTTCGGGTGATATTTTGTGTACAGACAAGGCCATCGAGTCTTATTCTATAGTAATTGTTGATAGAATATTGGAGGCTACTCTTACTATTTAAATATGCATGACTTCAATGTTATTTTTAGTATGGATTGGCTAGCTTCCAACTACACCAATATCCTTTGTCATGAGCGGGAGGTAATGTTTAACCCTCCTAGTAAGTCAAGTTTTACATTTGCACGCGCTACCTCAAATCATCTCATCCTTGCGACCCAAATGATTGATTAACGATGGTTGTTGGGGCTATTTGGCTAGCGTGTTGGAAATGCGAAAGTTGGAGTTAAAATGAAATGATATAAAGGTGGTTAAAAAACTTTACGAAAGTATTCTTGAGAAATTGCAAGGCATACTGCCTGTTAGAGAAGTGGATTTTAACATCGAGTTAATTCCCACGACAACCCCTATATGTAAGGCCCAGTATTGCATGACACCTGTAGAAATGGAAGAGCTTAAGGAACAACTTCAATAATTATTGGCAAGTGTTTTATTTGTCCCAGTGTCTCACCCTAGGGACCATTATCTTTTTGAAGAAGAAAGATGGATCCATGAGGCTTTGTTTGGACTATAGAGATTTGAACTAGGTTACCATTCAAAACAAGTACCCTCTACCTTAAATAGAAGGTTTGTTTGATCAACTCTAGGGAGCTTGTGTTTTCTCAAAAATCGACTTGCAATTTGGGTATCACCAACTAAGAATAAAGAAGGAGAACATACTGAAGACTTCCTTTCGTACTCGGAATGGACATTATAAGTTTTTGGTCATACATTTTGGGTTATGTTGGTTGAAGCACTTTTGATCTTCCTTAGGCTAGTGGTGTTAGTGACTGGCCAAGGCCATTCTTCGTTGTTGATCACCATATTAACCTTGGTTTTCAAGTTCCATCCTGTGTCAGCAGTTGAAGAAGGGAGATTCTGGTTCTTCACGACCATTTTATTTGTAAGTGGCCATCGCCTTCCATTAGAGAAACTTCATGTATATTGTATGCATCTATGATGCTTTGAGTTTTTTTTTCATTGGTTTATTGTGACATTGGAGTTATATGTACTCGAAAAAAGGCTCCAAGAGTATATGTAAATATGTATTGAGATCCAGGTCTTGACTCTGCGATGACACATTGGTAAAGAATGCATGTACTAGTTTCGGTAATCTGCACACTAGTATAATGTGATTGTCCTAACTTATGTACATTTATGTTCTCGTGAATGGCCATTGTAACCAGTGGTTCTTAGTCATCATCCGCATTGATGATTGAATTGTGGAGTTGTTGGACACCTTGCCCAATCAACAGAGAAAGGTGCATTTATCAAATTTGGAAAATTTGTGTGTGCTAAAGGTGTCCCTAGGCAAGACAATGGCGTTGGTTAAAATATACATAGTCAATAATCATTTTTCTGGTGTTCGATGTTTGATGCTACATTCAAGATCATTACTTCTATATTGCAGGGATGACTCGATGTCTGCATTATGAAATTCATGGCAACAGCGGATGAACGGAAGGCTACATTTGATGTAATTTTAATGACTGAATTCATGTTGCACGTTTGATGGGTTTAACTTCTAAAGTTATGTAAAAATAGGATTCAGACTTGGCAAGAGTTAACAGAATTATAAAGATGTTCAGTAGCCACCTGAACAGTTTGAGAGCGCGGATCATAAACCAAGTTGCCAAACATGCTAACATAAACGTCACATCTGACCAACAGCTTCACGCCACTTCAAGTTTTTTGAAAGAAGACAATAAATTCAAACCTAAAGGGGATCGAGGTCGAGAGGAAAGAATCAGATATGACTTAAGTTATCTTATTTTTTGTGAATTTTTTTTGTAACTTTTATGTCTTCAAATAATCTAAACATTTAAACTTTTGTAACTTCTACCATATGTGCAATGAAAAAAATTGCCTATACACGAATGTGACTTGTGTGGTCGAACGATCCTAGGCGCATAGTAATTAGTTCCATTAGGAATGAATATCAGGCCTGCAATAAGTATTATTTCGTTAGCCTCCAATATCAGCATATAAACAACTATCTGTAATCCATTAGTCAAGATTTTCCTTGTATTTAATACCATATGTCAAATCAATCAACATCTTCATCCAACAAAGTTTATCTATAGGTACTAAGTAAAGATATATCGGTGTTCATAACTAATTGTTACCTCCATTCATTAGATTCGATTTATACCTTCCCATCAAGGAACCGTCATGAGAGGTTACTAGTACCTAATCGGCTTCTTTGATTAGGTTAAGATCTAAATGTTTCAGTTAAGCTTTACATGAACTAAAATAAAACTGGTTGAAGTGACACAGATTATAAGTTTTTATGTTTTTCGGTTTTCTTAACAACCGATGTGGGCCACTAAAATAGTATGACAGAGAAGGACCTATGCTTACAATACTTACATACAAAGTCATCTATTTTTTAGGATAATGCAAAGGTAGAGGGATGTATATACAAAGTCACACTATGAGGCTCACTTAAGATGATCCAAGGGTAAATGAACCCCTTTACTAAGAAATTCCATATAACATAGAACTTTCCCTGTTTCAAGGTGTCAATCAACGACCTCTCATCTTAATCAGTTTTCTCTAATTTTTGTGTTAACAATATATAATCTTGTCCATTTAGCTTTTGTAGATATCAAATTTCATTCATATTGAGTCCAGTTTTAACTAGCCAACTAGATCTTAAACTGGAAGTGCCATCTAGCGCAACAATACATGTTTTATTGAAAGTTTCAACCTTCATTTTAGTTCCCTCCAGTGAAACCTCGAATGTTTTTGGTTCAACGATAAGTGACGATATAGTCGGTAAACAATTTGACAATGTGGATAAAGCCGAACAATTTTTCCATAACTATGCGAACTCCGTCATTTTTCCATAACATGCGGAAATGCAAGGCAGGTAATACATGCATAAGAAGATAGGTATGTTAAAAAGAAGGATTTCGTAATGAAAACCATTTAGAGAGATAAATTTGAGATGGTAAAGAACTTAAGTTTTTTACCCCAACGCGATGTAAAGTAAGTATGATAATCAACGTAGACAAAAGTTCAAGAGTATTACCTGTATTCGATACTGGGTCAATCATAGCATTACCATACCTTCCCTATATGTTGCAGGTTGGTTATTTGTCAGCATGGGTTTAACTTACGATGTATTTGAAAGCCACCATCCAAATGAGTATTTTACAGAGAATTGACAAGAAATTCCATTAATAACTGGCCGTTTTGATACCGTGGAACAACTCGATGAGAGTATGTCGTACAACCATTTGAAAATGAATACAACCATCTATTGCACAAACCTAGTAATTTGTCATTCAGTCATTTCAAAAGACACGTTAGTGAGGACGATGTGGCTAACCTTTTGTGAGGACCTACGAGTTAAGGGACAATCTCAAGTAGATAGTTTTTTTAGAGTGTAGGCCTCCCAACGGTAACAGAGGCGCACAAAGGTTTCCTCGGGCCAGATGGATGTTGGACCTCGAGTCTACATTCCATTGGAGTGTGACCATGTAAAGTAATGGACGACATGGTAAACCTGTTGGGCAGTTCCAAAAATGTTTTCTGCATGCGAAAAAGACTTGTACAACCGAATGAGCAGCCAACGCAAGTCCGAGATGGTGGATACACATGATAAAATGACAATTGAATTCTTAAAGGGTAGAAATTCGGCTGATTCAAACCTGTATTGCAGATAATCGGTTGACGAACATTATAGGTTGACAAACTTACCTTAGGCAGAATTAGTTTCCTAACTTGATTACCATTGTTTTGGTGAGTCTCATTTGACATAACATACAATACAATCATCACATGTGTTTGCTCGTACTTTGTTGGTCGATGAGATATTTGACTCGTACAACTGGGTGCTTGAAAAGTTCTTGGTGCTTGAAAAGTTCTTGGAAGCCATTAAATAGAAGACGCTTTTGTAGGTCATTAAGGACAGAGACAATGCCATGTGGAAGGCCATTTTGACGGTGCTTCCTAAATATGATCATCGATAGTGTTAATGGAATCTCAAAAGGAATGTGGCAACAAACGACAAAACTTCAGGTTTCACTGCTACCTTTTCTCGTTTCATGAATTATGTGTATGAGATCAAAGATTTTTTCAAGCACTAGGACAAACTAGTTAAAACTTACAACCTTTCAACAAACAAAGTGGGCAGATGATATGTGTAATCAAAGGATCCACAAGTGGGAAGATGATATGTATAGACAAAGCCATGCGGAAGGCCATTCTCAACTGTATGCTACATGGTGACTGATGAAGAAAGACGCACTGGAAAATGAGCATGTAGAAGAAGATCAAGTGCAGCGTAAGATAGACAGAATTTCCAGGGATTCGTTTGTGGTAAGAGCCAAGGGTAATAACCAAAATAATAGCCTGAGCGTAACTCCAACTTGACGTAGGTGCGGACATCGCAAACTACATGTTCATATGAAACCAACATGCCCGAAAATAGGTTCATGAAATCAAGTAAAGGAAGATGATTCATCTGATGTATGTTGATGAAAAATGTAAAATATTATTTTAACGTAATTAATTTTTCAATTCAATCAATATTAAATATCATTTTAAATATATAAACGAATTATATTTTTATTCACAAACACACTTATCAGGCCCTCTGCTCAACCTACATTGCAAGCAATTGTGTCCAATCATTAGTGAACGAATCAATACAATTTGCGCATGACAGAAACGACACCAACAGTCCAAATCTTCGTCATCGAGATATAGTGTCAACTGTCTTTCCTCCATTTATATTGTGTTTCAGTTTAGGACCAGGAGAGAAATATTATAATCATTCTTTTAATTCATGCTAATTTTTTTAAAAACCGTCAAATCTTTTTCGGCAGATATAAACGCTAATTAATAACATAAATACATAATTGTACCTTATAAATAATTTAGTGTAGTTGTCAATGTGATATACAGAATTTTGTATTGTGTTATTAAGCTTCGAAACATATCTAGCTTAAGATATGTTTCCTCACATCATTAAAAAAAGATGGGTATGTTCAAAAGAACGGATGACATGCGGAAATACAAGACATGTATTACATGCATAAGAAGATGGGTATGTTCAAAAGGATTTGGTAGTCAAAACTGCTTAGAGAGAGATAGTTGTGAGATGGATAAGGTACCAAAGTTGTTGACCCGAACGAGATGTAAAATAAGTATGAGAATCAAATTGGATAAAAATTCAGGAGAGTATGTCATACGAAAGTTTGAAACAGAACACAACCATCCATTGCAGAAACCTAGTCATTTGCCATTCCTTCATCTGAAAAGACACCTTAGTGAGGGTTATGCCGCATAGGCAAGGGATCTACATGCAGTCGGAGTGAGACCATGTGAATGTGAAGTAATGGGCCACATGGTGAATTAGTTGGTTAGTTACAAAAATGTTCGCTTCATGCAAAAAAGACTTATACAACTGAATGAGCAACCAACTCAAGTCTAAGATAGTGGATACAGTTGCTAAAATAGCAATTGCATTCTTAGAGGACAGAAAATGCAGAAGACTCAAAACTGTTTTGCAGATAATCAGTTGACGAACATAATAGGTTGACCAACTTTTCTTAGTCAGATTCAGTTTCCTAACTTCATTACCTTTGTTTCAGCGAGTATCATTTAACACAACATATAGTACAAATGTTTACGACAAGCCGTTGTATGTATTAATAGGAATTAACAATCACAACATGATGATTTTTTTCTCGCACGTTGTTGGTCGATGATATGTTTGACACATACAAGTTCTTGGAAGCCATAAAAGAGAAGACACCTATGTTGGTCATTATGGAGAGGGACAGTGCAATGCGGAAGGACATTTTGACGGTGCTTCCTAAATGTGATAATCGAGTGTGTTCATGGAATCTTAAAAGGACTGTGGCAACAAACTGAGGACTTCAGATTTCACCAGTCTTTTCTCGTTTCATGAATGATGTGTACGAGGTCAAAATTTTTTTAAGGAAGTGGGACACACTTGTTAAAACTTACAACCTATCAAGCAACAAAAGGGCAAATGATATGTATAAACAAAGCCCTGCAGAAGGCCATTCTCAACTATACACTACATAGTGACTGATGAAGAAAGACGCATTGGAAAATGAACATGTAGAAGAAGGTCAAGTGCAGCGTAAGAAAGGCAAAATTTTTAGGGATCCGGTCCTGGTAAGAGTTAAGAGTGATCACCAAAATAGTAGCCCGAGCAAAACTCCAATTCAGCGCAGGTGCGGATACTGCAAACTACATGTTCATATGAAATCAACATGTCCAAAAAGAGGTTCAAGAAATCCAGTAAATGATGAATGATGTATGTTGATCAAAATGTAAAATATTATTTTTACTGTAATTAATCTTGCAATTTTAATTAAAATAAAATATCATTTTAAATATATAAACAAATTATATTTTTATTCACATACAAACTTCTCAGGCCCTATACACAACCATAATTGCAAGAGTCGAGTCCAATCATTAGTGAATGAATCAAATTTTTGCACATGCCATAAAGGACACCAATAGTCCAAATCTTCATTATCAAGATATGGTGTCAACTGTCTTTCCTCCATTTATATTGTGTTTCGGTTTTGGACCATGCGAGAAATATTATAATCATTCTTTTAGTTCATGTTAATTCTTTTCCAAAATCATGATATCTTTTGGTGCAAATATAAACGCTAATTAGGAACATAAATACATGAATGTAGCTTATGAATAATTTAGTGTAGTTGTCAATGTGATCTTTAGAATTTTGTATTGTGGTATGGAGCTTTGAGAACATATCTAGCATCAAGATATGTTTCCTCTTATCATCAAAAGGAGATGGTCATGCTCAAAAGAAGGGATGACATGTAGAAATACGAGATAGTTAATACATGGATTTTATAGTGAAAACTACTTTGATATTTGTGAGAGGGATAAGGAACATAAGTTATTGATGCCAACGAGATGTAAAGTAAGTATGAGAGTTAACTTGGACAAAATTTCAGGAGAGTACGTCGTTTGTCAGTTTGAAACCGAACATGATTATCCGTTGCACAAGGCTAGTCATTTGACATTCTTTCATTTGAATAGACATTTTTTTTATAAATGAAAATATATTAACCAAAAAGATACTTACAAAACTACAAGGACATACCCCAGGGAGAGTAATGTGTACATGAAAGACAAAAAGACCTAACTTCCTAGGCCTAGGCCAACCAAGGAAACATCCAAGGTAAATAGCTTGGACATGACCAAGAAACTTCAACGAGGACTAATTCTATGATAAGTCTATATAGGATTGGCCATATGAAATATAAATTTAACACAAAAGTCAACACTAAACTACCAACTAAAACCCTAGTCAAAGATAAGAGGAAAACAACAATAGACATAGACGCATTTATAAATCAGGCTCTAAGAGTACAAACTTGTAAGTAAATAAATAAAATCCAAGGAACCTCCAACAGATCAATACAAAAACAAAGGGCCATTATAACACAGGACCTCCAACTTACAAGATGAAGCACTTTAATCGGACAGGGCTATAAATACAAAACCACATCATAGGAACGGGGAGGAGGGGCTCTAACAAAAGAAATAACAACGACAAATCAACAAAATCAAGAAATTAGCAAAATGTTAAGGTCTAGGCCCCATTTATCAACCAAATTGATACTAATGACATCTTTCTTGAAGCATTTTGCAAGAAAATACCTGTCTCTCACATTGTCTGAGATTAACTTAACAATAAGTTTTTTATTCCTTAACTTGCCCTCAAACACTCTAGAGTTCCTTTCTTTCCAAATGTAGTACACGAAGGATGAAAAGGCAACTCTAAATAAATATGACTTAAAGATTTACCCTTGCTCCACACTAATAACCACGAGATCAATTGGTTCCAATTTGAAGCTTTACATGACAGATCACAATTCTCTAACAAGGATTTACACATTGATTTAGCATAATCACATTCAATGAACAAATGAGAATTAGATTCAGAATTCCCCACATATAAGGTACAATCAAGTAAATCCCTAACTAGAGGTTGATTCGATCACGTAATTCTATCTTTAGTGACCAACTTGTTGCGAAAGGCCAACCAAGAGATAAAACTACACCTAGGAATATTAAATTTAAACCAAAATTAAACTTGCCCATCTTACATTTTCCCTAGGCTGTACCAAGTCCTTATAGGTATGACTTGATGAGAAGGAACCACTAGGGCTTGCGGTCCATGTCCAAGAATCAGGAAAAGCAGGTTGAGGGGAAGGCATGGTGGTACCCATAATTTCTAAGAGCTCACAAGATCTAAAAGTAGACCAAGACCACTGTCCATTATGAATAATGTCACTAACTCTGGTGTCCAAATTTCAACCAGAAACCGATATTATTCTCTGACCAAATCTGGGTAACAAGGTCCCCAAAGGGTGCCAAAGTTCAGTCAACAGTTTGATTTCTCTGCCATTGCCCATATAGGCTTTGCAGAAAGGAAGGAACTTACTCCTTAGTTTGAAAAGTTTTCTCCAAACTCAAGATGGGTTAGAATGAGTATTAACAATGAAAATTGAGCTCTTCGTGATCAGGTACACTTGACACCAATTCTTTCATAGGCCATGTTTTGAGAGCAGGGCCAAGAACCACATATGTTTTACAACTTCTACTTCATTGGAACTTCATTGGACAAGATTAGATCCCTAAGCCCCAAACCTCCTTGGGACTTGTCACAGCAAACATCATCCTAAGCTACCTTAGCCCCAAAATGTTTGGCATCGTTTCCATTCCACAAGAATTTTCTAAGCATGTATTGCACTTTCTTGACCACTTTATTTGGTAGAATAAAGAAAACCAACCCAAAATTGGAACATAGCCAACAATACTGACCTAATAAGCTGATGCCTGACTGCATAAGACAAATATTAGAGCCCAAGATCTAATCCTTTCCGTAATTCTCTCCACCAGTGTATCACAATCAACTCTGCAGAGTTTAGTGGTGATTAAAGACATTCCTAAATATCTCATAGGTAGGTGACCCTCAAGGAAACCCATTATAGATTGAATGTCCAAAATGAGTTCCTCTTGGACCCTTGACAAGAAGATCTGGCTCTTCTAGATGTTGGGATGAAGACCAGTCATTGCTTGAAAAATCTCTAAAGTCTCATTGATGATCTGAACTGACTCTTTGTTCCCTTTACAGAATAAAACAAGGTCATCGACAAAGCAAAGATTCACCACTTTCAACTTCTCACACCTCCAGTGATATTCGAATTCTGTATTTGAGGCTACAATTCAACAGGCCAGTGAGGACCTATATTACAATGACAAATAGAAAAGGGGAGAGAATCTCCCTACCTTATGCCCTTGCCTCCCCTAAAGTAACCATGGAGTTCTCCATTAATCTTGATAGAGTAAGAAGAAGAAGAAATGCATTCCATAATCCAAGTTATGAATATGTTTGGAATGTTAAGGCATTGTAAGGCTTTGCCTATGAGATCCGAATTTAAACTGTCATAAGTCTTTCTAAGCCCAACCTTAAGAGCACATCTAGGCATCCCCAAATACCTATGATAGCTTCTAAGGAGTTCTTGTGATAGGAAGATGTTATCTGCAATCCTTCTCCCATGAATAAATACACTTTGGTTCTGACTAATAAGGATTGGTAGGATACATTTCATTCTGTCAGCCATGATTTTGGTAATGCACTTATAAAGGACATTGCAACATGATATAGGCCTGAAATCTCTAAAGGAAGTGGGGTTGGAAACCTTAGGGATCAGAGAGATGGCAGTAGAATTGATCTCATTTAAGAGTTGACTGGATTGAATGATTTCAAGGATAGAAGATATGAAGTCATGTCCAACAATGTGCCAGGCCCTTTTAAAGAAATTGGATAGAAATCCATAAGGGCTAGGAGCTTTCTCACTACTCATGCTGAAAATTTCATTCTTAATCTCCTTTGCAGTAATCGATAAAGTTAGAATTGAGGCTTGGGAGTCATTCAGCTTGGTAGGGAGGGCCCTCTCAAAGATATTCTAGTTCAGAGTATGCACTTGCTTGGGGAACCCAACAGGTCAGTGTAGTACTGTAGGGTATGACTGTTGATTTCCTCAAGAGAGGAAATGATAGAGCCTTGATGTAACAAATGAGTGATCTTGGATTCGATTATATTCTTTTTCATTCTTTGAAAGAAGAAAGAGGAGTTTTGGTCTTCTAAATTGAGCCATTGGACTCTAGACTTCTGCTTATAAAAACTTTCTTCAGCTAGTATAAGCTCAATAAATTCATTGTCATTTGAATAGACATGTTAGTGAGGGCGATGTCCCATAGGCAAATGATCTACGTGCCCTCAGATGAGACCATGTGAAGTAGTGGACCACATGGTAAACCAGTTGTGCAGTTACAAAAATATTTACTTCTTACAGAAAATACTTACACAAATGAATAAGCAAAGTAGTCAACGTAAGTCCAAGATAGTGAATAGACATGTTAGTGAGCCGACACTTTTTCCCAGAATAAGGAAACACCTTGCAGAGAAGGAAAAGGAAAGAAATGACAAAATGTAGCAAGGACGCAAGGAAGAAGACAATGAAGAGGATATTCGTTTATTCCGTTCTCACTTTCTTCTTTCTTATTCTTGTTTGTTTTAGCTTTATCTTCTATTCTAAGCTCATTTTCTATATGATAAATATGGAAATGGTTGTATTCGAATTTCCTCTGAAGCTCATTATGAGCTAAAAATTTAAGCTCATATAGCTGATAAACCTTAAAATTATTATTTTTAGTTAATGAAGTTTTTGTTGCTCATCTCTTGGTAGAATTTCATTCGAGGTTACTTAATGCTAAGATTTTATTATTGGTTGACCATCTTCAATAAGATACAAGTTAGATTAAATACTAGAATTGTTTGATCGAATGGTATTGCTTGAATGATACTTCAATACTGAAATCTTGTTGGTCAAGTGTTTAGTGAGGAATATAGTCATATATGCTCACCTTGTAAACCAAACAACTAGAACTAATAACAAGTAACTCTAATATGAATTTGTCTTGGGAATAAGTTAATTTATCTTGGAGTTCATAATCGCAATGATGGAAATCTATTGTACCAATGAGTTGAGGTTACTGCTATTGAGAAGCTGTAGCAACATAAGCAGATTTAACTAGGGATTTAATGATGAGGCAAATTGACCATACTAGCTTATTTCAGAAGTAACACCGGTATTACTTAACCTAAATCTCAAATCCTACAAAGTGTTACTTTAAGGAATTTTACTTTTTACTATACTTTTAGGTTTATTGAACTCAACTATTGCTGTTACTCTATTCCCGATTAGGCTAAATTTGATATATCTAATTGCTTAAATTCGCATCATACCATGTGGAGATCGACACTCATTTATGACTTTATTACTTGTTAATGACATGTACATTTTCGTACATAACACACACATCAAGTTTTTGGCGTCGTTGATGGGCACTGAGTGAGATACTTATTTATTCAGATCAAATTAAATCTGCTTACTGTAGTGCTAAAGTTGTTGCTATTACTCTGTTGCAGGAATTTTGAAATTCATTTTATACGCAGTCAGCAATTACTAGATTTCAACTTTGACCAAGAGATAGACATGAATCTAAGGCAATTGTGAAAAGATAATAGAGGATTGGCTGTTGTGAGAGAGATGGGTGTTAATGAAGATGAACTGGTTTTGAAAGAAAACAGGAACCAAAATGGCAATCAAGCTAATAATGGCAACAATTTCATAGTAATGGCTGATGACAGAGAAAGATCAATTAGAGATTATGCCATTCTTCAACCACATGCAATGAACCCAGGAATAGTAAGTCCATAGATTAAAGTTCCAAAGTTTGAGTTGAAGCATGTCATGTTCCAAATGTTGCAAAATGTTGGGAAATTCAATGGATTGCCCACTTAATATTCCCACATGCACTCAGGACTCTTCATTTGGGTTAGTGATGCTTTTAAAATACCTGGAGCTTCAGAGGATGCCCTAAGGATGAGGCTGATTCCTTATTCCTTTAGGGACAAAGTTAGAGCATGGCTAAACTCGCTACCTCCGAATTTTATTAATATGTGAATGACTTTGCTAAGACGTTCTTAATGAAGTATTTTACACCAACAAAGAATGCTAAGTTAAGGAATGAGATTACATCCTTTCACCAATTAGAGGATGAATCTTTGTGTGAGGCATGAGAAAGATTTAAGGAGTTGCTAAGAAAGTGTTCACACCATGGTATCCTGCATTGTATCCAAATGGAAACCTTCTATAAAGGACTGAACTCTTCTACAAGATTGATGGTTGATGACTGAGCAAGTGGAGTTATTTTATCTAAGTTTTATAATTAGGCTTATGAAATTTTGGAAATGATAGCAAGTAACAATTACCAATGGCCAACAACTAGAGCAATAAAAAATAAAAGAATTACAGGGATTCATGACATGGATGCTATGACAGCCTTAACAACTCAAGTGTCTTCACTATCCAACATGATCAAGACTTTGAGTATGGTTTCCACAACAAATCGGAGTCAAAATCAATGCATGCAGTAGTCTGTTAACCAAGTGGTGGAAGTATCATGTGTCTATTACGGTGAAGAACACTTATTTGAAAGTTTCCCTTTGGAATCTAGCTTCTGTGAACTATGTAGGAAATTTTAACAGAAATAAGAACAACAATCCCTATTTTAATACTTACAACCCTGGCTGGAGACAACACCCTGATTTCTCTTGGAGTAACCACAGTGCAGGACCTTGAAACTCACAAAGCAGACCACCCTTTCCTCCTGGTTTTACACATTATGCTCAAGTACATAAGTCAATACCAACTAAATAGCCTGGCACATTAGAATATCTCCTTAAAGAATATAGCCAAGAATGAGTCAGTAATCTAGAACCAATCTCCAATGATCCAAAGTCAATTAGTGTCTCTAAGAAATTTGGAGAATCAAGTTAGACAATTAGCAAATGCACTAAATACAAGACCTCAAAGTGTTTTGCTTAACAATATTGAAAATCCTAGAACACTCATAGATGTGCAAAAAGGAGAGCTTACTATGAGGGTGAATGACTAAGAGATAACCTTCAATTTTTTTTAATAGAATGAAGTACCCAGATGAAGAAATAGAAGAATGTGTAGCTATTTCTGTAATGGACTCCATAGTTATGGAAAAGCTATATAGAAGCTGCAACAAGGAGACCCAATCAGAGTCAACTTTGAAACTAGTCAAAGAAGAAATTAGTGATGAAGAGGAAGTAGAAGTCACATGGCTGGATGCAAAGCAAGCTGCTCCAATGTTTAGAAAATAAATCGAGTCATTACAATTATCTAGAAGGACATTCAAGTCAACATTGACTTCTATTCAATCACTACCTTTACTTGAATTAAAACCTCTTCCTGAACATTTGAAATATGCCTACGTAAATAGAAACATTACTCTGCCTATTTGCATGCGTAAGATGTTGCTGGAAGAAAGGGAGTGACAATTCCATAGAGCAATAAAGAAGATTAAATCCAATCATGAAAGAGGTTTTCGAGAAAGAGATCATAAAATGGCTTCATGTTGGGATAATCTATCCTATATCTGATAGTGCACAAGTTAGCCTTGTCCAATGTATGCCCAAAACAGGGGGAGTGGCACTTATAGCTAATGAGAACAACCCACAAGAATAGTGACTAGTTAGAGGGTATGCATGGATTATTGAAGGTTGAACAAAACTATCAGAAATGATCATTTCCCTTTGCCCTTCATTGATCAAATGTTACACATGCTTGCAGGTAAGGAACACTACTTTTTTGTGGATGGATATTCAAGTTCAACCAAATAGTTATAGAACCAGAGGATCAGGAGAAGACCACTTTCACCTATCCCTACAGAACCTTTGCTTTCAAAAGAATGCCTTTTGAGTTATGCAATGCCCCAGCAACATTTCAAAGGTGCATTATGTTTATTTTTACAGACATGGTGGAGCAAACACTTGAGGTATTTATGGATAATTTTTCAGCTTTGGTGAATCATATTTGAAAATTTTGTCTAATCTTGAAAAGTGTTAGAAAGATGTGAAGAAACTAATTTGGTCCTGAATTGGGATGAATGCCATTTTATGGTTCAAGAAGGTATTGTCCTAGGACATAAGCTGTCTTTGAAAGGCATTGAAGTAGATAAAGCCAAGATAGAAGTAATTGAAAACCTCCGTGACCCCACTTTAGTTAAAGGCATTAGAAGTTTTCTAGGACATGTTGGTTTTCTAGGATGTTTAATAAAGATTTTTCCAAAATTTCAAAACATTTATGCATGTTACTAGAAAGTAATATGGCTTTTGAATTCACTGATGAATGTGACATGCTTTGTTGAACTAAAAAAGACTTTAGTCACAACACCTATCATTGTAGCACCCAATTAGGAGTTACCATTTCAACTAATGTATGATACCAGTGACTATGCAGTTGGAGTTGTCTAGGGGAAGAGGAAAGGTAAAAAAATTGACTCTATCCACTATTGTAGTAGGACATTAACCGATGCACAATTTAAATTACACCACCATTGAGAATGAGTTGGTAGCTATTTTTTTTGCCTTTGACAAATTTAGAGCATATATATAGGCACAAAAATGACTGTATATATTGACCACTCTGCCATCAAGTATTTGACTTCTAAAAAAGATGCAAAGCCTAAGCTCATCATGTGGATTTTACTAATTCAAGAATTTGATCTCGAGATCAAAGACAGGAAAGGAGCATAAAACCAAGTGGCGGACCATTTACCAAGACTAGATGCAGGGAATAGTGCTACAGTAGAACCAGCCATTGTTGAAACCTTTCTAGATGAACAACTTTTGGCAATATCAAAAGTCGAAGCTCCTTGCTATGGTGAATTCGTAAATTAATTAGCAAGTAGAGTGCTGCATCCTGAGCTCAATTTATAGCAATTGAAAAAATTCTGTCAATAAAACAAGGACTAATACTGGGATGATCCTTAACTCTACAAACAAAGGCCAGATTAAGTCTTTAGAAGATGTGTCCCAGGAGAGGAAATCCCAAGCATATTGCATCAATGACACTCGTGTCCATATGAAGGGCATCAAGTATTTGATTTCTAAAAAAGATGCAAAGCCTAGGCTCATCAGGTGGATTTTGTTGCTTCAAGAATTTGATCTTGAGATCAAAGATAGGAAAGAAAAGAAAACCAAGTGGCAAACCATCTGTCAAGACTACAAGTAGGGAATAATGTTATAGCGAGCCAGTCATTGTTGAAACCTTTCCATATGAACAGCTTTTGGCAATCTCAAAAGTGGAAGCTCTTTCGTATGCTGACTTTGCAAATTACTAAGCAGTGGAGTGTTACCTCTTGAGCTCAACTCACAACAATTGAAAAAATTCTTTCAACAAATCAATGCCTACTACTGGGATGATTCGTACCTCTACAAATAAGGGTTGGATCAAATATTTAGAAGATGTGTCCCAAAAGAGGAAATCCCAAGCATATCGCTACAATTCGACTTATATCCATATGGAGAACATTTTGGAGGATTCAGAACAACAGCCAAAGTGCTTCAGTCTAGCTATTTCTAGAATTTCATTTTCAAATATTCCCATGAAGTAACAAAAATTTGTTATGCATGTTAAATGACTGGGAACATATCCTAGAGACAAGAGATGTCCCTTAATAACATCGTGGAAGTTGAACTTTTTGATGTATGGGGGATAGATTTCATGGGGCAATTCCCACCTTCATTTGGTAATTTGTACATTTTACTGGAAATAGACTATTTATCCAAGTGGGTTGAAGCTTCAGCATTAGTAACCAATGATGCAAAGGCAGTGGTCAAGTTCATCCAGAATAATATTTTCATAAGATTTTGGACTCCTAGAGCCATAATAAGTGATGAAGGAACACATTTTTGCAACAAGCTTTCTAAAGGTCTCTTGGCTAAGTATAGGGTAAAACAAAAGGTCGCTATAGAATACCATCCACAAATAAGTGGCAAGTGGAGCTATCTAATAG
The DNA here is from genome assembly GCA_003255025.1 of Datisca glomerata. Taxonomy (NCBI): domain Eukaryota; kingdom Viridiplantae; phylum Streptophyta; class Magnoliopsida; order Cucurbitales; family Datiscaceae; genus Datisca; species Datisca glomerata. Next base: position 871,034 of record QANY01002785.1, read on the forward strand.
AGAGATAAGAGAATTTTGGAGAAGGTAGTCAAACCCAGCAAAAAAAATTGGTCTATTAGGCTTGATGATGCGCTATGGGCCTGTAGGAATGCCTTCAAGACTCCTTTGAGAATCTATCTTTATACATTAGTCTTTGATGAGGCATGCCACTTACCATTAGAGTTGCAGTACAAAGCTTTTTGGGCTTTTAAGAAGTTGAATATGGTCTTACAAGCTGTAGGAGAAAATAGAGTTCTTTAATTGAATGAAATGAATGAATTCAGGCTATTTTCATATGAGAGTGCAAATTTCTATAAGGAGAAGACGAAGAAGTGGCATGATAAAAGAATTATGGATTGAGATTTGAAGCCAGGAGCCTAAGTTCTACTATTTAATATGAGGCGGAAGCGTAAGCTATTCCCTGGAAAGTTAAAGTCATGATGGTCTGGGCTGTTAAATTGATCAAAGTATACTCATATGGAGCAGTTAACCTGTTGGATGAGAAAACTAGGAGATAATTTAAGGTTAATGGGTAGAGGGTGAAACTGTACTAGGGCAATGATGTGGATAGGATGAGAACCTCAGCCCAACTTAAGTACCCATGAAGAACAAGCCCAAGTCAGGCTAAAGACTTAAAACCAAGCGCTCATCGGAGGCAGGCCAAAAAGGATTTTGTTTTTAATTCATTTTTTAGTTAATTTTAAATTATAATCATTTTAGTTTAAATTATGTTAGAATATCTCACTCTTAATCCCTCTTTTCCGTTCATTAATATAGAATATTCTTCTTACAATGACAATATGTGCATTTAATTTCAATATCATAACTCAGGAGGATTTTGTGTGATCTGTTTCGTAGGAAAGTACAAGAGGAGACACCCACAGAAAGGATAAGTGTTGAGTGAAGAAAGGCATTCCCAGAAGCTACTTGTTCACAATAAAGTAAAATCCAAAATACATTGTAAGATTCGCACTTAAATTAATGAATCTCTGATAATTCGCCAAAATACATTGAGGAAGACGTGTGGCGTAAAGGGGAGGAGCTACGCAGGCTTTAAATCCAACAGCCCCTTGCCACCTCTAGCACGCTACCTCTTCGTGCCCCAAAAAGCTTTCCCCCTGCATACCTTCATATGAAGTTCCTTGTTTATCTTCAAAACCCTAAAAGTTCAATATGCCCTTCAACAAACCTCACTTCCATTTCTCAAAAGCAAAGGCATATGAGCAAGATGAAAACAAAAGGACAACCTAAAAAGTTTATGGTTATTGAAAAGTTCATCAATGAGGATGTGAGAAGAGATATGAAGAAGAAATTCATGTGAAGAAATTCCATGAAGAAAACATCTTCACGATAGAGCTTGCTCCCTCTCTTGAACTCCCTAAGGACATTGCAGCAATTATTATGCAAAGAGGCTAGGAAAGATTGTATGTACATTCAAATAATATCATGGTTTCTTTTCTTCTTTTTTTTTCTGATAAATCAGAATGTATTAGAAGAAGAAAGGGCTACAAAAGCACAGGGGCATACCCCAGAAACAAAAGTACAAACCCAAAATCAAGGAGGTTTCTCCAAAATATGAGGAGGTAAGTCCCACCTATGAACAAGCATGGAATTAGTATAGGACCAAAGAATATCTCTAAAACTCCAAGTCCTATCCCTAACATTATTAACAATCATCTTTCTAAGGGTATTAAAGTCCCTTATTTTACCCAAAAAATCATATTCTTAGGGTAGATCACTTGCATGATGTTCCAATCAATGGTTTGCTCTGTATTCTCAGTACAAGGTAGGGTAGCGTAGTTCTGGACAATGAGGTTCTTGATGTCCTCCCTACTATTCAGGATAATTCCCTAGTCAGCACAAGTGTGTCTCTGATGTTGTTCCTTTTAACCAACTTGTGAAAGAAAGTTGTGTTGTTGTCACCAAGGCATATCCATTGGGCTCTGGCTTTCTGTCTCAAGAAATTTCCCTAGCTTGTCTCAAAGAAATAATGCTTTGGAAAGTAGCATGCTCAATAAATTGCAAGGCCTAGTCCTGAGGGCTATTAAAAAGCTCATTTTGGGTAGCTTCAAGCTTCTCTCTGGCCTCCAAAGCTCTAGCTGAGATATCAAAGTAGTGGGATTTGTTTAGAGCTTTAAGAGTAGATTTAGTGGCCTTGAGCTTTATAAAGAGGTATTGTATGGCATTGTAATAACCACTATTATTTCAGGCTTGAAAATACAAGGTAAAAACTCCTCTATATTTTCCCAAAAGTCAAAGAACTTAAAACTAATAGAGGCTCTTCAAGCTGGAACTTTAACATGTAAAATAGCAGGGTAGTGATAAGAAATACTAGGACTCAGGAAAACAACATTGAGTTTTGGAACAAGGAAAGCCAATGCTCATTCATAAGTACTCTATTAGTTTATTTTCATAATGGTGTTGTTACCATCCATGTTGTTAGTCGAGGTGAATTTAAACCCACCAAAACATAAGTCTTAAACTTCAATATGGTTTAAACAAGCATCGAAATCACTGGAGCCCTCATCCCACACTTTAGACCCTCCAATCTGCTTAGAATAATGTTTAACCACGTTAAAGTCACCAAGCAAAACCAAACGCTGCTGCATAATGTTACTAGCCTAACTAGAGATATGACCCCAAAGATGCTTCCTAGAAATTGTGTTATTAGCTACATAAATAATTGAGGTCCAAAAGTTCTCCTTACCATCTAGAATGGTTTCATAGCATTGAATAATTTGGTTAGTTTGGCTAAAAATATTGACAGAAAACACATTGAGATCCCATGCAATCTATATTCTGCCATCATTGGCATTGGTACAGTTAGCAACACATGACCAACTACCAAAAATCATTCTACTCATAGAAGCGAACTTCTTTTCCTAAAATCTAGTTGCTAAGATAGCACAGAAACTTAAATGATTACTAGTAATAAACTTTCTAACCTCATATTGCTTGAGAGGATTATTAAGTCCTCTAATATACCATGCTGCCAGAATGATCATTGGGATCTAACAAAAGTGGATCTGACCCTAGAGCTTCTCCTTCAATCAAGCTTGAAATTGCTCTTTAATTTTGCTTTCCTTCCCTTCTTCTTAGAATGCTTTGAGAGAGTTTGAGCCAGTGCAGGGGTAATCTCCTCCTTATTCTGGATCAGAGCATCCAAATTATCCTCCTCATTGGCATCATTATTATCATCAAATAAAGACTGCTCCTCATTGACTTCAGGATCATGTCTAAGAGCATCAAAAGCATTCCGGATAGGTAGGCTCCCAGGTAGAATTGGATCATGAGGAATCAAAGGTTCCTGCTGGGGAAAGGGAACTTTCTCTCTCTAAATGTCAGTGACTTCCTCAATTTGTTGAACTTGACTTGTTTCCACCACTGGCTATTTTCTTCTAACAGGGATCCACTGCTGCTTAGCTTAACAATGGCACAATCATGGTAAAAATTTTTACACTTCATGCATTTCCTTGGCATACCCTGATACTCCACTCTAATTTGAATATTCCCACTATCAGGAAGCTTAACATCAACATATTCCAGAACTTTAGAATTGACATCCGCTTCCATATAAATCCTTTCAAGAGGAGATCTTAGTACAATTATATGTCATAAAGTTTGCAAAGAGGGGAACTCCTGCAATACTAGCAGTTCTACTCAACTTTTCTCCTTTTCTGAGCACCAAAGGTACATCCCAAAATTTAATCCATACCTACACAGACTAAGGGGAATCTTTGGAGAGCTTCATATTCTCCACCCAGGCTTTAAGCAACACCAGTATACCCACCAGATGACAAGGACCTTAATCTAGAATAACCACTTAGGCCATTAGAATAATATATGTATATATATTCTAGATAATGCGTATCTGATTTTTAGGGATAAACTAAAATAATATTTAGTTGTAAAAAATTACCAATTGTCGTGGGATCCACCGCAATTGTGAACAACTGCAGTGCCATGTGTTGCACACTCACTCTTGTAGTGCCACATGCCAGCAGAGTAGTCCATGTCAAATTCTGATACCCTATCCTGTGATTGACACCTGCAATTCTTGTGAATTAAATATTTATTTTAATCAGATAATTATCTAAATATCAGTTAATTCAAAATTAACATATCTGATTATCCTTATCAACTAACTTATCTGTTATTTCATAAATAACAGATTTAGTTGATTTAAATTATTATCTAATAACTATTTAATTTCACAAATTGGATATTTCTGTCTCATTTATCAATAATAAAAAATCGATAATTATTTATATATATAATTTCCTAAAATTATATTTAAATATATAAATAATTTAATTAATTAATTCTTAATTAATTAATTACACGTAATTATCTCATAATTATGGATTTTCCCCAGAATGAAAATTTCTTTTACAGGTTAGTCATTTTCTCATGTCCTGAAATATTTACAACCTAAATAGCGTAGTATAAAGTGACTTAGGGACCATGGACCTATAATCCTAAGCTCCAATGAACTAGATTATTAATAAAGGCTAATGTAAATAAGTAAAACCCAGTATCTAAGGCAAGCACATGCTTCAGCCCTCTTCCTCCCCATAAGTTTAAAGCAGGCTAATGAACCATGGAGAAAGGGGATTTCCTATCCATCAAGTGGCCAACTATGAAAGCTTCCCGTCTTTTCTTGCCTCTAATCACTACCTCCTTAGGGATATCAATTTGGGCATTTTTTCCTATTTTAACAGGTACCACAAAAGTAAAAGACATCTTATTTGTAGTTCTTCCCTTGACCTTCTTAGCCCACAAATGCTTCACAAGGGGAGCTTGCTCACCAATGGGTTTATCATTACCAGTATGAGAGGAACCAACCTCACAAACATCATTCTGTTAGGACTATTGTCCAACTTGTCAAATGAATTTTCATCACTTTCATTACTGTTCACTAGAGTATACATATGTTGGTTAACTTTCCAAACAAGGCTCGAGTACACCTTGTTAGCATTGAGATGGGATGTTGAAGAGGTAGGTAGGTAGGGAGTACTAACAAGGACATTGCCCTTACCTTTATCCTTGCATGGGGCTAAGAGTCGATCCCCTTAACATCCTTCCCTAGGCATTATAGGCGAGTGATTTTCTAAAGGAGGTTATGTTATAGGAGTGATATCACTATCCTTTTCTCTTTCTTCACAAAGGAGCACCTGCAACTTCAATGCTCGACATAAATTCAGAAGTCCAAAGTCTTGCTGCCTCTTGAATCATGTTCTCCTTTGATCCTAAAACATTTAGAACGGTATTGAGAGCTTGGTCTGGAAGAATGTTCATCAAAGAAGCAACAATCTATTTTCTAGCACTCTCCATCAACTTGTGCATTGCACTATCTTCCAAAAGGGGAGTAACAACTACCTCCTTGAGCCCATCAAGACAAACTTATTCTTTCAATCCCAGTACTAGAAACACCAGTAGGGTCCTCAATGTCAAGCTACTATTTTGAGGATTCCATCTCATCCTCATACCCTTCAAACTTACTACCAAACACATCATCAAAATTCTCCCTACTCTCATCACCCAGATCATCACCCACTTTAGCCATAAGTTTCCTCCCAATAGGGAGGAAGAAGAAAACACACTCCGGATTAGAAAAAAACTAGAGAGAGAAGCTCTCACTTTAGAGAGAAAGAGAGTTTATTAATATCGTGGTTTCTTTAGTAAAAGAATTTTACGCTAATCTATTAAATCCTGAGTAGACTGATGTTTCACTAAAACGAACCTTAGTTTCTTTCATTGTTAAAGCCATAAATTCTATTTTCTTACATGGTGGATATATATGTTGAATAAATTATTTTAGAAAAAGAAATATTTTATGTAAGACTGAATGTTATTTTGAAAGAATTGATTGTCCTTAGTACAAAATGGTATAGTGTGTTTGTAGAGGGATTAGGACTTATCTTAGGTCAGCACTGAAGCCTAGAGTCATTACCATTTTATTCACAGTCCACTTGGCCTTTGCCTCCTATTCTAGAGGTTATACTTTACCCCTAGAAGGATGAAGAGGAGGACAAAGAAGAGGACAAGTAGGGTGAGATGGAGTAATTTTCCCACAATTAGGTGGCCTTCGAGGATGAAGAAGCACCGGAAGAGGCGGAAGTTATAGCTAAAGAGGAGGAGACGAAACTTGAGGAGGAAGTAGGAGATGTTAAAGTGACGATGATCAGGATGAGGATGAGTAGGAAAAATAAGATAGTGAAGAAGAAGAGGAACAACTCGAAGAAGTAGCTGAAGAAAGTGAGGATGAGATACCACCAACACTACCATCTGAATCATCAGCCAAGAGACAAAAGGAAAAAGGAATGAGAAAGTTATTACCCCTAGCCTAGAGAAGAAACATGTGAGAAGGAAGACAATTCCCTTACGATTATCAAGTCTAAAGGGAAATCTTCTAAGAAGAAGAAAGGTATAGTAGCAAATGTATCTAGCAACAGTGCTAAGAAGAAGCTAAAAACAACTAACAAAGAGAAGACTGCAAGCAAAATTCAAGAGGAGATTCGAGTTGTGTAGAAAAGGTTTTCTGGCCTTAAAGCTACCTCTAAAGGGAAAGCAAGGCTTAGGAGCTTTTCTAAACAGTGAAAGATGTTGGACTGTTGCAGCTTCCTGCAGCAGTATCAAGGGGGAACTTGTAATACCCCAACCCTTCGTAAAACGGCATTTTCATAATAATGAGAAGTAAATCTCATTTACCTTGCCTTTTCTTTTCCATGAGCTCTTTGAGATAATTTTCACAGTTTCTCATCAAGTGTTCTTTGATTTTGTTCTTCTTATCTCTCTTACTCTTTCCCTTAGCATTTCCTTCATTCTTGTTTTTCCACTTAATCTCACTAGAGGAGGGCTGAATGTAACACCCCAACTTTTCTGCCTACTATAAGGTTAGAGTGAGTAACATTTTTATTTACATGTGTCTTATGGGCTATGTCCTTCGCCCTTATATTTTTGCTATAGTATGACCTTATATTATAAGGTCACAAATATTACTTTCGATATTAGAGGGTCCCTTGTGAATAAAAAAAAAGATAATGATTTACGAAAAAAAATTTATTTTTTCTACCTAGCTTAAGAGTCCTCACTTAAATGGGTTGTTTGAACTCTTATTGTGGTCGTGTATTTCACCTTGTGAAAGATGAAAAAATAAGATATTTTTTAGTCTACCTCATCTTCTTTTAAAAATGTCAATTAGATTCACTAGATTCATTTGAAATATACATCTTTATCTTATCTAAACCTAGAATGTTGAATGGTATATTTTGTCATTTTATTTTTCTTGCCCTAATTATCATTATCTCTCTTGGGCGGCAACACCCCTCTCTCCCTCTCTCTAGTACGACTTATCTCATCTCTGTCCCTCTCTCTTGCAAGAAATTTTTCCCTCTCCTTCAGCACTGAAGAACCATAGTTTCTAAGGAGGGATAGATTTTGGTCGATTGTAGTTCAGGCGAAACTTAGATCATTTTTCAGTCGCGCTATCGAGTAAAATTCGTGTTATCCTTTCTTCAACGTAAACTTTAATGTTTTTGTTTTTGCATGATTTCAAAGGAAAGATTCTGCATAAACTTAGGTTAAAACATGTATAAAGAGTTATTTATGTTTCAAAAGTTGTTTTCGAGTAAGAAAACATTTATAATGAAAAGATTTGATTTTTTTCACAAAACCGGGAATATTCAGATTTACTGTGCACTAGGAAAACGAACTCATGTTTTGGAAATCAAACGTGGTAATTTGAATCTGAAAATTTTAAGGTGTATTATTAAAATATTTAAAAGTTTAATTTAGAAACATTAGGTTACAATTCGAATTCTCTTATGTTTTATAATTTTTGGAAGTTTCTAGTTAGTACTGGCGAAAACAGTTTTTTTTTTATGTTCAAGTTTAGTGTTGTTACTGTATAGAAATTAACTCAGTTTAACCTAAAGATTTTACTGTGTCATTTTGAGATTATCTTTATTATTCCTGTAAATTTTGAGAATGGTTTGACAAGTTTTGCATATTGAGACATCTTCTCGAACTTTACTGCTTTACCTGAAAAAGAAAACAGTTTTCTGTGTTGATCTTATTTTAACGTTTTGACAACTTAAATGATATCGTATTTTTACGAAATTAAATACATAAATCTCTGATATATTAGAGAGGATCCAGTAATAAACAGAGTTTTAACAAACCCTAGGTTATGTTGTGTTGGTTTTACCGAATTTTCACTTTAGGGTTAGTTTTCAATTTTTTGAACCGTATTGTTATGAGAAGTATAGTGTTATCTTTTTCAGGAGTTTCAATTCCATAATTTATTTACTAGAAGACCAATTAAGTGAAATCTTACATATGTAACCTTGCGTTTGTCTATGCCTGAAAATCTTAGAATAAAACTTTGACTGTTTTGTGTAGTGTTGATTGTATTGTACGATTTTGAAATTTGGAAAGGATATGGGTTATAAGATAAGAAAGACTATCGCATGATAATGTAACGTAAAATACTGTGTGCCGTTAGAGTCACGTACTCACAAACTCTATATTGTAAGCCTTATCCTTCGGGAAAGGACTCTGTCTTACCTCATCATTAGGGAAAGGATTATGTGTTACTTGATACTTCGGGAAAGGATTATGTGTTACCTCATCCTTGGGAAGTGGGTCTATGCATATGTTCTTGTTAGTCTTGTGGGAAGGTATTATTGCAACTAGTTCCACATTCTTGAAGGTGTGGAGTGGTACTCGTGAGAATTGTTACTTATACATACCTTACAAGCTAACAAATATTACAGAAGGGTAATTCTGTTCTTATATGGGTGTGGTGGCAAGCTCTAACAGAAGTTGGCCAACGAATTCTATAAGGAAAGATAAGTACATTCTGAACGAAAGATAGGTATTGCACATGAAACTCTGTAAGAAATAATGATATGTATTGTATGTTATTGCCTTTATATGATGTTATGCATGTATGGTTTCAATTACTTAGCATAGTTTTTATACTCACTCCATTTTATTCTAACCTTTTTTTTATGAGGAGGATGCTTTCTTATCGGAAGAATTCTAGAGTCTCTGGCACTGGACTGAAGTCCAAAGTTATTTTGCGAAAACATTTGAAGTTTTATTGTTTTGTAAAAGTTTCAACTACTTTTATTTATTATGTCACGTTAGACTATTGATGTCGTAGTTTATTTACGTTAAATGATATTTAGAGATCGTTCAAAATAAATAAGACTATGTTTGAGTATTAATTATACTCCTTATAAGTTTTAAGAAAATGACCTAGCTTCCGCAAGCTTTTACATTTAATGTTAAAAGAAATTTTAGATTAAATTTCCGGGTTGTTACAATTGGTATCAGAGGAATTACGATTCAGTAGACAAATGTTTTCGCTATAAATTTTTCTAAATTTTGATTCAATTCATGAAATGATTTTGTGGAATATTTTTTGAAGTTTAAGAGTCCAAGTCAGAATTTAGGGTTCTGATGTGGTTGTGTTTGTGAAACAGTAGTGAATTATTGATATGTGACCTCTGAATGAATTGTATGATTGTCTTAGCATTGAATCCTTCGAATTACTCCGGATCTACTGTAGATGACGGAGAAATTTCTAAAGTAGATTCCAATTTCTCTCAACACCCTATGAGTACTATCGCAAGGTGGTTGTTAGACCTACACCATAGGCGTCCGATTGTAGTATGGAAGGTAGCACTTAATTTAGGAGTGTAGCACTTAATCGTACTCCAGCACCAAGATTAAGGTGGCAAAATCCTCCTAGTAGCTAAAGTTTCCCTGGTTAGGTGGGAATTCAATATTTTCCAACGAGACATAATGACGATGGGGATGAGTCAGTTGGGTCTAATGATGAAGAAGTTAGCCAACCCTTATGTTTAGCAACTAAACGTTCAAGAGCTGAGATTCAGGCATATGTCGTTAGGGACTACGCACCTAGTTGCGGCCACAAGGTAGCACATTATCCTTAGAGCCCCTAAACTAGAGAAAGAGCTAGAAGAAGATCCATAAGAAGATCTAGAAGAAGACTTGAATGAAGATTTTTTGCTGAGTTTAATGATCTCTAAATGTAGTACGGAATATGGATTCTTTATTTTGCCTTACTTAGAATAAGTGGTTCTGTTAGTTTTGGTTAGTACATACCTTTTATCGACAAGTGTTTAAACACTCTGGTAGAGGGTTTTGGAAATATCTCATTGGTGGTGGGCAGTGACACAATGGACATGGGATATGAATGGGAACCAAATAGCGTGGTCTCATTTCAAGGAACTGTTCTACGAGAAGTATTTCCCTTTTACCATGAGGAAGCAAAAGCAGGCATAGTTCATAAAGGTGACACAGGGTAATATGACTCTTATGCATTATGAGAGGAAATTCGAGGACTTATCATGATTCTCCCCCCATCTCAATGATACCAAAGACCGTAAGGCTTAGCAGTTTGAATGTGGCCTTAGGCCAAATGTGCCAAACATGTTAGGGTGCTGAAGCTAAAGACTTCTGCGGAAGTAATACAAGCCTCACAAGTCCTCTCTGAGAATAATGAATCATGAAACCTTGTTGACCGCCATAACTCAAACCTCATAAGAAGAAGTTCCAAAGGAGCTCTAGTCAGAAATTGATCATTCTAAGAAGATTCAGACCAAGATGGAAGTTCAGACTTGTGGCGCTTGTCGAAAGAATCATGTGGGACAATGCTTAAAAGGAACTGGTGCTTCATTTCATTGTGGAAAACCATGGCATTTTTTGAAGGAGTACCCTGAGATGAAAGACAAGCCCAACAGTCAAACGACCAGGAACAAACCCAAAGCACAAGGGAAGGTTTACACCATGACTTAGGCAGATTTAGAAGGCACTTCGAATATGGTGTCAGGTACAATTCTAATCCAAGGAGTAGCTCCATTTATGATGCTTGATTCTGGCTTAACGCATTCCTTTATATCTATTAAGTTTACTAGAAGTTTGAATGTGGATGTAGTACCTCTTGAGGTTGAACTTTGCGTGTCCATCCCTTCGGGTGGATTTTTATGTACAGACAAGACCATCTAAGCCTTGTTCTATAGTGATTACTGATAGAAAGTTAAAGGCTACTCTTACACTTTTGGATATGTGTGACTTTGATGTTAATTTTGGTATGGATTGGCTAGCTAAAAACTACGCCAATATCCTTTGTTGTGAACGGGAGGTAATGTTTCACCTTTTGGGTAAGTTAAGTTTCAAATTTAAAGGATCACGTTTGCACGCACTCTCTCTGATCATCTTGTCCCTATAAGTCAAACGATTGATTAACAATGGTTGTTGGGGATATTTGGCTTGCGTGTTAAACACATGGAAGATGGAGTTAAAACTGAACAAGGTGAAGGTGGTTAAAGACGTTTGGGAAGTTTTTCCTGAGACTTCGCTGGGCGTACTTCATGTTAGAAAAGTGAATGCAACATCGAGTTAATTCTTGAGACAACCCTTATATCTTAGGCCCTATATTGCATGGAACCTGCAGAAATGAAGGAGCTTAAGGAACAACTTAAAGAATTATTGGACAAGGACTTTATTCATCCCAGTGTCTCACTTTCGGGAGTATTTGTCCTTTTTGTAAAGCAGAATTATGGATCTATGAGGCTTTGTATCGACTATCAGGAGTTAAACAAGATTACCATTAAAAATAAGTACCCTCTACCTCGAATAAAGGATTGGTTTGATAAACTCCAGGGTGCATGTGACTTCTCCAAAATTGACTTGCGATCTAGGTATCATAAACTAAGAGTGAAGAAGGAGGACACAATGAAAACTGCCTTTCATACTCGGTATGGACATTACGAGTTTTTGGTCAAGCCATTTGAGTTGACCAATTCCCCTGGTGCATTCATGGACTTGATGAACTAGGTTTTTTTTATATTTCTTGGATCATTTTGTCATTGTATTCATAGATGACATCCTAATTTACTCTAAGTCTCAAGAACATGAGGAACATCTCAGAACTACACTCCATATCTCAAAGGACCAAAGGTTGTATGCCAAGTTTAAGTGCGAGTTTTGGTTATCTGAGATTGCATTTTTGGGACACATAGTTTCTAAGGAGGGTATATCAGTTGATCTGAAAAAGATAGAAGCAATAATGAACTGGAACCGTCTAATGAATGTTAAGGAGATTATGAGTTTCTTGGGATTCACAGGCTATTAACGAGGAAGAACACATGATACCTGTGGTCTGAAGAGTGTGAAAAGAGTTTCCAAGAACTATGTCCAATACACATAACAACCGATTAGTAGGTATCCAAACGTAACCATTTCCCATCATTCCCAGGTAAAAAGGATTGATCATTGAGTCATTGTGTAACACTCCTACTTTTTGGCCTATCATAAGGTTAGAGTGAGTACATTTTATTTACATGTGTTTTTATAGGTCTTGACCTTAGCCTTCTATTTTTTCTATAGTATGACATTATTTTCTATATATAACACGTGGCACATTAGATTTTCTATTTTTTAGAGGGGTCCCTTGTGAAATTTAAAAGTAATGATTTATGATTTTCCCCCCTACTACCTCTCCTATGCCTACTTCATGGTATGTTGGTTGTGCATATTTTTATGTCATGTGTATTGAATTAAGTTAATTTTATGTTATATAGGTTATAATATTTTTCTGGTACTTCTTGTGTCATTATTTGTTAAAGGAGAAAATACATTTGTATTAGGGTTAATTATGTTAAGCTTTGTTAACCTAACAAAGGGAGATTGAAAATTAGGGTTTTAATTCCCCCTTTCCCCTTGCTTTTGCAGGCCCCCTCCTCCCATTTTAGGAGATGTGATTTCCTTTCATAAACATGGAGCCTATTATGCATGGATAGGGTTAGAGATTTAGAAAGTTTCCTTTGTGTTGACACGGTATATTAGGATATTTTCTCCTTGCCTCATTATCACTCCCTCTATCTCTCCCTTGTTTGGGCGGCACTCTCATTATCTCTCCCTCTTGTTTGTGCAGCACCCCAGCTCTTTGTCTCTCCCTCTTGTGTGTGTGGCACCTTCATTGTCTGTCCCTCTCTCTTGTGTGCGACATATATCTCTCTCCCTCTCTCTTGTGCAACACTCCCTTGCGTGAAAATCTCTTCCATTTTTCACCACTTAAGAAACCTAATCTCTAAGGAAGGATAAGCTCTTGTTGGTGGTGATTGTGGCACAAGACTTAGTTCGCATTGTTCCGGATCGAACTATCGGTAAATTCATATTATCCTCTTTTTCAACATAAACTGTATCATTTTGTTGGCATGATTTTTTTGAAGGACTAGATTCTGAATAAGACTTAGATTAAAACTCATATTAAGGTTATTTATGTTCCATAATTATTTTTCGAGTAAGGAAAATGTTGACAATAAAAAGTTCCGACTTTTAATAAAACTGGAAATTTTTGGATTTACAAACTAATGTTTTGGAAAAAAACGTGAGATTTTGAACCTGGGAATTTATGGGTATATTATTAACATATCAAAGCTTTTACTGTAGAAAATTAGGTTAAAAATCGATTTCTGCAATTTTTTTAATATTTTTGTAAATTTCTATTTCGTATAGGAGAAAACATTTTTTTTTCGATATTCAAGTTTAGTGTTGTTTCTATATCGAGATCAACTCTATTTAACCTAAAAATTTACTGTATCATTTTAATAGTATCTTTAGTAAATCTCTGAATTTTAAGAATTTTTCGACAGGGTTTGTTTACTAAAACATATTTTCAAACTTTACTGCTTTACTACAAAAAACAGCTTCTGCGACGAACTTGTTTCCATATTTGACAACTCAAAAAAATCGGAATTATACAAAAATAATTGTGAGAAGATCTATTATATTAGAGAACAGCAAGTAAGAAATTTAGATTTTTTAGGTAATCCTAGTTTATGTTGTGTCGGTTTTACCCGAGTCTACGCTTATTGTTAGTTTTTGTTATCCCAAACCGTATCTTTCTGAATAGTATAGTGCCATCTGTTTCAAGAGTCTCACTATCGTAATTTCATTACCAGGAGATTAGGTAAGTGAAATCTTGTATATATAACATGAGTTTCTTGTATATCAATGTGTCGTTGTGTTTACTTCCGTGGTGATTTATTGTATGATTCTAAAACTTAGAAAATGATATAGTTATAAGATAGGAAAAATTATCGCATGATCATGTGACGTAAAACACTGTGTGCTGTTAGAGTCACGTAAATGTCAACTCTGTTTAGTTTACCTTATCCTTCGGGAAAGATCTATGTGTTAACTTATCCTTCGGGAAAGGGTTAGTGAATCTAATCTGGTTAGTCTTATGGGAAGACATTATTGCAACTAGTTTCACCTCCTTGAACGTGTGGAATGATACTCGTGAGAAATGTTACTTGTACATACCTTACAAGCTAACGTATCTTACCAACTGGTAATTCTATTCTGATATGGGTGTGGTGGCAAGCTCTAACGGAAGTTGGCAAGCTAACTCTGTAAGGAAAGATATGAACGATCTAAGTGAATGATAAGTTCTGCACGTGAAACTCTTATGAAAGAACGATAGGTGTTGTATGTGATTGTCTTTGTGTGATGTTATGTATGTACGATTTTACTTGCTGAATATATTTTATACTTACTCCAATTTATTCTAAAATTTTTTGATGAGGAGGATGCTATTGTAAAGTGAAGTCTAGAGACTTTGTCATGGAACTAAAGTCAAAGTTATTTTTTAGAAACATTAAAGTTTTTATTTTCCTTTGTTAAAGTTTTAACTGCTTTTACTTCACATTTTTTGTAAGACAATTGATGTAGTGGTTTATTTAAAGGATGTTTTAAAAGCATTCGAAATAAATAAGACTATGTTTAAGTATTAATTTCACACTTGGTTAGTTTTTAAAAAAATTGAATTAGCTTTCGCAAGCTTTTTTTATTATATATTAAAGAAAAATTTTGGATAAAATTTTGGACTGCCATAGTTGGTATCAAAGAAAATACGGTTTTGTAGACATATGTATTTACTAGAAAAGATTTCTGAATGTTGAGTGAATTGACGAAATGATTTGATAAAATATTTTCTGAAATTTTAAAAGTATGTTATAGAATTTAAGGTTGTGGTACGTTTGTGTCTAGGAAACAATAATGAATTATTGATAATTTATCTCTGAATGAGTTTTGTGATTATCTTAGCTATGAATCATTTCGAATCACTCTAGATCGATTGTTGATGACAGAGAGATTTCTGATGCAGTGTCCCATTCATCTCCACTCCCAATGAGTATTATATCAACGTGGTTGGCACACCCGCACCATAGGCCTCCGGTTGTGATACAGAATCCAATGATCATCAGGATGGGAACATGTAATCGTGTTCTAGCATAGAGCATAAGGAGGCAAAATCCTCTTGTAGCAAGAGGTTTCCGTTTTGAGGTAGGAATTTGACATTTTTTAGTGAGGCATAATGACCAATGGGATGTGTCAGTTGGATGTAACGATTAGGAAGTAAACAGACCTTATGTGTAGCTCCTTGACATCCATGAGCATGGGCTTCTGTCATGAGGAACTTTAAATCTAGTTGCGGCCACAATGTGCATATTATCCCTTGGGCCCCTGAACAAGAGGAAGATCCAGAAGAAGATCCCAAAGATTTTTACTGAGTTATATGATTTCTAGGAATAGTATTGAGAAGGAATCATGAACTATTTTTCTTTAGAATAAGTAGTTCAATTAGTTTCATCTAGGACATACCTTTACCGACAAGTGGAATTTGACTACTACGGTTAAAGCCATTAGAGCATGTTTTTGTTGTGGTATAGCCGAGCATTTTTCGAAGGACTGCCCTTAGATGAGAGACAATCCTAACGTTCAAAGGACTAGGAATGGACCCAAAGCACAAGGGAAAGCATACGCCGTGACAAAGGCTGATTTAGAAGGTGCTTCGAATATGGTGTCGGGTACAATTTTAATCCAAGGAGTTGCTGCATTTGTGATGTTTGATCCTGACTCCACACATATTCCTTTATATCTATTAAGTTCACTAGGAGATTGAATGTGGATATAGTACCTCTTGAGGTTGAGTTTTGCGTGTCCACCTCTTTAGGTGATATCTTATGTACAGACAAGGCCATCAAGTCTTATTCTGTAGCTATCGATGATAAAATGTTAGAGGCTACTCTTACACTATTGGATATGCTTGACTTTTTTGATGTTGTTTTTCGTATGGATTGGCTAGCTATCAACTACGCCAATATCTTGTGTCATGAGTGTGAAGTAATGTTTAACCCTCTGGGTAATGCAAGGCGTTCCCTGCCTAGTCAGCATCGACAGTCTCAACGTGGCACCCTTGCCATTTTTCATTCTTCGTTTTCACAAAATCAATCAATTTTATATGATTCATAATCATAACATATGA
Organism: Datisca glomerata; assembly: GCA_003255025.1. Classification (NCBI taxonomy): domain Eukaryota; kingdom Viridiplantae; phylum Streptophyta; class Magnoliopsida; order Cucurbitales; family Datiscaceae; genus Datisca; species Datisca glomerata. The sequence goes on from QANY01002785.1 coordinate 887,382, forward strand.
AGTTTTTCAAAAGATGTATTTTTTACTGTAACTTATTTTTTTTTATTAATTTTTTGAAGATTTAATAGTTAAAAATTAATAATCAATTCATCACTCATGAAAAAATTTTGAAATTTTTTCTCTAACTCATATATCCTGTAATAGTGTTTATGAAATTTTTTTTTCGGTATTTAACGTATTTTTTTAAAAAATTTCAAAGATTTAATAGTTTAAAATTAACAATTAATTTACCACTCATGCAAAAATCATGAAAAAAATTTGGTGACTGAGCATAAATGTTTTCTTGATTGCAAATTCAAAGTAAAGGCTGAAGATTCCTATCATATTTTCTCTTTGGGAAATAAATTCATAAACGATCTCTATTCTAGTTATAACAAGCAAATTAATATAATATGAGATACTATATATTATACCAATCTAAAGTGCTTTGGCAATTTCTTAGACTGTTTCCCTAGCCTAAACCTTTTAATTAGAAGTTGATCTCAAATTGAAATACATTTTGTATAAGAAATTTGAGCGTTGTGGGTGTTGGGTGCTTCTAGTACCAAAGGGAGTCAAAAAGTCTAAATAGAACCAATTTAAGACCATAGGAGATGAACCTTAATAAACTTGAATCTTTTGTGTGTAGCATGTACTTAAAAGACACGTTTGCGATAAGAACTTGGAGCGTCGAGATATTTTTGGGTACTTCTAGTGCCACAGAGAGTTAAAAAGACCCCATGTGACCTGTATAGGACAAAACAAGATGAACATTGCTAAACTTGAATCTTTTTGGGAATAACTTGAACTCAAAAGTAGTTTTAATGCTAAATACATGTTTAGGATAACATCTTGGAGCATTGTGGTCCTTTTGGTCTTTTAATGCCATAGAGAGTCTGAAAGACCCAATGGGACGTGTTTAAGAGCAAACAAGATAGACTTGGCTTAACTTGAATCACTTGGAGATAACATGTATTTGAACTGAGTTTTGACCAATTTAGTGTCAAAGGAGTCAAAAAGTCTAAAAAAAGCAATTTAGGACGAAGTGAGATGAACCCTACTAAGAATGAATCTTTTGTGCGTAGCATGTACTCAAAATGAGTTATGACATCAAATACACGTTTGCGATAAAAACTTGGAGCATTGAGATAGTTTTCGGTGCTTCTAGTGCCTTAAAGAGTTAAAAAGACCAGTGCAACTTGTATTCGACAAAAAATGAACTTGACTATACTTCAATAGTTTGGGCATAACTTGTACTCAAACATAGTTTTGACACTAAATACATGTTTGGGATAACATCTTGGAGCATTATGGTCATTTTGGTCCTCCTAATGCCATAAAGAGTTTGAAAGACCCAATGAGACATGCTTAGGACAAAAGAAGATAGACTTGGCTTAACTTGAGTCACTTGAAGATACATTTTTAGGATAAGAATTTAGAGCTTTATTAGTGTTTTGGGTGCTCGTAGTTCCTTTGGAGTAAAAAGATGTAATGCGACTTGTTTAGGACCTAATGAGAACTTAGCCAAACTTGAATCTTTCAGGCACAACTTATACTCGACCTAAATTTTGACACCATATACACGTTCCGGATTAGAGTTTGGCAATTTCCTGTCATTTTGGGAGCTTCAAGTGTCATAAAGAGTAAAAAAGACCTAGTGGGATGTGTTTAGGACCAAACGAGATGAACTTAACTAAACTTGAAGCTTTTAGGTATAACTTGATCTCGAACTAACTTTTGACATGAAATACACGTGTGGGACAAGAACTTGGAGCGTTGTGCTCTTTTTGGTGCCATAGAAAGTCAAAAAGACTCAATGGGAATGTTTAGGACTAAACAAGTCAAACTTGGTTGAACTTGAATCTTTTGGGCATAAAATGTACTATATGTGAGTTTTATCACCAACTACACATTTGGAATAAGAACATGGAGCGTTGTGGTTATTTTTAGTGCTTCTAGTTTGAAAGGGAGCGTTGAATCTTTGGGGAAAAACATGTACTCAAACTGATTTTTGACACCAAATACATACTTGGCATAATAACTTGGAGCACTGTGGTAATTTTGGGTGCTCCATGTGCCAGAGGGAATCAAAAAGACCAAATGGAACATATAGACCAAATGAGACAAACTTGGTTAAACTTGAATCTCTTGGGCATATCATGTAATCAAACTGATTTTGACACCAAACACGTATTTGTGATACGAATTTGTAGAATTTTGATGATTTTGGAGGTTCTAGTGTCATAAGGAGTCAAAAAGACCCAATCTTATGTGTTTAAGACTAAAGGAGATGTACTTGACAAAACATGACTCTTTTAGGAATAACTTGTACTAGATTGGAGTTTAGACACTAAATACATGTATAGGATAACAAGTTGGAGTGTTGTGGTTCTAGTGTGATTGCAACTCAAAAAGACCTAATGAAACATATTTAGGACCACACGTTTCAAAGATATAAAAAAAAATTCATGAATTTAGAGCGTTGTGCTTGTTTTGGTGCTTTTATTGCCATAGTGAGTCAAAAAGACCCAAAGGGACATGTTTGGATGAAATGAAATGAACTTCGCTAAACTTAAATATTTTGGACATAACTTGTACTTGAAAATACTTTTGACCCTAAATACATGTTTTAGATACCAATTTGGAGTGTCATGCTCATTTTGAGTAGTGAGTAAAAAAGATCTAATAGGACATGTTCAAGATCAAACAAGACAAGCTTGGCTAAACCTCAATCACTTGGGCGTAACATGTACTCAAACATAATTTTGACACCAATACATGTTTGGAATAAGAATTTGGAGCTTTGTTATTGTTTTGGGTGATTTTAGTTCTATAGAGAGTCAAAAAGGCCTAATGGGATGTGTTCGTGATGAAATGAGATGAAATAGGCTAATCTTGAATCTTTTGGGCATAAATTTTACTTGAAATGAGTTTTGTCACCAAATACACATTCGGGATAAGAGTTTGGGGTGGTGTGGTCATTTAAGAGCTTCTAGTGCTATAGGGAGTCAAAAAGACCTAATGGGATAGGACCAATAGTCACTAACTTGGCTAAACTTGAAGCTTTTAGGCATAACTTGTACTCGTGCTGACCTTTTACACAAAATAAACGTTTGAGATAAGAACGTCGAGCGTTATGGTCTTTTTGGTTCCATCTAGTGTCATAGTGAGTTGTGATTTGTTTAATACCATCCAAGATGAACTCTGCTGAACTTGAATCTTTAGGGCATAACTAGTACTCAAACTGAATTTACACCAAATACACTTTTAGGATAAGAACTTGGAGCATTGTGCTTGTTTTGGCTACTTCTAGTGGAAAAGGGAGTTAAAAGACCAAATGAGACGTGTCTAGGAGGAAATAAGACAAACATGGAAAAGCATGAATATGTTTTACATAACTTGTACTCGAACTGAGTTTTGACACCAAATACACATTTGTGATAAGAACATGAAGCATTGTGGTCGTATTGGGTGCTATGAATACCATAGGGAGTAAAAAAGACCCAACGAGACGTGTTCATGATCAAACAAGATGAACTTGGCTAAATTTGAATTCTTTTGGCATAGTGTATTTGAATTATATTTTGAAACCAATTACACGTTCGAAATAGGAACGTAGAGCATTGTTGTCATTTTTTATACTTCTAAGGCCAAAAGAGGTCATAAATACGAAATGGAACATATAGACCAAATGAGATGAACTTGATTGAACTTGGATCTTTTGGGTGTCGACATGTACACAAACTAAGCTTTGGCACCATATACATTTTGGGGTAAGAATTTGGAAACTTGTGGTCATTTTGAGGTTTAGTGTCATAGGGAGCCAAAAAGAACCAAAGTGACATGTTTAGAACCAAATGAGATGGACTTGGCTAAACTTAATTCTTTTGAGCATAACTTATACTCGAATAGACTTTTGACACTAAATAAACATATGGGATAATAACTTGGTGTGTTCTAGTTGTTTTGGCTGCATCTAGGTAGTGAAAAAATCCAATGAGACATGTTTACGACCAAAGTAGATGAACATAGCTAAACATGAATCACTTGGGCATAACATGTACTTAAATTAGTTTTGACATCCAATACACATTGGGGATAAGAATTTGGAGCATTGTACTTGTTTTGGACCATATGAAATGAACTTGGCTATAAATTATTCACTTGGCGATAGCATGTACTCGAACTGAGTTTTGGCACCAAATACACATTTATGATAAGAACATGCAATGTTGTCATTGTTTTGTGTGATTCGAATGCCATATGGAGTTAAAAAGACTCACTGGAACGTGTTTAGGACCAAACAAGAAGAACTTAGATTAACATTGATCTTTTGGGTATAACTCGTACTCGAACTGACTTTTGACACTATCTACACATTTGGCAAAAAATACATATTTGGTATAAGTATTTGTAGACTTTTGGTCATTTTAGAGGTTCTAGTGTCATAGGGAGAGAAAAGGAACCAAAGTGACATGTTTAAGACATAATAAAATGGATTTGGCTAAACTTGAATCTTTTAAACATAACTTGTACTCGAATAAACTTTTGACATTAAATACATAAATGAGATAACAACTTGGAGCGTTATGGTCATTTTGGTTCTTCTGGTGCCATAGGGAGTAAAAAAAACCCAATTGACATGTGTAAGACCAAAGAAGATGAATATAGCTAAACTTGAATCACATGGGCATAACTTGTACTCGACTTGAGTTTTGACATCCAATACACGTTTGTGATAAGAATTTGGAGCATTGTGCTTGTTTTGGACCAAGTGAGATGAACGTGGCTATACATTAATCAGTTGGGTGTAGTATGTAATCAAACTAAAATTTGGCTCCAAACACACATTTAGGATAAGAACATGAAGCATTGTCGTTGTTTTGTGCAATTCTAATGCCATACGGTGTTAAAAAGATATAATCGGACATGTTTAGGACCAAACAAGATAAACTTAGGTAAACTTCAATCTTTTGGGCATAACTTGTACTGGCATTTTTACAATATCTACACATTTAGGAAAATAACCTAGAGCATTGTGGTCATTTTGGGAGCTTCTAGTAATATACAGAGTCCGCCTCAAAAGCATTTCTGATAGGAACTTCTTCATTGCTAGGAACTACAGGGATACTGACTATTACAAGAGGAAGAGTCTCAGACTAAGCCTTAATAGCCTGATAAGGCATTTGGTTTTGAAATTGGGTGTCACTACTAAGCTTTCTAACAATTGGGACCATTGTTGCTTAAGAGCTAGTCTGACATGGTGTTGAGATGGAGTTGTTTCTCCCTAGATCAGATTAGCAGCTTGGTGAACCATGGAGAAAGGAGGTCTTCCCTTTATTAACAATGGATTTAGAGATTTCAACTTGAGCAAACTTTCCTTTCATCAGAGGCTCAACAAAAGAGAGAGACATTTTGGTTGGTTTCTTGCCCTTCACCTTATCTACCAAAAAGAATTTGTCGGGCAATAACGAGAAGGGGTGACATGATTTGTTATATTGGAGGGCCTTGCCATGTCATCTGGCCTAATGTGTGAGGTGGTCTAACTCTAAGAAACATACTAGAGTAAACTTTGTTACCTTTAGTAATTTGGTTAAGTGAAGGAGAAAACTTATTAGTAAAATACTAGTAACTTGGTTAAGTGAAGGAGAATCATGGTTAATAGAGTTACCATGGTAAATTTGAGGATCTTTGCCTTTATCCAAGATATCCTTTTGACAAGGAGAAGTAACAATAGGGACTTCCTTAGGAGAAAAGGCAACCACCTTTCAAAAAAGAGAAGAAATGACAACATCTTTATTGGTGACACCTTATTCTTCTTCCTCAATCTATTTTTTATCTACCATTGATGGAGAACTTGTTGGATAAGAAACTCCTAACTACCAAGAACATCTTCAAAGAAGCAAGGGAGCTTTTTATTTAGCATGGCTTCTAATTTTTCAAAATCTCTTCCCTTACCTTAAGGAGCTTGGAATCTATAAGCTGACCCTCATCCTCAATTACCTTAGTTGCCTCATAAACAACTTGCTCGTCAGTGATAATGAGATTATCATTTTCATCTTCAACAAGCTCATTGCTCTTGTTACTTTTTTACCATTCAGCTGACAAGCTTCTATCACCATTTTTGCTAGGAAACTGACCATGAGAGATATTATGGAGCACTGTGGTTATTTTTTGGAGCCTCTAGTATTATAGATAGTCAAAAAGTTCTAATGGGCCGTGTTTAGGACTAAAAAAGATGAACATGACTAAACCCGAACTGACATTTGACACTAAATAAACATTTTGGATAAAAACATGGAACATTATTCTTTTTGGAGAGTCAACCTCCATAATTACTCAAAATGACCCATTGCAACGCCTATAAGACCAAACAAGATGAAATTGATGAAACTTGAATTTTCTAGATATAACTTGTACTTGAATTAACTTTTGATATGAAAAACACATTTGGGATACAAAATTTGAGTGTTGAGGTTGTTTTGAGTGCTTCTAATGCCAAATCGACTCAAAAAGATCAAATGGAATATATTTCAGATGAAATCAGATGAACTTGAATGAACTTTAATATTCTCAGTATAGTTGTACTTGAACTCGATTTCAACATGTAATACACATTTGGGATAAGAACTTGGAGTGTTGTGTTCATTTTGGATGCTCCATAAAAAGTCAAAAAGACCCAATGAGACATGCTATGAACAAACTAAGATGAACTTGGCTAAACTTGAATCTTTTAGGAATAACTTGTACTCGAAATGACTTTGAACACAAAAAACTATTTGGCGCTTCTAGTGCTAAAGGGAGTGAAAATGACCATATTTAACATATTTCGAGCAAAATGTGATGAACTTGGCTACAGTTGAATCTTTTAGGTGTAACATGTACTCCAACAAACTTTTGAAATTAAATACATGTTTGGGATAAGAACTTATAGCGTTTTGGTTATTTTGGGTGCTTCTATTACCATAGGTAGTCAAAAGACCCAATGAGACGTGCTTAGAACCAAACAAGATGAACATGGCTAAGCTTGATACGAAAAACATATATGGGATCAATACTTTGAGCGTTGGGTTTTTTCTAGTAACAAAGGGAGTTAAAAAGACCAAGTGAGACGTAGGATCAATGAGACAGACTTGGCTAAACATGAGTCTTTTAGACATAATTGGTACTCGACCTGACTTTTGACACGAGAAATAATTTTGGGATAAGAAATTTTAGCATTGTCAACATTTTGGCTAAACATGAATTTCATGGAGATAGCTTTCACTTGAATTAACTTTTGACATGAAGAACATATTTTGGATAAGAACTTTGAGCGTATGTCATTTTGGGAGCTTCTAGTGCTAAAGGTAGTGAAAAAGAACAAATGAAACATATTTTGGATGAAATCAAATGGAGTTTCATAGGTAGTGAAAAAGGCCCAATGGGACATTTTTAGGATGAAATAAGATGACCATGGATGAACTTGAAAATTTTGTGCAAAACTTATACTCGAACAAACTTTGGATACTAAACAAATGTTTAGGATAAGAACATAGAGCATTGTTGTTGTTCTAGTGCTAAAGAGACTCAAAAAGACCCAATAGGACGTGTCTAAGACTACAAGAGATAAACTTGGATACACTTGGCAAAACTTTAATCGTTTTTACATAGCATGAACTCAAACTGACTTTTGACACTAAATACATGTCTGGGGCAAGAACTTGGAGCATTTGGTTCATCTTGGCTCCTTCTAGTACCAAACAAGATGAACTAGATTAAAATTAACTCTTTTGGGCATCACTTTTACTCCAACTAACTTTTGACATGAAAAACACATTCACTCTAAGTATTTTTATTGTTGTCCTTTCCGGTACGTCTAATGCCAAAGGGAGTCAAAAAGAAAAAATAAGACGTGTTTAGAACCAACGAGATGAAACTCCCTAAACTTGAATCCTGTTTTAGAATAATTGGTACTAGAATTGACTTGTAAGAAAAAAACAAATTTAGGATGAGAACTTTGAGCATATATGTTATTTCAGCGCTTCTAATACCATAGGGACTTGAAAAGATGAATGGGACTTTGTTTAGGGCCAAAGGATACGAGGTTTGCTAAACTTGGTTTTTTACATAGCTTATATTCGTATTAACTTTTGAGATGAAAAAAACATTGGCGATAAGAGCTTTGATGGTTGTGGTCATTTTGGGAACTTCTAGTGCCAAAAAGACCGAAAAAGAACAAATGGATCATATTTAGGATGAAACGTGATTAACTTGGCTAAAAATGAATCATTTGGGCATAGCATGTACTCAAACTGACTTGTCGCACTGAATAGATGTTTGTGATAAGAACTTAGAGTATTTTAGTCATTTGTGGTTCTTCTAGTGCTATAAGTAGTCAAAAAGACAAAATGGGACGTAGGACCAAATAAGTTGAACTAGCTAAACATGATTCTTTTGGGCATAACTTGTACTCGAACTAACTTTTGAAATGAAAAACATATTTGGGATCAGAATTTTAAGTGTTTCGATCATTTTGGGTGCTTCTATTGGCATATAAACTCAAAACGACCCAATGGAATTTATTTAGGACTAAACTAGATGAACTTGACTAAACTTCAATCTTTTGGGCATAATATATACTTGAGCTAAGTGTTGACAACAAATACATGTTTGGATAAGGACATTGAGTGTTGTTGTCATTTTTGGTGCTTCTAGGGTCATTAGGAGTCAGAAAGAACCCAATGGGACACCAAATAAGATGAACTTGTCTAAACTTGAATCACTTTGGCATAACACGTACTCGAATTGAGTTTTAACACCCAAAACACATTCAAGATAATAATTCATAGCGTTGTGTTTCTTTTGGGTGCTTCTCATGCCATAGAGCGTAGAAAAGACCAAATGAGATGTGTTTAGGAATAAACTTGAATATTCTATGCATAACTTTGAGCTTGAACTGAATTTTGACTCTTAATAAACATTTGGGATAGCAATTTGGACCGTTGTGGTCATTTTGGGAAACTTCTAGTACCATAGGGAGTAAAAAGACCCGATGAAATGTGTTTAGGACCAAATAATATGAACTTTGACGAACTTGAATCTTTTCGGTATAAATTTTACTTGAACAAAATTTGACACTAAATAAAAATTTTGGATAAAAACTTTGAGCGACTTGGTCATTTTGGGAGTCAAAACTACCGAGTGGGACGTTTTTAGGACCAAACAAGATGAACATTGGTAAACTTGAATCTTTTGTGTAGAACTCGTACTCGAACTGACTTTTCACACTAGAGACTCAAAATTGCTATCATGGAGCTTTTCAAAACTCGAACTGACTTTTCAAAACTCGTTCTCAAACGTTTTGGTCATTTTGGGAGTCAAAACTATCGAGATAAGAACATGGAGCATTGTTATAATTTTGGGAATTTCCACTGCCATATAGACTAAAAAAGACCCAATCGGATGTGTTTAGGATGAAATGAGATGAATTTTGATAAAATTGAAGTTTTTGGACATATCTTGGACGTGAATTAACATTTGACACAAATAACACATTTGGGATAAAAACTTTGAGCGTTGTGGTCCTTTTGGGTGCTTATATTGCCAAAAGGAGTAAAAAAATACGAAATGGAACATATTTAGGACCATAAGAGATAAACTTGGCTGAACTTGAATCTCTTTGACGTAGCTTGTACTTAAGTTGCCTTTTGATAAATACATGTTTGGGATCATAATGTAACGTGTTTTAATCATTTTAGGTGCTTCCGGTGTTATAGGGCATTAATGAGACCCAATGGAATGTGCTTTGGATCGTGTCTAGGACCAACTGAGATGAACTAGGCTAAACTTGAATACTTATACTCGAACTATATTTTGACATGAAACAAAAATTTCTATAAGTATTTTGAGCGTTTTTGTCATGTTGGGTTTTTCTTGTGCCAAAAGGAGTCAAAAAGACTAAATAACATATATATTTAGGACCAATGAAATGAACTTGACTAAACTTGAATCTTTTAGGCATAATTGGTACTTGAACTAACTTTTAACAAATATGTGATAAGAACATTGAGCATTGTTGTCATTTAGGGTACTTCTAATGCCGTAGATCGAAAAGACCCAATGAGACATGTTTTGGACCAAAATGATGAACTTGGCTAAACTTAACTTTTTGACATAGCTTGGACTTGAATTAGGGTACAAAGACGGTAAATGAAAGATATTAAGATCAAATGAAACATATTAAGACCAAATGAGATGAACCATGCTAAATTTGAATCTTTTGGGCATAATATGTACTTAAACTGAACATTGACACCGATTACACATTTAGTAAAAGAACAATATGTTGTGATCATTTTGGGTGCTAGTAATATCATTGTGAATTAAAAATACCCAATATGACATGTTTGAAATAAAAAGAGACGAACTCGGTGAAACTTGAATCTTTTAGTCACACATTTTACTCTAATTGACTTTTGAAATGATAAACATATTTGGGATAGGAACTTGGAGTGTTTCTGTAATTTTGGGTGTTTCTAGTGCAACAGGGAGACAAAAAGACCCTTCGGGACACATTTAGGACTAAAAAATATGAGCTTGGCTAAACTTGAATCTTTTAGGCACAACTTGTACTCGAACTTACTTTTTATAGAAAAAACACATTTGGGATAAGAACATTGAGCGTTGTTATTGTTTTGGATGTTTCTAGTACCAAGGGGAGACATAAGACCGATTGAACATATTTATGACCAAACAACATGAACTAGGCTATACTTGAATCTTTTGAGCATAACTGCTACTCCAACTGACTTTTGACACCAAAAACACATTTCTAATATGAACCTTTAGCATTCTGGTCATTTTGAGTGCTTTTAATGACATAGGGAATCAAAAAGATGCAAAGGGACATGTTTAGGAATAAACAAGATGAACTTGACTAAACTTGATCCTTTTGAAGCTAAAATATACATATCGGATAAGAACTTGGAACGTTGTGATTATTCTGGGTGATTCTAGTGCCATGGGCCTAAAAAAGACATAATGGAACATTTTTAGGACAAAACGATACAAACTCGGCTAAACTTGAATCTATTTGGAATAACTTATACTTCAATTGAATTTTTACACTAAATACAAGTTTTGGGTGCTTCTAGTGCCACAGAGAGTAAAAAAGACTCAATGGCATGTGTTTAGGAGCAAACATACAAACTTGGCTAGAATTGAATCACTTGGGCATAACGTGTACTTGAACTGAGTTTTGACATAAAAAACACATTTGGGATAAGAACGTTGAGCGTTGTGGTTTTTTTGAGTGCTTCTAGTACTAAAGGGAATCAAAACACCAACTGGTAGGACCAAAATGAGATGAACTTAACTAACGTTAATCTTTTACGCATAACATGTACTCGAACTGTGTTTTGGCACCAAATACACATTTGTGAGAATGCAATAGGGACCAAGAATTAGGAGCGTTGTTGTATTTTTTGGGGCTTTCTAATGCAATAGGGGACAAAAAGGACCAAATGGAACATATTTAGTTCCAAAAAAGATGAATTGTACTAAACTTGAATATTTGGGACTTAGCCTCTATTCTAACTAAATTTGGATAGCAAATACATATTTGGAAAAAGATCATGGAGCATTTTGTTCTTTTTATGTGCTTTCAATATCATTGGGAGTCCAAAAGATCCAACAGGACATGTTTAGGACCGAACGAGAGGAACTCACCTTCACTGGAATATTTTGGTCGTAACTTCTTCTCGAACAGAATTTTGACATGAAAAATACATTAGGGATAAGAACATTATGACTAAATGAAACATGTTTAGGACCAAATGAGATGAACATGGCTAAAATGGAATATATAGGCATAACATGTATTCAAATTCAGTTTTCAGTCCAAATAAATGTTTGGAATAAGCATTTGGAGTGTTGTTGTCCTTTTGGGAGCTTCTAGTGCCATAGATAGTCAAAAGGACCCAAAGGGATGTGCTTAGGACCAAACGAAGTGAATTCAGCTAAACTTGAATCTTTTGGGCATAACGGGTACTCAAAGTAATTTGGGTTAAGTACTTGGAGCATTAGGGTCGTTTGGGTGCTTCTAGTGCCCAAGGGAGTCAAAAGGAACAAATCAGAGGTGTTTAGGACCAATGAGATGAACTTGGTAAAACTTGAATCTTTTGGGCATAACAGGTACTCAAACTAACTTTAGACACTAAAAACACATTAGGGATGAGACCTTTGAGTGCTATTGCAATTTTTGGGTGCTTCTAATTCCGTAGGGAATGAAAAAGAGCTCATGGGACTTGTTTAAGATCAAACAAGATGAACTTGACTAAACTTGAATCTTTTAGGCGTAACTTGTAGTTGAACTTACTTTTTACACTAAATACATGTTTTAGTATAAGAACTTGGGGAGTTGTTGTTGTTTTGGGTGCTATAATACCATAGGGAGTTAAAAAGACTCTGCAGGAGTCAAACAGACTCTACAGGATGTGTTAAGGGTAAGAAAAGGTAAACTTGGCTAAACTTGAATCTTTTGGGAATAAATTGTACTTGAATAGACTTTTCACAAGAAAAACACATTTGCGAAAAGAAGTTTGAGTGCTTGGTTTATTTGGGGTCTTATAGTACGAGAGGGATTCAAAAAGACCAAAAGGAACATATTTAGGATCAAATGAGATGAACTATGCTAAACTTAAATCTTTTGAGCATAACATGTCCTCGAACTGAGTTTTGACACCAAATAATCCTTTGGAATATGAACTTAGATCATTGTCATCATTTGAGTGCTTATACTGCCAGACAGACTCAAAAAGATCTAATGGGACGTATTTAGGACCAAATAAGATAAACTCAACTAAACTTGAATCATTAGGCATAACTTGTTCTTGAACTAGCTTTTGACACTAAGTACACCTTTGTTAAAAGGCTTTTGAGCATTGAGGTCATTCTTAGTGCTTCTAGTACCATGGGGAGTCAAAATGACCTAATGGAACATGTTTAGGACCATGTGGTCAAGTACTTCTAGTACAGTGGGGGGGTAAAAAAGACCCATTGGGATGTGTTTACCAAACGCGATGAACTTAGCTAAGCTTTAATCACATGGGCTTAACATGTACTTGAATTGAGTTTTGACACAAAAAATGTATTTGGGATAAGAACTTTAAGCATTGTGGTCATTTTGGGTGCTTCTATGCTAAATGAAATTATATGACTAAATAAGATAAACTTGACTAAACTTGATTCTTTTCGGCATAGCATGTACTGAGTGTTGACACCATACACACGTTGGGGAAAACACTTGGAGCGTAGTGGTAGTTTTGGGAGGCGTAATGCAATAGAGACTAGCAATGATGAAATAGTACATTTTTAGGATCAAATGAGTTGAACTATGCTAAAGTTGATTCTTTTTGGAATGACATGTACTCAAACTAAGTTTTGACAACAAATATACGTTTGGAAAAGAACATGGAGCGTTATGATCATTTTTAGGTACTTTTAATGCCATAGAGAGTCAAAACGACCTAACGTGATGTACTTAGGACCCAACAAAATGAACTCGGCAAAATTTGAATCTTTTGGTAAGAACTTGTACTCACAAATTTTTTACTTGAAAAACACATTTGCTATCAGTATTTTGAGAATTATGGACATTTTAAGTGTTTCTAAGGCCATACACAGTCAATAAGACACTATGGGACGTGTTTAAGAAAAAAAAAGATGAACTTGAGTAAACTTGAATTTTTTTAATTCAAACTTTTGATAGGAAAAACACATTTAGGATAAAAATTTTGTGCATTGTGGTTAGTTTTGGTGCGTTTAGTACTAAAGGGAGTAAAAAATGATGAACTTGATTAAACTTGAATCTTTTGTTCATAGCATGTACTCAAACTGACTTTTGAAACTAAATACATGTTTGGAATAAAAACATGGAGCATTTTGGTCGTTTTGAGGGAGTTAAAAAGACCCAATGCGACGTGCTTAGTACCAAATGAGATGAACTAGGCTAAACTTAAATCTTTTGACCGTTTTGGTCGTTATTGGTGCTCCTAGTGCTATAGGTACTTAAAATTGCCCAGTGGAACATATTTAGGACAAAATGAGATAAACTTGCATCAACTTGTATTTTTTAGACATAGCTTGTGGTGGAATCAACTTTTGAAATGAAAAACACATTTGGGATAGTAAAATTTGGCATTTTGGTTGTTTTGGGTGCTTCTAATGCCAAAGGGAGTAAAAAAACTAGAACATATTTACGATGAAAAGAGACGAACTTGTATAAACTTGAATCTTTTGGAATAACATGTACTCGAACTTTAGTTTGACAGCAAATACGCATTCATGATAAGAGTTTGGAGTGTTGTAGTCGTTTTGACTGCTTCTAGTGCCATAGGGACTCAAAAAAATCAATGGGATGTGCTTGAATCAAAGAAGATGAATTTGGCTAAACTTGAATTTTCTTGGCAAAACTTATACTTGAACAGACTTTTGCCACATAAAACAAATTTTGGGTAAGAACTTTGAGGGTTGTAGTTGTTTTGGGTGTTTCTAGTGTAATAGGGAGTCAAACGAACCAAATGGAACATATTTAGGACCAAACGAGATAAAGTTGACTAAACTTGAATCTTTTAGACATAGCATTACTTGAACTAAAATTTCACACCAAATATATGTTTGGGATAAGAACATGGAGTGTTGTGGTCATTTTGGGTGCTTCTAGAGTCATAAGGAGTTAAAAAACTCAATGGGGTGTGTTTTGGATCAAGCGAGATGAATACGTCAAACTTGAACCACTTGGGCGTAGAATGTACTTCAATTAAGTTTTTAAATCCAATACACGCATGGGATAAGAATCTGGAGTGATGTGCTTTGTTTTTTGTGCTTCTAGTGTAATGGGGAGTGAAAAAGACCCAATGGGACGTGTTTAGGACCAAAGGAGATGACATTGACTAAACTTGAATCACATGGGCATAGAATGTAATCGAACTAAGTTTCGAAGTGATAAATACATATAGCATACGAAATTTGATGCTTGTGGTCATTTTGGATGCTTCTAGTTCTAAAGAGGGTAAAAAGGCCAAATGGAACATATCAAGATCAAATGAGACGAACTATGCTAAATTTGAATCTTTAGGGCATAGCATGTACTTGAACTAATTTTTGACACCAAATGCACATTTAGAAACGGAATAATATGTTGTTGGGTGCTAGTAATGTCATAGGGAATTAAAAATATCCAACACGACGTGTTTTAAACAAAAATAGATGAACTCATCTAAACTTGAATCTTTTGTTCAAACTAGTTACTCGAACAAACTTTTGAAATGATAAACACATTTGGGATAAGAACTTTGAGCGTTGTATTTAGACCCTACGAGAGGTATTTGGACTTAAAAAGATGAATTGGCTTAATTTGTACTTGAACTGAAATTTGATGGAAAAAAAACACATTTAGGATAAGGGCATTGAGTGTTGTGATCGTTTTAGGGAGTCAAAATGAACTAATGGGATGTGTTTAGCACCATGTGGTCATTCTGGGTCCTTCTAGTACCTTAGGGAGTAGGAAAGACCCAGTGGGACGTGTTTAGTCCCAAACACGATGAACTTAGCAAAACTTGAATCACTTGGCCATAACATGTACTTAAACTAAGTTTTTACACAAATATTGTATTTGGGAAAATAAATTTAAGTGTTCTGCTCGTTTTGGGTGCTTCTAGTGCTAAATGGAGTTAGTTGACCAAATGGAACATATATTGAGATCAAATGAGATGAACTTGACTAAACTTAAATCTTTTGGGTATAGCATGAACTCGTAATGAGTGTTGACACCATATACACGTTGGGAAAACACTTTGTAGCGTAGTGTTCGTTTTGGGAGCTGTAATGCAATGGGATTACCAATGATGAAATAGAACGTTTTTAGGACCAAACAAGATGAACTATGCTAAATTTTATTCTTTTGAGGCATGGCATGTACTGAAACTAAGTTTTGACAACAAATAAATGATTGGAAAAAGAACATGGAGCGTTGTGGTCATTTTTGGTGCTTTGCCATAGGGAGTCAAAGAGACATAACGTGATGTACTTAGGACCAAAAGAGATGAACTCGGCTAAACTTGAATCTTTTGGTCATAACTTGTACGCACATGAATCTCCTACTCGAAAAACACATTTGATATAAGCAATATAAGCATTATGGACATTTTAAGTGCTCATAATGTCATA
The DNA here is from genome assembly GCA_003255025.1 of Datisca glomerata. Classification (NCBI taxonomy): domain Eukaryota; kingdom Viridiplantae; phylum Streptophyta; class Magnoliopsida; order Cucurbitales; family Datiscaceae; genus Datisca; species Datisca glomerata. The sequence continues at coordinate 903,570 of QANY01002785.1, forward strand.
CAGAGTCAATAAGACACTATGGGACATTAGTTAAGTAATTTATTTAATATTTTGAAATTTATGTCAAAATTTATAAATATGCAAAGATTGTATAATGGGTTCGTACACATTTTGAGAGAAAGGGTAATCGTTTGTTTCATTTAGGTTTTCCTTATTCTAAAACATAAATTTGAAGATGAACATTTCTACACCAGTCAAGTATTTGACTAAGTGATGTCATAAGCATTATAGGTTTTGTCAAATCATTTTGGTGAGTCATCAAAATCGACCTATAAATCACTTGATTACTTAAAACTTGATCAATTATTTCGTCACTCTAAAATTATTCTCTTAGATATGATATTGCTTTAAGATTAAACAAATATTATATGATGACTAGTATATTAAATGCATAATGTAAAAATATTCTAAATACATAACATAAATATACATTATATATTATAAATAAATTTCATACCGTAAGTATGCTACATAATTACTAACTAAAGCCGTCAATTCAAAATTGGCAAATGCAGAACGAATCATTCAAAAACTTGTATATTTGTATCAATCATAGGTTGATGTTTGTAAATACAAAGGTAGTAAGAGTGAGTAAAAGGGTAGTCTAATTCTTAGCAAGTCACCAGAATAATGCCTGAGAATACTTGAGAGGACGTCGGGAAGTGCAGGGAGGCACTTTGAACATTGAAGAATGGTGACCAAATGCTCTCTGTGAAAGGGAATGTTGTTCTCTCTATGTGGGTTTTTCTTGGGTTTCAAATGAAGGAAAATACCTTCTTTTATAGATGAGATGAAGGGGGACCACCGTAACTAAACCGTAACTAATTAAGAGATTAGTTACGGGATCGCATAACTAAGCATACCACCTCCACTGATTTTACTGAGGTGGAAAACAGAAGATCTCACACGTGTCAAACCATGGACACTCGTGGGCCTCGTAAAGTGGTCAAGATTTAGGATGACTTTGGGAAAATGCGCCTAGCTGATGTAGCTTTGGGGTGTCAAAGCCTCGTCTTAAAGGGAGTTCTTAAGACTAAACCCCTTCCCAAGGTGGGAACTTCCATGGATATTATTGATTTTCTTTACCATTTGAATATGTTTTTTATGATTTATTAATACTAATCATTTAGTATCATCACCACATATATCTATGATCTATAATATATCAAAAGTAAGAGACATGAAAGTCATTTTTAGATAATTTTATCCACTTATTACTAATGTATTATCCAAATTAACCATCTAGTTTACATGTGAAATTTAATAATTAGTTACTTTTGAAATTATATTAAAATGATCTAAGAGAACGTTAATTTTTAAAATTCGTCTACCTATCTAATTAATGTAAAAAACAGGTAGTTTATGATAATCTATAAGCTAATTTTAATATGACAGCTTTAAATAAATTGTAATAAGTTACTTTAAGACAAATAAAGATGAACTCGACTAAAATTGAATTTTTTTGGCATAACTTATACACGAATAGACCTTTACTAGGAAAAACACATTTAGGATAACAAGCTTGAGTGTTGTGGTCACTTTTGGTACTTTTAGTACTAAAGGGAGTCAAAAAAACTAAATGGATCATATTTAGGACCAAACTAGATGAACATGAGTAAACTTGAATCTTTTGGGCGAAACACGTAGTTGAAATGCATTTGGATACCTGATATACGATTTCGATAAGAATTTGGTGTATTGGGGTCATTTTGGAGCTTCTACTGCCATGGGGGATAAAAAAGCCCAATAGAAAGTGTTTAGGACAAAATGAGACAAACTTGACTAAACTTGAATCTTTTCGGCATATCTTGTACTCAAACTGACTTGTTATCAAAAAACACATTTGTGATAATTAATTTGATTATATTTCATTTTAAGTCGCTTTCTTGCCAAATGGAGTTGAAAAGACGCATTGAGATGTGTTTACGATTAAAAGAGACGAACTTGGACAAACTTGAATCTTTTTGGCATAACTAGTACTCAACATTGCTTTTCATACAAAAAATACATTTGGGGCAATTTTGAGCATTGTTGTCATTTTTGGTGCTTTTAGTCATATAGGGATTCAAAAAGAATCATTGGGGTATGTTTAGGACCAAATAATACAAATGGCTAAACTTGAATCACTAGCGCATAACATGTACTCGAACTAAGTTTTGTCATGAAAAATAGATTTGGCATAAGAACTTTGAGCGTTGTGGTTGTTTTGGGTGCTTCTAGTGCTAAAGGAAATCAAAAGACCAAATGGAACATTATCAGGACAAAATGAGATGACCTATGCTAAACTTGAATCTTTTGGGCATAACATGTACTTGAAAGGAGTTTTAACGTTAAACACACATTTGGAAAAAGAACATGTAGCGATGTGGTCGTTTAAGGAGCTTTAAAGGCCATAGAAAGTCAAAAAGGGCCACTAGGACGTGTTTAGATCAAGTAAGATGAACTCGGCTAAACTTGAATCTTTTTTCATAACTTATATTTGAATAGACTTTTAACATGAAAACACATTTGGAATAAGAAGCATCATCGTGTAGTTATTTAAGTGCTTCTAAAACCACAAGAAATCTAAAAGGCCTTATGAGACATGTTTAGGACCAAAAAATATGAACTTGGCAAAACTTGAATCTTTTGGGCACAACTTGTACTTGAGCAAATTTTTTACATGAAAAACACCTTTAGGATAAGAACTTTTAGCATTGTGGGATAAGAATTGGGAACTTTGTGGTTCTTTTCGGAGCTTCTACTACCATATGGACTTAAAACCTAATGGGATGTGTTTAGGACCAAATAAGACAAACTTGGGTTAAAATTATTTATGTTGGGCATAACTTGTACTTGAAATGACTTTTGACGTGAAAACACATTTGAGATAAGTAGTTTGAGCGCATTTTGGGTTCTTCTAGTGCAAAAGGGAATAAAACAGACCGAATAAGACACGTTTAGGTCCAAACAATATGAACTTGGATGAGCTTGATTCTTTTGGGCGTAACCACTTTTCGATCTGACTTTTGACATGAAAAAATGCATTTGGGGTAAGAAAGTTTAGCATTGTGGTCATGTTTAGGATAAAACAAGAGGAACTTGGCTGAACTTGAATCTTTTGGGCATAACTTTCACTCGAACTTACTAGTGACACAAGGAACACGTTTCAGAAAAGTACTTGGAATGATGTGGTCATTTTGGGAGCTTCTTGTGCTATAGGGACTCAAAATGGCCTAATGGGATATGTTTAAGACCAACCAAGTGAGATGAACTCATCTAAACTTCAATATTTTGGGCATAACTTGTAGTTGAATTAACAATTGACACTAAATACAAGTTTCAAATTAAAACTTGGAATGTGTGTGATCATTTTGGTCACTTCTAATACCATAGGGAGTCAAAAAAGACCTCATGAAGGAACAAAAAATAAGAACTTGACTAAACTTGAATCTTTTTTGCATAATTGGTACTCAAATAGACTTTTTACAAGAAAAACACATTTGAAAAAGAACTTTGAGTGTTGTGTTCGTTTTGGGTAATTCTAGTTCCAAAAGGAGTCAAAAAAACCTTCACCAATATCATGTAAGGGATTAATCATTGCTCCATCCAAAGGAGGAAAACAAGAAGACAAAACTTAGCTTGAAAACGCCTAGAGAGAGAGGCTTTTTCTAAGAGAGATAAGCAAAATTATGAAATAAAATTGAAATCGTTTTTCTATCTTCACTAATAAAGTAGTGGTCAATTTGCTATATGTTAAACTTATGATGTGTTTGATTGCATAGATATAACCAAAGTGCCTTTTTTCTTTTCATAGCATTCATATATTATATTAAATCCATTTGTTTTAAAAAAATTGAATCAATTACACTCCACAAATTGGTATCTTGTTTGTGTTCTTCAAACAAGAGTGACATGTTTGAAGTGTTGTCTTTTTGGAGAAACAATGTGTTGCCTCATGAATAAAAGTGATTGCTGGTAAGCTTTCACCAGTTTTCATGTCAATTATGGACAATTTGAGTTCTCTGAACTAGAAATACGAAGAATTTATTTGAAAATAAAAAAGATTTTGGTTAATTATGTAACAACCCAAAAATTTATCAAACATTTCTATTAATATTTATCGCAAAAAGCTCGTGGAAACTAGGTCAATTTTTTAAAAGTAATCAAGAGTAAAATTAATACTTAAACATAGTCTTATTTATTTTGAATGATATCATAACATCGTTTAACGGCAATAATCTACGACATCAATTGTCTAACGAAAAATAATAAAAGCAGTTGAGACTTTAACAAAACAAAATAAAAACTTCAGATGTTTCTAAAAAATAAATTTGACTTTAATCTCGTGCCAGACATTCTAGACCTCATCTGATACGAAAGCATCTTCCTCATCTGAAAATTTTAGAATAAAATAGAGTGAGTATCAAAGTATACTTAGTAAGTAAAACTGTACATACATAACATCATACAAGAGCAATAACATACAACACTTCTCATTCTTTCATATAGAGTTTCACTTGCAGAACAAATCTTTCCTTACAGAGAACCTAGCCAAATTCTGTTAGAGCTCGCCACCACACCTATATCAGAACAGAATTATCCGTCGGTAAGATTTGTTAACTTTTAAGGTACGTACAAGTGAGCTTTCTCATGAGTATGATTCCGTACCTTTAAGAGGGTGGAACTAGTTGCAATAATGCGTTCCCACAAGCGCTACTAGAAATTTTACCTTTAACGACGGTAGGTAAAAAGTATAGATGACGGTTTGTTATAGTGGTCTCTTATATTTTACGAGGCTAATATAACAAAAGGTCGGAAGAGAAAATTATAAGTTACGATGACGTTTATAAAGTGTCAACTGGTTTTGACGACGGTGTATGCATATATCATCGTGAAAATTGCAAAAAAAAAGTGGCTTAGAATAAGAAAAGGAGTAAATTTTAAATGAAAAATGGCACAGCTTTTCGCTTTCTCATTAGCTCTGTCTCTATTAGCTTCTCCTTCTCTCTTCTCTCTCTCAAAGATAAAAAATAGAACCTAGGACTAGGTTCATCGAAAGAGAGCGTTGTCTCTCTCTCTCTCTCTCCTCTCTCTCTCTCTCTCCTCTCTCTCTCTCTCTCTCTCTCTCTCTCTCTCTCTCAGAAACAAAAAACTAAGGCTAGGTTCGTCAAAGAAGTGAACGTAGACGCTATATCTTGTCGTCGCCACAGCATGTCATCGCCACAGCATGTCGTCGCCACAGCCCATCGTCGCCACATCTCGTCGTCACCATCTCGAGAAGTTTTTTTTTCTATCCACAAGATCAAAATGTGAAGTTCTTTTCTTTCTGGGGGGCTGAGCAACAAAGTCCTCTCCCTCTCCCCCCCCCCCCCNCCCCCCCCCCCCCCCCCCCCAACCCTCTCTCTACGACAGAGATAAGAACATCAATCTGAATCTCATATTCGTACCCTTCAGAAACAAGATGGTTCTTTGACCATTTTAGCAAAATAACAAGAATAAGGAAGATAATGCTGAGGAATTAGAGGATGTAGTGCTTCAACTAATCCTCCTATTAATTCATGGCATTTTCTCAGAACCATTGTGTTTTTAGTGCTTCCCCCTTACTCGTATCTCTCTTTATAATTTTTTTTATCAGTCGCTCAGTTTCATTTGCAGTGTAGAAGCTTGTCTAAATCCTTGTTTGATTTTCCTTCGTTTCACTGATTTGTTTAATTTTTGTTTTAGTTGGTAATATATTGTATGTTATTTGCTTCTATCCTTTTGTGTTCTGTCTGATTAGCAGTCACCAAGCTGATAAATGCGAGTCAAAAATTGGCAATGTTGCTTGACCTCATTTTGATGAAGGTAAAAATATCGAGTGTTGTCTTTTGGTAGTCAATTGCTAATTTTTTCTGACTTTACACTTAGATTCATAAAGGTCATATATCATATATCTAATACTCCCACCCTAAATATCTCAATTTGACCGGGTTGTGTGTCAGTTGTGTAAGAAGCTATCTCCAATTAATAAATTGTAGATGACTACAAATGTCTAAGACGTAACACTATTCAATTACTGTGGTCAATGATCTAATATGAGGTTTTCTGCCTTTATGACAATTTAAATGTGCTTCATGGTTGGAATCGATAGTTGATGAATATTGATAATGGCTGTAATAGGGTTGTTGACAAATTGATATGGTCATCTAAATTTTGTATGCTATTTTGAAGCAGATATAAACCTCTTTTTCCTCATTATCAGATTGTTGTCGCGTTATTATTTAATTCAGTTATGGATGTATCTTCACCTCTAAGCACTATAATGACTTGTACGTCCTAGAAGTCACCTATGTTGCACTGAAGAATCATGTTCTGAATGGTTGTGATTGTGAGTACAGAGCATCACCGTAGTTGATAAAGATCTATACATGTATTTTGTCTTCTCCAATTTTTTAGTCTCACCTTTAGATATTGATATTTGTTAGAACTATGAACCATTTATCATAGTAATCCAAAGGGAAAGAAATACTCTCTTGAGCTTCCTAAACATGCATTCATCAAGTCATATGGTTTCTGATTGGGCTACAAAAACTCCTATCCATAAATAGTCTTAGGAAACATGTCTATCAGTTCAAACTTTACAAAATTAATCATTTTCCTTAATTTTTTTGTGGTAAAGAGACCGAATTTGTGTGTCATAACATTGTAGGATGTCCAATTTTCTTTTTATTCCAACTCATTCCGAATTGGAAAGAACCAAAAAGAAATGAAAGATGTGAAAAAAAAATTATTTTCAATTTCCCTGCTATTAGTACTTGTATGCATTGTAAGTCTGAAGTAGTGTATTATGCCAGAATGCAAGTCTGAATCCATCTATCTTTTGTTAGTGAACTTCCTATTTAATTGTGTTGCTTGTATAATTTAAATTGAGACTATTCAACATGGACATCCAAAGTTTGAAGATTTGAGCTTTAGGGTTTATATGCTATTTTAGTTTTTTGTTCTGATTTTTCTCAGTTCTCAGGTTGCTAAAATGTCCAAGGACATTTTCTGAGTATTTGGTGCTTACAAATTTGTGTATGATATTTAGATCTAATTATCTCTTCTAAATGGGTGATAATGAACACTATTTGCAAGGACTTCTTAAAGGCCATTGATTTTATTATCTACAACTTTTAGTAGGGAAGATGATGATACGATTGTTTCTGTGGGGTTTGAATTTGAATTTTAGTGATATAATCTTTGTTCTTCAGTTACTACCATAAATCTGCCTTGTGCTTTAAGGTATATTTTATTTAAGAAATGAACTTTTTTCTACCTATGTTGTTTAGTACACTTACATTAGCTCCAGAACCAATCACTTAGATGTGTAATGTGCTTCTCAATAAAAAAAAGTCATCATAAAGGAAATAAATATGAACTCTTTTATGCATGATCCCAGTATCCATTTTCACTATCTTTCTCAGGTTAGATTCACGGAAGGTGCATTTGAAAAAATAAATTGCGCACATGAACAATCTTATGCATAGAAGCTTATTATGCACTGCTTCGATCGATTCAGATGCTTTATTAGCCTTAGAAGTGTCTGTAAACATCTGTTGTCTAATCTTACCCTCTTGTTGAACTTCTAAAATGGCCAAAATTTTACCATTTACATGTTGTCTGATGAGAAAAACTAAAGATATAAACATTATGTAACAGTTTTCAAATAAGAGTTAGAAATCTTCTCCTATCTCTCATTTTGTTGCTTGATTGAAATTTTATGTTCACCATTCTTAGTTTATTTTCTTCCTTCTAACTTCATAATTGTGCTTTACAAAAACTGAACAGGGAGTTGCACAGGCAATTATCCGGTCTATTATAGATTTCAAGAGGGACCTTTGGCCCAAAGTCTCTGATAATGCTATAGACCTGGTGAGAAAGATGCTTGATCCTGATCCCAAGCGGTGACTAACTGCGCAGGAAATGCTAGGTAGCATTAAGATTTTCAGATGGAAATAGTTAGCAATGCTTTCTTCTTTACTTTATAAATGCACATTTATGCATTTTGTATATTTGTAGCGCTATTTACGGGTAATACATGCTATGTTTCTGCCTTTTATCTGGTCAGTCAGTTTGTGACTCTAAGTATCATGGTAAGAATAGTAGCATAAGCATTTCTTTTGATCTAGTGGTATGAACTTATGGCTCAGTTAGTATTTTCTTAGGTTGTATATACGTCATAGCTTTGTGCCTCTATTGATAAGTTTGTTATGGGATAAAAGTTTTGTCTGAGTCTTTATTCGTTTTTCATTCATTCTCTTCCTGCTATGATGAATACTTAAATGGAATTTGTAATGATTCAGGGTTCTTTCCTGAATGTGATTCTCAGCATAAACTAATTCTCAACAAATGTAAAGGATTTCTGAGCAGTTGCATATCAGTATTATACACACAAGCGCGCACACTCTCTCTATGTAAAATACTAGAGTTTTAGTTATACTTATGACTATAGTAAATATTCTTTTATATTTCCTATTGCAAAAGGATGTGTATTGTGGGTTTGCAAAATAATATTTGCCTTCTAAAATGTCACTCTATATTTAGGCCTCTAGATTTGAGATTTTGTTTCACTCTATTTACTGCAGGTAATGTTTGATGAGGATTAGCCATGCGATAAATATACACATTTTAAATACTTGTAGAGGATACACTACTACAATTTTGGTATACAATGATAGCCACCTCTATGTTACAATGACAACTCCCTAAAATTTGTCAAAGCAAAATGGTGTAGGGTGGGATAATTAGTAAGATGACAACACAAAAATTAGCTATCATTAATGTATTATCTACTATGACAACTAATTTTTGGGTTGTCATAATAACATCTTATTGTGGCAGTGCGGTAAAAGAAATTGCTAAAGTTCATTTTATTTATGAAGATATCATCCTATTTAATCCATCATAAACCCTAATTTTACATCATAGTGTTCTTTTTCTTTGACAGAGGCGAGAGGCGAGAGGCGAGTGACGATTACCGACTCCGAGGGTATACCGGGCGCCAGGCTAGCTTCATGGCGACTTCCAGGCGAGCTCCGACAATGATGTTCGACGATGATCTTCCACGGCAAGCGTCCACTGCGGGTTGAGCAAGGTTGTCCTGAAGATATTGTTGGTCTCTCTTCCTTCTTTCTCTCATTTACTCTATCTTTCTACTTTGTGCTGAATCTTGTTGCGATTAGCCTGATTTGTGTTAAATATTGCCTAACCCCCCTTTCTTTGCTTGCACTACAAGAGAAAAATGCTACGATAACGGCCAAAAAATACTATCATAGTATTTTCATAGCGTTTCCCAAAACGCGATATTAGCCAACGTTATTAAAAGCCTACGATAGCATTTTTTTTAAACTATGGAAACCCTACCATAGCCTTTTTTAAACGCTATGGTAAACCCTACCATAGTGTTTTTTAAAGGCTATGGTAACCCTATCACAACGTTTTTAAATGTTTTGAAAATTTTTTATAGCATTTTTTAAAACCATGGTATATCTTTATAGCATTTTTCAAAGCTGTAAAAGACCTTTGATAGCATTTATTTCATGCTATAAATGTTGTGAATAACTAACTCAACGAACATACTTATTCTTGTTTTGATTACTCTCAACAAGTCATTTGAGATACAAGGAGTGCCAGTAAACGATCAAAAGAAAAGGGAGTGCAAGCATAGCACTTGTCCTAGTCCTTGCATAGTAGATTGCCTGAACTGTTGCTGAGAAAGGAGTTGCTGTTGTATTAGTTGTTGTTGTTGATTCTGCTGTTGTGTGTGTTACTTGGGAGAAGTCAATTACTGACTTGAGCAAGTCTGTTGTTGAGAAAGATGCTGCTTTTGTATTGGTTGTTGTTGATATTGTTGTTGTTGATTCTGCTGTTGTGTGTGTTACTTGGGAGAAGTCAATTACTGACTTGAGCAAGTCTGGGAACTCCTACTCTCTATCATACAGAAGGAAATCGATAACTCATGCAAAGAACATACCAAAATTCACACGCTGAACAAAGAGATTTTTTCTCTTTGAAATCAAGCTAAGATTTTTGGTCGTATAATTATTGAAACAGTATATAGAGATCTTGATTACAAATAATAACTTTTTTGTCTTTTTTCTCTTGAAGTTGAACACAACTTCTCTAGGTGAACAAATTTAGTAGTAGAAATCTTAAAAACCCATTACCACAAAAAGACCCAAAAATGAACTCTAAGATTTCATTCATCAATGAAAGCATTTACTTGTTGAGTAAGAAATTTGAAAATAATTTTGGCTGGTGTATTTCAAAGACCAAAAGCTAGAGACACATTTGCTTTGCGTTCAACTTTTTTCTGTTGAAATTGACAGTTAATTAGAGTATCATCTCTTGTAAGAGCAACATATATAAGTATAAAGAAATCTAGGGATCCAGGATTTAGCATTGGAAATGGATCAAACTACCTAGAGTTGTAGCATCTCTCGTACCAGTCACCATCAGAAGTCAAAACTTTCCCAAAGCATCTCAAAAGCAACCTGAAAATCCTTCTAAATAGCCAAAAATATCATTTCTTTATAAAATCCTAATTAACTCGGAAAAACCTCAAAAAAACACAAAAGAAAAACAAAACTCACAAAAATTATACATGAATTTCAGGTTAAAACTCACCTCGCAAAAAACCCCTTACCCCTAATTCTGATATATGAAATAAAAGTATTTAAATAACATATATGCTTCCAGATATGACAGATTCTACACTTATATCATGATGCTTAAATAACAAGAAGCTTACAACTTATGTCACTCAGTAAATCATATGATTATTTAATTCTTTGAGTAAATCAAAGAGCAACAACTAATTCGTATATACTCAACAGTAGCTCAAATCTTTATGACAACGCTGTGAACATGTAGCTAAGACAGTAAATTAATTACATAGTTAAATGAAATATGTCAACACAGATTCACGGTCCAGATTCTCTAGCTTTAAACCAAAATAGAATCATCTCTACCTTCAATAGGAAATTGAAAATGATGTCAGAATGTGAGTTTAAAAAGCTCACTAAGAAGCAGCACTAATGAGCTAAATATCAAATATTCAAACAATGGAATAGGAAAATCAAAACCAAATAAAGCCTAATGGAATTATATATAGTACCATTTAACATTAAGAGAATATACATACCTAAAGCTTCTAAGTCAGTGAGATCGAGCTGAAGATTCAATGCCATCTTTATTTTGAAAACTATTCAATACCATCTTTCAGAAAGTTGTTTCTTCCAATGCTTGTACATCAACTTGTTTAGAAATTTTTTCATATTGGACTTTAACTATGGTTACTTGTATCAATAAAAACATGAACCAATGCGTAAGTTGATCTGTAATAATTTACTGAAAAAGGACAACACTATAAGTCTTAAAACATCAAACTAAAATTAAATTCAATTGATCTTCTGATTAGATAAGTTTTAACCCTTGTCAAAATGCTACTGCTGACAACACAGTTTAGAAGATCAAGCTTAGTTATATACCCGATCCTACAAGTGTACTTGAGTCCTCCTTATCACTATGGACATTACCATCATCATATTGGCTATTATAAGCATTTTCATCTTCCAAAATGATGGCCCATGTTCATCATAGTGTTGCCTTGATTCATCTGAAAATGAAGCCATCCATATTGTAGGAACAAACTCAATTAAATGAATCATGTAACTATTGGTGGGGGAGGGGGCAGAAAAATGAATATTTTGAACTAGATAAATAATAAATAAACTACCATATAATGAACCATAGAGAAAATTTACCTGAAGACATTCTTCCCCTTCTCTAAAAGAACTACAAACAAAACAAATTTCTAAAGAAATGGATTTGGTATTTTTAGGAGTAAAATTATTTGACATTTCATAAGACTTGAGAATATTTCAGCATATATTATTTGTACGAATTTAGAAATAACGGTAAAGTCTACAATTCAATACTATTGATCCTAACTTCGAAAGATAATCAATTAAAAAAAGATAGTGAGTGAAATAAAAGTAGAAACAACTGGTAAAATGTGATGGTTGTGTGCTATTAAAGCACATAATTGTTGTAGTGGTGATTTCCCTCGAAGCGCTTCTCTCTATTTTTAAGTTATGGTTTAGGGTTTTGATTTACAGATCTTGAGCTTCGATATAGGAAGTAGACTTGTGTGTCCTTGCAGAAAAAGGTATTTAGTTGTCGGTTATGCTCTTGTTAGAAGTCTCTCCCTTCGGTGCGCCAAGCGAAGAGACCTTTGATTTATGGACCTTGCCCTTGTTTGGAGCTTTGGGTATATTGTTGGTCAACTTGCACAAGTAACTTGAAAAATCTTTCGTCTTCCCCTCCCTCAAGACCGTGTTTCACAAAACATAAATAATTTTGAATAGATTATACTACTGTTTAGAAGCGTTGATGTTAAATAAATTAAAAAAAGGAATAGATTAGAACATGATATTACAAGGTAGTCTAATTCTGGGTTGATTTGATGTTTTGTACAATTTCAGTCAAAGGTTTACTGAATTAATGTTCAATTCTAGACTATTTATTACATGTCGAATGTTGAATAAATGGGTTCCTCTTATTTTTACAGATACCTTAATCATGTATTGCGCGAGTCTAAAAAATGGAAGACTGGTTGGAGGTTGTTGTAACGAGGTGAGCAAAAAACAAATCATCAAGCATTGCTTGATGATTATCAAGATCAAAGTTCATTAGAGAAAATGTCAGAATTTCCAATTTGTTCTTTTGGAGAGAGTGGGGATTCAAAAGAAATAACTCATAAAGAATTCTTTTTTACCTTACGAAAAGCTCCTTGTTTTTCAATCATGCTGAAAAATTGCGAACGACATAATAAGCAGGTAAGAAAGAAGTTTTATTTTTCTCTGCTTTCTTTTGTTTCCCATCCCAATTCGATGATCATATGAAGATCGGTCTTAATCTTAAGTAGTCATGAACTCCTATGCATGTCTATTGGATCTTTTGATTCACTAATTAAGTTTTTTTTGTTAATCAGGCTAGTTACTTTTATTTTGGAGATTTAGTGATGTGGATGGTTGAGGACATGATCTTATAAGATTTGGAATCTATGCTTTCTTAACAGATCGTATATTGGTTCCCTTAAATGTTAATTCTAGAACTGAATGGTTATTGAGCTCAAATTTATAATAAGATTATAAATTAGTCATTCAATAGTGGATTAATGGTACTTAAAGATCAAGAGGTAATTAGAAGGGTAAAACGATAGTTTTGACCACTTTTAATTTACGAACCAATAATTGGAGGACATGACTACATGAAATGATTATGTCAATGTACTACATGAAAATACTTTATAAAAAGATTCTATAATATCTTAGAGTACAGTTCCATATTTATAGTGAAGTAATAATGGAATTAATAAATAAAATTATTTATTTAAAGAGTTTTATTAATAATCTGGCATATTGGGGCTTAGGATTATAGGTTCATGCTCCACAAGTCACCTCTATACTACGTTGTCTAGGGTCTGACTATTTCAGAACATGAGAAAAGGATTGACTTCCAAAAGAAATTTTTATTCTAGGGCAAGTACATAAGTATGAGATAATTATGTGTGATTTATTAATTAAGAATTTATTAATTGAATTGTTTATATATTTAAATATAATTTTCATAAATTATATATATAAATAATTATCAAGTTTTTTATTATCGATAAGTGAGATAAAATATCTAATTTGTGAAATTAGATAATTAAATAAATATTAGATAATAATTCCAATAAACTAATTATGTTATTTGTGAAATAACAGATAAGTTAGTTGATAATGATAATCAAATATGTTAATTTTGAATTAATTGATATCTAGATAAATATCTGTTTAAATAAATATTAAATTCACAGTAATTATCACGTGTCAACCAATGATAGGATATCAGAAAATTGACATGGACTACTGTGGTGCCACGTGACACTACAGTAGTGAGTGTGTAACACTGTAGTATCACATGAACTACAGTGGTGCTATGAGGCACTGTACTGACTCACGGCACACTGCAGTGAATGTGCACTATAGTTGTGCACAAATTGATGTGGGTCCCACTCTAATTGGTAATTTTATAATTAAATATTATTTCAGTTTAAAAAATCTGGTATGCCATTATCTAAAATATATAAAGATATTATTCTAATGGCCTTAGTAGTTGAAAGAAGATAGGAGAGTTTCAGTTGATCAGATCATCAGTTCGTCGATCTAGAGTTGAATTAAGAATACAATTGGTGTAAGAGATATTTTCTTCTATGATTAAACGTTAATCAAATCTCTAAAAGAATAATCATCACGTTCTTTTAGAGAATCGTTCCACTAAAGTCCTTCTCAGTATATCTCTCTAAATCTCATGTGTTGAGAACATCTAGAGATAGATAAAGAGTCTTTGTAATATTCTATGTGACCACACATGTCCTAGTGCGTTGAAGATTGACTTGGAAGATCTTGGTGTGGATCTCAGAGCTACTGATCGTTGGAACGATTTTATAGGAATGAAGGATCGATCGCTTTTTGCAAGGACACTTGATATAGATTATAAGAGGATTGACTTGTAAGATCTCATGTGTTGATAACATCTAGAGACACATAAGGAGTCTTGTTATATTATACGTACCCACACACGTCCTAGTGCGTTGAGGATTGACTTGAAAGATCTTAGTGTGGATCCTAGAGTCTAGCGATCGTTGGAACAATTCGTGGGAATGGACTATAAGAGGTATATGATTTCTAATCTTCTATCTTGTAGATTTAACTTATAAATATATAATGGATCATGACTAATTGAAAAAGAGTTTTTAATAAAAGTTTTTATTTGGTTATCATGACGTTGCGCAAGTTTTTATTTATTAAAATAATTAATTTTTATTAAAAGTTTAATTTTTTTAAAGGCCACGCGCCTCCACTCTTCTGCCGCGCACGTGCCTTGACGACCAGCGAGTGGTATCAAAGCGGTCTTTATATATTTATATTTTAAATGTTGTGTGGATTTTCAAGCATTATTCATATAATATGAGCTATGTATGATGATGGATGGTTATGATTTTTGAATGTATGTAAAATAATGGATCGTTAATTGTATGGTGATTATTAGGTTAGGCTTTATTTTAATTTTCTCTAGATCTTGTGTAAGCCGAATTGAGACGTAGAAATTTTTATAATTTTATTTTAAATATTATTATAATTATTCCAAATGCGAGAAGATGAAGAACGCACGAGACGAACGGCAAAAATTTACTATTCATGTGAAAACACTATTTAAGCGCAAACACTATCCATCCTTTACTATTCACGTGAAAATACTACAGTACGATATCTGTTTGTCATCCTTTGCCTAAAAAATTGTTATTAGTCATTAAAATTCTTTAATTACTGCCTCTCCTTTTAAAAATTTTAATGAGAATGACCGTAAAAAAAAGTTGTTGAACAACTTAATTAAATAAATTAAGATTTAATAACAATAGGAAAACAATTAGGTAAAGTAGAAACTAAGGTAAATGATCTTCCTGCTTCTATGGTAGATAAGTCTAAAGTAGATAATTCTTTAGTCTTAGAGAAACTCAAACTCCTTTTTTTAAAACAGAAACTCAAACCGCTTTAATAATTATTTCTAATAAAACTGTGCTAAAAATTGTTCCTATCCATAAAAAGATAAACCAATGCCTCATGAACTGAAGAATAAATTTGTTCAATCCTTTTTTTGTAAAAGTGATTAATCAAGATCAGGAATCTAAATTTGATAGTCTTAGGTCAGAATATGCCTTTGAACATTCATTAATAATTTAGAGAAACATTCAAATTTTAGAAATAAAAAAACTAGAAAGAAAATGGCATTAAAAAGCACGTTCCTCGTGATCTTCAGAATTTTTAATCCTCTATCGTTTATCAGTTTTCAATTTCTTTTTACAAGTGGTATGAATGGAATACTGACGGTCTTTCAAAATAGAAAATCCTCAATAAATTGCTGCACATGGATATGGTAGCTAACATCTACATTACTAGCCATAATTTAACACATTATGAGGTAGACGGCCTCTTAGTCATGTGATTTATAGGAATTCTTCAAAACTGGTGGGAAAAATATCTTACCAAATTATCCAAGGCTGCTATTAGAACAACCGTAACAATTGATACAGAAGGAACCACAATTCTTGATGAAGGTAAAGAACTAATGCATGATACACTTAATACATTTTTTATGTAATTATTGAGCGGTTCATTGATATGCCAAGTAAAATATTACTTTGCGTATTCTTGGTAATAAATGGTTTACTTAACTTGTTTTCATATAAAATTAGGACAATCCTAGTAATGAGTTAGGAAATATAGACTATAATAATCTTACCTACGGGACAAGCATCACAAGAATACAAAAAGAAGGTTTGAAAGTGTGTGTTGATGTAAAAATGAATAAACAAATTCAAAAAGAAAAGAAAATTGTCAAATATGAGTTATGAAATTTTTGTGAACAATATGATTTAACTGCTATAGAACTATCATAAAACATAGGAAATTTACTAACTTAAACTTTAATCCTAGAACTGCTTACAACCTTATAAGAATGTTTTTCACAAACAATGAAGTACAAGTTTTGGCAAATAAAACCCAAAGGATAAAATTTTCCTAAACAAAAACACAATAAACAATTTCTTCATAAAACTAAAATTTAATGCTTTAAATGTGGCCAACATGGTCAATTTTTTAAATATTGGTCAAGTTAAAAATAGAATAAATAAACTAAAAATTTCTAATAAAAACAAACTAAATTTGTTTATAATTTTAGAATCAATAGATTACTATGAAACAAGTAATGAAGATTCGAAGAATTCGAATCTACAGAATCTAGTGATATAAAATCCTCAAATTCTAATAGTAATTATCGTATATGGGATGCAAAGATAGTTGTTTTCAATTATCGTTAAATGTTTTAACAAAGTATAAATAACAAGAAAATATTTTTTACTAGATTTAATAAGTAATATTGATAATCCAGAATTAAAACAAGAGTACTTTGAAAGATTAAGAGAAGTTATTCAAAATAAAGAAAATACTAAGCTTAGTACTCCCACTCAAAGCCTTTCTCGAACCTTTGAAGAATTCATAAGGTTAAAAAGAAAGAAAAATAAATTACTATTCAAGGATTGCAGAAAGAAATAAAAAACATCAAGGATGAAATAAAAGAATTAAAGGATTCTAATTCAGAAATAATAAAAGAATTAAATCTATTGAAATAGAGAGTTTGATTAAGAAATATGAGTTTAGTGAACAATGAGAACCTAGTAAAACCCTTATTCATTCTGATAATGAACATGAAAAACACATTGTCATCATAAGAAATGATGAAAATTTCCTACAAACACTAAATCATGTCAGAGTTAAGAAGTGGAACACAATGGCCATAATCATAATCTAGGACTATGAATTTACTTCTATAGTCTTAATTGACTCAGGAGCTCACCTAAATTGTATGTAGGAAGGACTTATTTCTAACAAATACTTTAAGAACATAAAATAGACTTTTACGTTTGCCATTGGCACTAGTGTTCATATAATTTATGAAGCCCATGTAGTTGATATTTCCCACAAAAAAATATTTTAAAACATCTTTTGTCTTCGTTAAAAAATGGATAGAATGAAAAACTTACACTTTCAGTTTGCCTAAAATTTAAACTATACCCCTACACTTTTCTTTATTTTTATAACATTGGAGTTTGGATAACTATTAAACACAGCCTTCTGTTACACATAAAAGTGCTATTTCCCATCATTTTGATTTCTTCTTCTTCATTCCCTTCATTTTGAGGCTTGTTCAAATAGCTTCCCAAGATTTTTACACCATATAAAACAATTCCATCAATTCCCTCCATTTTATACCTTAATTCTTAAATTCTTCTTGCTGCTTACAAAATTCTTGTAATTGAAAATAAGGTTGAAAGAATGCACAAGGGAGACACTAAGAATGCATAAGTAATAGATTGGTCATCGATGTTTTCCCAATTAAGTCTTCCAAGCGAAGAAGACTTAAGTATTCATGAAGGACTAAAACAAAGTGTGTGAAGCTGTAAAAGATATTTTTGGGTAAAATTAAAAGTAAATGCTTGATTCTTTAGAAAGAGAGGAGAAAAAATCATGAGGTTAAACAGAATAAGAATTGCAAAAAAAACCCTCTTGAACAAGATGATGCATAGGATATGCTTGGAGAAAATGAATATAGTTAACTAGCTTTCCCTATTTACCACATGGTTTGAAAATGTTTGGAGAAAAGAAAAAGAAAAAAGTGACAAATACTCACTCACTCATTCATTCGAGTGAGTATTTTGAGATTAGCTATACACTGATTTGGCTAAATGCATGAATTTGGAAGAGACACTAAAGAAATTCGGGAACTGAGGTCTACACATGGAAGGAATTTATGAAGTTGTTTATATAGGGTGTAAAGATACACGAAACCTATTTAATGGAGCCCAAAAATGGTGGGAATGAAGAAAAAGAGTAAGAATGATGGGAAAGTAAGTTTAATTTAATTTAATTTTTAATTTTAGCTTCTCTCTCTAAGTGAGCCTCTTTCTCTCTAGACGATTTCAAACTTGGTTCTTTTCTCCTGGTTCCCCCTCTTAGGAGGGAGCTACTCTAATTATTAATCCCTTAGATGATCTTGGGGTAAATTAGGGAGGCTTACAGATTGAATGTGATGGATTTGAG
Organism: Datisca glomerata; assembly: GCA_003255025.1. Taxonomy (NCBI): domain Eukaryota; kingdom Viridiplantae; phylum Streptophyta; class Magnoliopsida; order Cucurbitales; family Datiscaceae; genus Datisca; species Datisca glomerata. Next base: position 922,280 of record QANY01002785.1, read on the forward strand.
TGCCTATCTCAAGGTTTGTTTCTTGGAAAAATAGTGTGAAATGTAGTTTGGTTAATGCAACTATTCCTAATGAGGAATGGTTAGGCTATAGAGAGATTTTTGACAGTGATCCTTCTCATGATGGGAATGAGTAACAAGTTTGGCTCAAATGACTAATAATAGTGTAGCTATGGAGGATAGGCATGGTGATAATCTTGTGTTAACTGAAGAGTTATTTGAAAGAGTAATAGAGGATACTATTGAGGAACATGAAGAAGAGCATATGTCTCATGAACATGCCTTGGCCAAGCTGCTGATATTAAAGAATTTAGAACAACTTCTCCAAGCTCAACCTGATTGTTCAATCCATAATGTTCGGGGAAATAAGGAGTTTTTTATTTAGGGAGCTGAAAAAATGGGGTGAAAAATTGTTTGTTATTGGCTTTAAAAGCAAGTCTAAATCTCTTCCCATGGAGGCTTGTAATCATGTTCAAGAGGAGGATGATGATGCTAATGTTGAAGCTGCTGATATTGAAGTTGATGTTGATGATGATGATGTCAACATTGAGCCATGTGATAAAGGCACATCAAGCCTTTTGGCTAAAACGACTACAATCACTGCAAGAGATGCTCTTGTCCCTTCTCTAGTCCAAGTTAATAAAGGTAAATCTATTTACGAAGGTAACTCAAGTCTGTAACTAACTTCTAGTCCAAAATCAAACATGATTTATAGTATCATGTTAAAGATCGTGAAAACCAACTAACTTCTAGTCTAAAATAGTGCATCTGATTTGAACTCAGTAGAAATAGAAGTTGGCCACTCTAATTCTTATGAAGGATATTTGAGCTCAAGCCAAGTTCCTTTAAAACTTTCATGGGCTGACAAGGTTAAAGGGAGGAAGCCAAACAAGATGGCATTTTCATTTGTGCAGCCCATTTGTAAGGGTAAATCTACCAAGGTTGAAATGTCTGAACATATTGTTGTAAGAGGTAAGCAGGGATGTAAATCTTGCGTTGATGGCCATTTCTTTTCTCCATCGTTTATCATGCTACACACATGTTGTAGCAGGTTTTGGCAACTAACATAAGATTCTTTTTCTTCATATTTATTTCTGTGGAACTAATATATGTTATCCAGGATGAGGGCCCTTGGCACCTAGTAGTAAGGCCTATTGTGCTAAAGGCAAGGCATGAAAAATGCAGCTCACTAAGGAAGCGATGTAGATCATTCCAGTTGGAATTAAATTTAATGCAATCTTTTAGAGCTGTGGAATGGAGAGGGTCTGAGTAGGATTCTAGTGCTGTAGGCACTCCTTTGTTTGCTGATGATATGACATATAATTGCACCAGAGTGTCCTTTGCTAGGGATTTGTGTTGAGGTGGATATGCAATAAAAAATCATTGAAACAGTGGAGCTTAGACTTCTAAATGGTAAGTTAATTGATATCAGAGTGGAGTAACAAGGTCTTCCTAGGATATGCCCTAAGTGCCATGTGTTTGGGTATGATCGCACTTCTTAGAGAGTTTAGCCCCAAGCTAGACCTACTAATAGAAAGCTTGCAAAGCAAGCTCCTAGGCAATGGTGGGTGCCTATCAAGAAACTCTCTAGTTGGCCAGCCTAGGAACTATCTACAGATTTGCAAAATGCACAAATTCCCACTGAGTAGGTTAATGAGGACATAATGCCCCATTCCCCTACCAATGATAATATTATGACATGCAATGCTTTTGTTGCCCTTATGAATGAGAAGCAGGCCTAGGTTTCTAATGACAATGAAGTTGATGAACCTGATCCTATAACTAATATGGTCGAATCTGAGAACAACACTCTTAAGCCCAATTGTACACCATCCAAACATGTTGAAAAGAGGTGCAGGAAGGCTAAACTCAAGAATATTAACAAAGTAAATTGTAGGAGAAACACCACTGACAATCCACACCTTCACCTCCAAATGACAAGCATTGCTGCATGGAATATGAGAGGGCTAAATAACCCTCTGAAACAAACTTAGATACGATAGTTCTGGAACAAATTTAAGCTTTGTATGTGTGTATTCTTGAAACCAAAATCAAGGAAAGGTAGTTTAGCAGACTGAGTAGAAGTATATGTTCTAGTTGGTCTTGAATGGCTTGTTACCTCATGCCAATAATGGTAAAATCGGGTTAGCTTAGAACCCTGTTGTTTTATCAGTCTTTACTCTTAACATGTCTAATCGGGCTATATGCAAAATCACATTTTTGGATAGTCAAGTATCCTTTTTCTCTACTTTTATTTATGGCTCTGGTGATCTTATTGCGAGAAAGCTGCTTTGGACTCATCTCAAATCCTTTTGTTCCACAGTTCATGGCCTTTCTTGGATTATGAAGGTATTTCTTATTTTTCTACTAGTGATGATAGTCTTGACATTGAGGACCTTTGTTTTGGAGGATGCAACTTCACATGGACTAACACTAGAGAAGGGCAAAGTACTATCATGAACAAGTTTGACAGAATTATGGTGAATGAGTCTTGGATCCAATTATATCCTAGTTCCAATGGCGATTTTCCTCTTTTAGGGATATCAAACTGCTACCCTCCTATAGTGAACTTCAACATTTCGTGCCTTAACCTCCTACTTCATTTAAGTTTTTTTTTAATTTAAGGCTGATAAAGATGCGTTCATTCCTTGTGTACAGCAGGCTTGCCCCACCAATGTGTATGGCTCTCACATGTAAAGATTGTTCAAAAAGCTTAAATCCAGTAAGCAAGCCCTAAAAGTTCTTAACAAAACTTACTACTTTTACATTTCTTCCAGGGCTAAATTAAGGTTGAGTAAGTGTAAAATGACATGGTTTTCAACCCTCTTGATATTGATTTGCACCCTGTAAAGAAAGGCCACCTTTAAGGACTTTATCTCCTATAGACAGGTTGAGGAGAATTTCTTTAGATAGAAGTCTAGAGCTCAATGGATCATTCTTGAGGATAACAACACAACATTTTTTCACAAGCTCATTAATAGAAATAGTTTTAGAGCCAGAATTGTGTGATTAGAGGATGGAAATGGCGACACAGTGACAAACAAAGAGGGAATAAGAAGTATGATTGTGCAGCATTATACTTTACTCCTAAAAACATTGAGCCTAATGTGGATTGGAGAATCTTGCAGTTAGCTTACCCTGAAAAGTTGACTCCTAAACAAGTTGCCAATTTATGTTTGCCTATCACCCAACGTGAAATCCATGATGCTTTCCTCTAATATAATGACTCCTAGCTCCAGGTCTTAATGGCTTCACATCGAAATTCTTCAACAAATCTTGGAGTGTTGTTGAGCAATACATCTACAATGCCTTGGTGGAATTCTACAATAGGGACTCTCCTTTGGATCTGATTAACCATACTAAAATATCCCTTATTCCAAAAGTGAAACACCCAGTCTTTCAATGACTTTAGACCTATTTATTGCTACAACATGATTTATGAAATCATATACAAGATCCTTGCTAGCAGACTGAAAAGTGTTATCCCTTCTATGATTAGTTCCAACCAGAATATTTTTGTTCTTGAGAGGAGAATCTATGATAACATTTTCCTCTCCTAGGAGCTTGTTAGGAATAACCACAAGAGAAACAACATTGCAAAATGTGCCTTCAAAATTGACCTCATGAATGCATATGGTTGTCTCAGTTGGCAGTTTGTTGAGCAAATCATAAGGTGCATTGGCATACCTCCTCAATTCTACAAATGGATTATGGCTTGTATCATATCTATATCTTTTTCTCTAAACAATAATGACAAGTTGTATGGGTACTTTCAAGGTACGAGAGGCCTAAGCTAGGGGACCCCATCTCCCCTACCTATTTTTTATTATCATGCAAGACCTTATACGAATGCTTCGGCATGCTAGAACGTTCCCTGAATTCCATTTCATTAGAAATGTAAGGAGCTCAACATAGTAAATCTTTGTTTGTTGATGATCTTCTCGGGATGATTAAAGAGTTTTTGGACCTTTTTCTACATGATATTTGGATTGAAGTCTAACCGAGCTAAGAGTCATGCTTTCTTCTCAAGTGTTTCTAAGAATTTTCCCTTAGTGACATCCATGCCATCCTTAGGAAGTATCTTTTTTCTGGCAATGATATGAGACATGTCAAATTTGAAGTTTGCTAGAATGATTTTTTCCAGCCTAAGGAAGTGGTGGTCTTGGCCTCAGGACCTCATTGCTTGGAATGTTGCTGTAACTGCCAAGTACTCGTGGTTTTTTATCATAAACCCCAACAAATCTCTATGTAGCTAATTATCTTATGATCGCATGATCAAGAATGGTACCATATTAGCAATCCATGTGCCTACTAACTGCTCTTGGATTTGAAGCAAGCTTCATAAGGGCAATTAATGGTTCATTTGTTGTTGTTAATCTAGAGATAATGATGTCATGCATACTTCTCTGTGTGGTGACCCTTGGCATCCCCTTGGGGTACTGTTGAATAGATTTGAGAGGAGTCTAACTCTTGACTCATGGAGGGGCATGTCTATTAAGGTGAACATGATTATCTATGATGGGAGATGGAACTGGTGTGGTACTAATTCAAATGTCTTAATTACTATTAAGGATGCCTTTGTGAACCTACCTTCCCGTATGATTGATAGACATGATTGGCGAATATGGGACCCCTCCCCTAACGGGTTTTTTTCCACCTTATCTACCTACGATGCGCTCAAACAGAATGCTACTAAGGTTATTTAAAGTGAGTTCATTTTGTTTGCTTGTAATATTCGTACACTTAGTTTCATATGTTGGCTGGCTTGCAAGGATAGGCTCACAAAAAAGGATAAGTTTGTTGCTTGGGGAATCCCTACTCATCCAGACTGTGTGTTTTGTACTAATAATGATAGTATAGATGATTTGTTATTTTCTTGTCCTTTTGGCTATAATATCTAGTTATCTATATTACTCAATCTTGTGATCTCATCTACCATGGCACATGTTGAGATCTAACAAAGTAGTGGCTAGCTACTACCACTATAAAAAGGACCATAGGAGTCTTATTTTGAAGATTCCTTTAAACTACTTTGTCTATGACATCTGGGGAGAAATGAGTGCTAGAAATTTTTTTCGCAGAAGATTAAGGATAAGATGAGCATCTCTAGGTCCATTATCAACACTGTTAGAGATAAGCTTTGGATCAAACATTCCATCTTCGATTCTCTTACTAATAGATGGCTCCTTACCAATTGGAACCTCCTTCCTAACTTAGTTGAAAATATTTCTTGAGGTTTTGTAGGTTTGTCTTGGGATATTCCCCTTACTGCTTGTGGCTTTCTTTCTTTCTTTAATATGGCCTTGGTTATAATTTTTTTTTTTTGGAAAAGTGGATGCAGTTTTGACAGTATTTAACTGTCCGTTTGCTTTAAGACTTTTATTTTATAAAAGGGTGTGTTATATAGTTTCTTAAACTACAAGAGTATAAAAATACGGAAAATGTTTACGGGTATAGTTTGTATTTTACGAAAACTAAATGTATCTTTGTATTTTAGCCTTAAAAAATATTCTAGTATTAGCATTTAAATCCATGTTGTCTCCTTTAATAAGAGAGCAAGATTTTAAATTCTTACCTAAAAATGTTGTACCTTTCATATTTAAATTTCATTCTTTTTCTAACAATGTGGAATTGAAAAATCTAAAAAAAAATATATCAATCTTCAAAACCATTAGCTCAATTACTTGCTAAGAAAAACAATTACATTTTCTTAAAAAGAAGTAAAACTCAAATAATTGAAGATAAACTTCAAAATTATATTCTTCAAAATCAAATTATATTCTTTGAAGAAAATATTGATAAGGAATTATGGGCTAACATTTCTAATACTTTTTGGCAATTAAAACAGCAAATGGGCAGCTCGCTTTATGTTAAATTCATCCCTACCAACACGACAAATTCAAATAAATTCTGAAATACTTGAGTTATGCAAAATTGAAATTACAGATCTTTTTAATAAGAACGTTATCAGGAAAGCAAATCTCATTGCTCATGTTCTGCCTTTTATGTGTAAAAGGGCATGGAAACTGAGTGAGAATTTCCTAGACTAGTTATCAATTACAAGCCCCTTAACAATATTTTAGAATGGATAAGATATTTTAGTCCTAATAAAAGAGACATAATCAACAGACTTGAAATCGTTCTTTTGTTCTGAAAATTTGACATGAAATCCGGGTTTTGGTAAATATAAATAAATGAGGATGATTAATTTAAAACTATATTTGTGACTCTCTTTGTCCATTATGAATGGAAGTAATATTACTCGGACTTAAAAATGCACCCATTGAACAAATTATAGTAATATTAAAAAAGAAATATATTTTTTTCTGTTATGTATTCAAAAGTTCCAAGACGGATTATTAAATAAAAAATTTCTTCAAGAAAATATTTTTTAGATGGTAATCTATTCTCATTACTTTTTATTTTGATATTAATGTCATTCATGGAATTAAAATTTTGATACCAGATTTTTTAATTTTAAATTCTAACAGAGTAAACAAGATGAGGGTAAGTCCAACCTAAGGGCCTCAAGGCTCGAGTCAAAGAGGAGTCATCCACTCCACATATGGCCCTTAGGGACCAAGCCAAGGTGAAATCTTCTACTCTTAAAAAGCCCAAATGACAATCCTTGGGTCATTTTGACTCAACTATTAATATGACTTGGTCAAATTATTTGACCCTTTATACATCTATCAACCTTTTAAGATCCATCTCTCAACTAACCAATAACCAAATAAAAAAAAGTTTCTCTATATTCCAAAAATTCTTAGAAAAAATCTCTTTTATATTGTGTCTCCCTTTGACTATTCAAAAGGCTCTGTTCTAATAGCTAATGCCCATTTCATTCTAGACTTCTATTAGGTCCCAGGATGTAAAAACAAAAATCTTAGTTTCTACAGGGGTTATTCAGTTAGAAAATAAATATTTACATTTCAATCCCTTTAAAATTATTGAAGGAAATATCCGTTATCATTCCTTTTGCATTATAAAAATTGTGACCATGGAGGTTTGAAAAGTCCATCCTTTGTATTTTAAAAGTCTTGTAGATATTGTTTAATTATTTTGATTATATTGATGAATGACATACAATTTTCCTTCATCAAGATGCTGATTTTTCTCATTCAAAATGTTCCCAATTGATTTTCACCAAGCTTTTAATTTTATTTTCAAAATGCTTAAACCTTCACCAATAGAAGCTTCCTTCCTTTAGCTTCTTTGCTTCAGAACTTCTTAGAAAACTAGATTTATGATTTTTATCAAAATTCTAAAACCATGAATAGAAAACTCAGCATTTTGATGAAGAAGATTGAATGTCATGCATCATTATAATCAAACTAATTGTATTGATTTTTATTTAAAAGAATTTTAAGATCAAAGAATGGGCTTTTCAACCTTCCATAGTTACAATTTTTGAAATGTAGAAGGATCAATAGAGGATCTTTCTTTCAGTATTTTTAATAGGATTGATATTCAAAGATTTAGTTGTTTAGAAGATATCCCCGTAAAAAATTAAGATTTTTGTCCTTATGTCCTGAGAGATAATGGAAGTCTAGAATTAAGTGAGCTTTACCTATTTGAATTAGGTCTTTTGAATGGCCAAAAGGTAGGCTCAATATAAAAGAGATTTTTGCTGCAAATTGCTTAAATATAGGGGAATATTTTCTGTATTTGGTTATTCTTTATTTGAGAGATGGGGTCTAAAAAAGTTGAGAAATTGAGAAATGGTTAAATTGGTTTACTAGGGCAGATCGATAGTGTGTTTGAGTGATCCAAAGATTGTAATTTTAGTTTGGTAGGGAGTAAAAGACTCCACCCTGGCTTGGGCCTTAAGGGTCTTAGCTTGGAGCTTAGACCTCATTTTAAGCTGCAAGAATTCGTGAATGAGACACTACCATTGAGAAAATATTTGTTTTAAAGTAATAGTTTTAACATCTTTTTCCAAAATATCTTTTCCGATTTGCAATCAATTTTCAAGAGATTTTTTTTACAAGTCATCTTGGAATTTTTGAGTACATAACACAAGAAACAAAATTTGTTTTTAGTAACACTTGAATTTAATCATTATTGAGACCATGTACAAGAGGTAAACTTGATAACTTGTTCAGGTTATTCTTGAGTGATTTTATGTATTAGGACCACCCCATAACAAAGTTCAGAGGCATCTATTTGGTCAATTTTTAAAAAATTAACAGTGGAGATGTGAAGATAGGGAAGTGCCTTGATGTCGATTTTAATCTTTTTTATTAAATTGATATGGACAAAATTCAATGGCGTGGATTCTTATTTAGTCTCTCAAAGAGAGGGTTGTAATAAGTTCTCAATTTATTATAGAAATAAAAAATGTAATTGAGAAAACCTTAAACTCGTTGGAATACTTTTATCCTGAATTTTGTCTAGAAACTTTTTCACAAATTGTTTAACCCCATAATTTGATTTTTGATTGACGTAATTTGATTTTGTTTTCAGAAGAACCAAACCATTTTATCTTATTATTTTAACAAATAATTCAAGATTTCTTTAATGTTGATCAATTGATTCCAAAAATATCAAAACATCATCAATGTACACAATTTTAAAATCGATAAATGGATTGAAATTATCATTCATTATGATTAAATTCATTTTGTTAGGAATATGATATCTTATTTATTTCATAACATTCATATTGGACTTGCAACTGATAACTAGCCTAGGAATTCCTTGTTCAATTTCCCTGGCCTTTTGCACATAAAACATGACCAATGAGATTTACTTTTCCTAATAATGTTCTTATTAAAAAGATCTGTAATTTTCTTTTTGTAGAACTCAAGTATCTCAGAATTCACTTAAATTGGTCATGCCTTGGTAGGGACAAATTTTTCATCAAAACCTCTGACATAAGGAAAATTTCGCATGCGCTGTTTTCAATGCCAGGAATCATTAGGACTGTCAGCAAAAAATTCCTTATGAATGAATATTTTCTTCAAAAATTTAATTTGTTCTTGAAGAATATGGTTTTAAACTTGTTCTTCAATTTTTTTAGATTTAACTTCTTTTTGAAGAAAATATAACTGTTGTTCTTTACAAGAAAATAAATTGACAGTTTTGACTATTGGATTTTATTTTAGAGTTTTTAATTCCTAATTATGATAACAAGAAATAAATTAAAATTTGACAGGTCAATTCATTGAGTAAGAATAATTCCATCATGCTATGTTGTGAATGTAAAGGACTGGAGTTGAATGATAAACCTAGAATAATTTTTTCAAACATATTTTTTACTAAGGCAAATGATGTTTCAAAACGTACCTTGTCTAGGCAAATATAGACTTTGTGAACTTCAGATCTGATATACATACTAGTACCATTTAGAGAAGTCAGTGTCATTTTTTTTCTTGAAGTATTTGGTAAGATTACGTCCTTCCTACATACAATTAGGTCAGCACCTTATTCAAAGTCCTGAATTAAGCGTCTGGCCATTGTGTGCCACTTTTTATGTGTGATATTATTTAGAATTTGTAGGAATCACCGTCATTTTATACGTTGACAATGAATTCTATCAGAATGAACAATGGTTTTACTAGGTTCTCTTTTAGTTTGCTAAACTCATGTTTTTCAATTAAACTTTTTATTTTTAATATAAATAATTTTGTTGTTATTTATGAGTTTGAATCTTTTTTAATTCTTTTATTTCATCCTTGATTTTTTTGGTTTCTTTTTGCAATTCTTGAACAGTAATTTGTTTTCTTTCTTTTAACCTTATTGAAATTTTAAAGGTTTCAGAAAGGCTTACTATGTTTTCAGACTCATTTCATTTGTTGGCCCAAAATACAAATAGGATATTAAAATCACAAAGAAGATTAATAATAGATTTGAAAGACAAAATAAATTAAAAAATGAAATTAATTTTAAAAAAAGGAGAAAATAAAAATGTTTAAGCAAAGATTTTATTTTAAAAGAATTATAAAGGAATGATCTTTGTTTTTTGGTCTAAAACCATGAAATATATCAAACGATTATTTCAAATCATCAGCAAATTTTGAAAGAATGAATGTTTCTCTATCCATCCTTAAAATGAAGATCTAAGCATCAATGGTGAAAATTTTGATGATTCCCTAGGACAAACTTTGCCTTCACTTTATAAATAAAGAGGAAAGGAGAGAAAACACGGACCCATTTATTTTCAAAAGAGAAATGTACTTAAGCTGAGTTTTGACACTAAATAAACATTTAAGATGAGAACATCAAGCCTCGTGGTCATTTTGGGTACTTCTAATATCATATGGAGTTAAAAGGGCCCAGTGGGACGTGTTTAGGACCAAGGACAACAAACTTAGCTAAATCTGAGTCTTTTGAGAACAATTCTTACTTAAACTTACCTTTGGCACAAAAAGAACATTTGGGATAAGAACTTTGAGTGTTGTGATCATTTTTGTTACTTCTAGTGCCAAAGAGAGTCAAGAAGATCAAATGCAACATATTCAGACATAGGGCCTTTTGATCAATTTTGGTGCTTATAGTGTCAAATGGACTAAAAAAGACCCAATTAGACGTGTTTAAGACAAACAAAGATGAACTTGGTTAAACTTGAATCATTTGAGAATAACTTGTACTCAATCTGACTTTTGACACTAAATACAAGTTAATGATAAGAACATGGAGTGTTGTAATCTTTTGGGAGCGTTTAGTACCATACAAAGTCCAAAAGACCCCGTGGGGTGGGTTTAATCCAAACAAGATGAAATAGGATAAACTCTAATCATTTGGCTATAGCATATACTCGAATTGAATTTTGACACTAAATACACATTTATGATAACAACTTGGAGCATTATGGTCATTTTAACAGCTTCTGGAGTGATAGGGAATCAAAAAGCATGGTGGGATGTGTTTAGGACCAAATGAAATGAACTTGCTTAAATTTAAATATCTATGGCATAACATGTAATCGAATTGACTTATTACTGAAAAAACACGTTTGGAATAACAACTTGCAGCGTTGTAGTCCTTTTTAGTGCTTCTAGAACCAAAAGAAGTAAAAAACACTCAATGGACATGTTTAGGATCAAACAAGATGCATTTGGCTAAACTTACATTTCTTGGGTCTAACACGTACTCATATTGATATATAACACCAAAAACACCTTTGAAATAAGAACACTGAACATTTTGGGAGCTTTTAGAGCCATGGAGAGTCCAAAAGGCTCAACTAGACATGTATAAGACTAAACGAGAATAACTTGGTTAAACTTTAATCACTTGAACATAGCATGTACTCGAATTGAGTTTTGAAACTAAATACACCTTTGGGATAAGAACATGGAGTTCTGTGGTTGTTTTGGATGCTTCTAGTGCCATAGAGTGTCTAAAAGATCCAATGGGAATTTGTGGTAATTTTGGTGAAGCTTGAATCATTGGGCATAAAATATACTTAAACTTACTTTTGAAACAAAAGTACATATAAGATAAGAACTTTTGACATTGTTGTTCTTGCTGTTGCTTGTGCCCAATGGAGTCAAAAAGATGAAATGGAACTTATTTAGGACCAAATGAGATAAATTTTACTAAGCTTGATTCTTTTGGGTATAGCAAGAAATAAATTTGATTTTGACACCAAATACATATTTAGCCTAAAAAGTTTAAGCCTTAATGGTCTATTTGGGAGGTTCTAGGGCCATAGATAGTCAAAAGGCCCGGTGTGATGTGTTTAGGACCAAACTAATCTTTTTTACATAATTTATACTCATATGGACTTTTGACACTAAATACACGTTTAGGATAACAACATAGAGCATTGTGGCCATTTTGGGTATTTCTAGTGCCATAGGGAGTCAAAAAGGTCAAATTGGACGTCTTTAGGACCAAATGAGAGAAACTTGGCTAAATTTCAATCTCTTGGGCATAACATGTACTTGAACTGACCTTTTACAACCGATACATGTTTGGAGATAAGAACGTTGAGCGTTGTGCTGGTTTTGGGTTCTTCTAGTGTCATTGGGAGTCAAAAAGATCCAATGGCACGTGTTTATGACCATACGAGGCAAACTTGAATCTTTTAGACATAACATGTTCTCGAATGGACTTTTCACACAAAAACACATTGATCATAAGAATTTAAAGCTTTGTGATCGCTTTCGCCACTTCTAGTGCCATAGGGAGTCCATACCAAACGCATCAAACTTAGCTAAACTTAAATTTTTTGGACACAGCTCATACTCAAATTGAGTTTTGATTCCAAAAACACATTTTGGTATAAGAAAGTGGGGTGTTGGGGTCGTTTAAAAATTTTGTAGTGCCATAGGGAGTCAAAAAGTCTAAATAGAATGCATTTATGACCAAACAAGATGAATTTGACTAAAGTTGAATCTTTTGGAAATAGCATACACTCGACATGAGTTTTGACACCAAATATGTGTTTGGGACAAGAACTTTGAGCATTGTGGTCGTTTTGGGTGCTTTTAGTGCCATAGGAGTTAAAAAGGCCCCATTTGACGTGTAAATGACCAAACAAGGTGAATTTGGGTAAACTTGAGTCTTTTTGGCGTAACTTGTACTTGAACATACTTTTGACACTAATACATGTTTAGGATGATAGTTTGGAGTGTTATGGTCATTTTGGGCACTCCAAATAGCATAGAGAGTCAAAAGACCAAATTGAACGTGTTCAGGGCCAAATGTTTGAACTTGGCTAAACTTGAATCACGTGGGCATATCATGTCTTCTTCTAGTGTTATAGGAAGTCAAAATGACCCAATGCGTTTTTTTGCCCAAATGAAATGAACTTTGCTTAACATGAATCATTTGCACATAGCCTTTACTCGAATTTACTTTTGACACGACAAACACATTGAAGATGAGAATTTAAATCGTTGTGTGTTTTTTGCTCACTTCGACTGTCATAGGGAGTCAAAAAGACCCAATGGAACATGTTTAAACCCGTACGAGATGAACATGGATAATCTTGAATGATTTAGATATAGCTTGTACTCGAACTAAGTTTTGATACCAAAAACACTGTTATTCTTCAAAATAAAAGAATATTAAGTGCAATAAACTTGCCCTTGTATTAGTATTCCCATTTTATCAGATGCATATTACAGAGTTCGCACAAGAAAACCAAAATCCAAAAAGATAATGTTTTGTGGCTGTAAAGGAAACAAACAAAAAAAGAAGATGAACATTTATTTTCCGTTATAGAGTGTGAACAAATGAATCCATACTGTATTACATAACTATATGAACACCTTAAGAGCAATCACCTTCTTTACCCCATATCCACAAAGGTTTGCTCATCAGCAACGAAAAGAATATAGGATTTTATGCCACGGAGATCTAAGACTTTAGATCAAGAAAAAAGATAATATTAAAAGCAAACAAGCAACAATTACATTCTTTAATCACAAAGATAATAAAAATAATCAAACTAACGTGATTACAAATTCCACTATGATATGAAGATGAAGATGCTAATAGGAAATGAGAACCGTTTCGAAAACTAAGAACTGGTAAACATACACAACTAATCATAAGAATTTGGAAATTTCTTGTAATAGAAGTAGATGCAGAGCATAAGAAGTCGCTCTTAAACAAATTTTTAACATATTTTTTCCATTCTTAATTTGAAACAAAAAATCAACAACACAAAGAGCATGTGTTTGTTTCTATCCTCTTTTTGATTCTTTAATAGCATGATGTCTTGGCGTATGCAACCCTAGGAGGGTTCATTTTAAGGTTTAAAGACATAACAATATGAAATTTAGGAGAGGTTAAAAAATGGGGGAGACGAATCTGATTAGGGTTCAAGAAGGAAAACATTTTGGGAATGGGGGAAAGAAGAAGAGGTGCCCTCCATAAATTTCCAGCATGCACCCTCCTAAAACTTTAACCAACAAATTCGACGTCGGTGAAGTGTTAATCTTCAGCGACATAATTTCACTTCGTCGGTAAAATAACCAAAGGTTTCACCGACAATATTGGTTTTATCGCTCAAAGATATCAGCTACCGACGAATGCTAAATATCTTTGGCAAAAATACTTTCCGCGGCGGGTTGATGTCGTCGGTGAAATGCTACGAAAATATAATGAGATCATGAGATTTTCATCCTCACCGACATAATTTTAACTTTGTTGGTAAAAATGCCCCAAAGTTTTTCACCGACTGTTGAGTTTATGACTAACTCAACCCAATTCAATTCATATTTAATCCAAAATTAAACAACAATTGGGAGGAAACTTTCAAGAATGCTAAACTGAACAAATTGATAAAAGGAGTAAACTAGAAAAGAGAGAAGACGACCAAGAAGAAGATGACACGAGCCGATTTATACTGATTCGGCCATAACTAGCCTACATCTAGTATAGAGCTCCAAAACTAGAACTCTTGATGCCCTAATCAGATCACAGGTTACAAAGAATTACATATAACCCACAAATAACACTTTCCTTCCTCACACCCTTACAGTCTCTCAAAGAAACAATTTCAGAGCACTAAAACTAGAAAAACAGAAGAAGCTTTTCTTGAACACGTTCAGAATAAACTCAACTCCGAATCTTGATGGACTTCAATATTAGTTTGTGTGTAGGTGGAAAAACTTCTTGATGCTGAATCAGAGGAAAGAGCTTATAATGTTTGTAGCAACTTCTTCTTTCATGTTGAATCAGAACAGTTTATGTGGCAATGATAATTCTATTTTAGTTATTTCCCTTACATCTAAACGACGTTGTTGAACTAAACAGTGTAATAACCTTTGAAAAAGCCTGCATTACTCGAGCTAGTTTGTTCAATCTATACAATAAAAAATTGTGGCTAAAACAAACCCTTACAACTTTAGAGGTTATCGTTGAAATACAAGTTTATCGACAAATTTCGCCGCTGATACGCCAGTCCAAAAAAAACACATCCATTGCATTATAACTTTCAAGCCGAAGCCATATTGTCGGTAAAAGTATGTTTACTAACGGTATATTTTTTCGGTAGAAGCCTTAACTCGGTAACGACGACAAATTTTGTCGGTGAAAAATTCACTCAATTTGTTGAGATTTTTAGCGAAGAATTCTAGTTTCCTCGCTCGAAAGGTACTGTTTATTGACAAAATTAAAACTTCATCGTTGAAACACACTTTTATCAATGATATATTATTCGTTGGTAATGTGCAGTTTTCTTGTAGTGTGTGTTGAACAGTAAGGTACGAACAAAACATTTGAGTTATCCACAATACGATACTATATAAATGTGTTGTCGAGGTATCTCAAATGTGTTGTTGATACCACACAACTCAACACATTTAAGGTAACTGTTTCGGCCAGGTAACGCAGCATTCCCCATATATATAATAGAAGCAAAAAGACGAGAGTACAAAAAGGAGATAAGCTTGTACTCTAAAGCAATGCAAATTAACAATAATGCAAAGAGAAAAGGACACAAATCGTTTGTTCCGATTCTCTCCATCCATTGAATTTCAGAACAAAACATTAGGAAAGATAATGAAGGAGATCTTAATTAACAGTTGCAAATTAAAAAATTCATACAAAGCCCATATTTCCATTAACATCAACCTTCTTCTTCAGTCCACTACCAAACACAACGTCAAGGTTGTAAAGCACTGGCACCATAGTGAGAGAGCAAAGGAAAACAAGCACTGGTCCAAATATCCACAGCAGAAGAGGAAGTGCTGAGTAGAATAGCCTGTTGCCTACAGTGTTTAACAGGTACCCCTTCTCCAACAGTTCTGCCACGTATTCGGCTGTTACTGGTGACGTGGGCTCTTGTGGACTGTTGATTAGCATATTCACTTGGTTAATGAACCTGATGGAAAGTGAGTGGCAGAAGAATGAGAAGAGGAATATTGTGAGTATCGTAACGTATTTTAGTGCTAACATGAATTCCCCGTGGGCCCCGTAAACGGCATCGTTGAGTGGCTTTTTGATGCTGTATGTGCTGCTTAGGATTGCTGCTAGGCCGCAGCAGATGAGCATTGAGGTTGTGGCCATCAGAGTTGATCCCATTATCGTGTTTCTGAGTGACTGGACGGCCAAAATGTTCTTCTTGTCAATATCCTGAGAACCAAGTGAAAATTAATTACTCGTAGTAATATGATCATGTCATAATTATTAATAACAAAATTGATTTTTCTTTCCTTTTTCATGGAAGAATTTGAATATATAAGATATTAATCCTAATCGTAGTCATTAAGCAATTGGATTGGATCAGAACCGGTAGTTTTTTAAGTAGTGACAGGAAACTTTATGAAATTTAGTAACTCTTTACACAATTAATTACCAAAGGTATATCTGGAACGACATGTAGAGACTAAGATATAACGACTTTTTATTTCTCTTCGGACATTCAAATTATATGACACAACGCATCAACTGTGGAAAGAATACGGGGCAAGATGAAATGGTGGGTAGGCCATGACTATTGAAATAAACAACTCGTTTCATAACTCATAACTATGTACTCGTTAATTTAGGTACGTGATGAAATTTCACAGGTGAGAGATAGAGATAGAGAGAGAGAGAGAGAGAGAGAGAGAGAGAGAGAGATGCAGTGAGAGAGATGCAGTGAGCTAGTTAATTATAGAAAAGTTTTCTTACCTTCTTACCTTATACGTATATCATGTTCATGCCTGGCCGAAATATTATTGTAGGTTGTTCTTCACAATTTTAATTCATTATTTATCTACATATACTTACGATATGAATACATATCTAAAATGGGAAAAAATGAAATAATAGAAATTAGAACCTTCATGATGGAAGAGACCCAAAATCGACGGCCAAATGTATTAGTACCGATGATGGTGGAGAGAGGTTGAGTACGGACTTTATACCATAACCATGCATGATACCCTATTGTTATCAGTAACCCTAATGGAACTAATATCACATCCAAATAGCTTTTCCTCCATTCCATTCTCTCTTTCTCTCTATTGATCACTTTCTTTCTTCAAAAATATTCTTGAGATCTGTTTGATTAGTAGTGGAGGAGTAGATTGCTTTCTTTTCTATATTATCCTCTGATCTTCTTCCTCTTAGCATGTCATATGCACAGGCGCATATGTATATATATAAGACCAAGCCAATTTATGTATGTGGACTGGATTGAATAGGTGATTCAATTAGCTCATACAAATATTTTGCTATTGCTCCATCCAAAAAGAAAATTTTTAATTTCTTTTTTTTAAAAAGCAAAGTAGAGAAAAGCAAAGCAAAAGCTTTTAAATTAATTACCTTAGCATTATCACTATATTTCACGCTTTGTGGGAGTTTGTCCTGTTTGCTCCTTTTGTATTTCCTTTTAATATTTCTTATCTTTTTTTTTTTTTTTTTTTTTTTTTTTTTTTTTTTTTATCTTTTTGCTTTCTCTTTTAGGTGTTGGTTTCTTGGAGGAAAAAAGAGGGTGATTGGGCTGCTTTTGGTTATATCCACACCTTTTGAGAAAAAAATAGTGAAGGACTTGCTGATTTATAACTCTTAAATAGTGTTGTTTTCTGTTAATTCGTTGATTCAAAGTAGTGGAAAGTTCTTATACAGTTTATGGGCTTGTGTTGAAAACATTGGTAATGTTCAATTATTAGATCTTTAGGGTTAATAGTTAATTAACTCTAAACTCTTCAGGAATGGAAGCTGTTGATTGGAATAATATATATCTCAGTAGAATGATAATAGAATATACATGATTATATATAAAATTCTGATTGTACCTCATATAATTAATGACATTAAGAAAAAGAATTAATAAAGATATAGGTGCTATCTTTTATTACATTAGAATATACCGATTACAAGATATGTAACTTAGAATTTCTACTATTTCGACAATTTTCTTTTTTTTTCTTTTACATTTTCTTCTCATTTACATCCCTTACAAAACATATCCTAAAAAAATGAGTTTTTAATAATCACATATTCACGTACCACTAAATATGTTACAATTGTTAAGTCTCCCCCACTCATACCCAACAAATCTTGTATCGAGTCACAATATCCTATCTCATAGAATTTGTAATTCTGTGGGGGAAAAACTATCATGCACAAGATTTTCGATCAATACATATATGCAACTTAAGGATATACTATTTAAGTATTCAAAAGTTGGAACTTGAATATTGTCCATCACCTTTTGATATTTTATGTGTAGTTTTCATTACATGTCACGATCATCACTTTATGATAAAAGCAAAGAAAATGGCAATCATGTACTACACACAAGATATAGTTGGATCGATCGTATAATTTCGTAATCAATATGAAATGAATATATATATATATATATATTCATTTCATAAGTGATCCAAATAGTAAAACAAAGCACCATAAGTGAGGCAGATAATTTCAACCAATGATGATCACAAATTTTTTTTACAAAGTAGCTTTCAAATTGCGATACGAAATATTGAATTAAATAATGAATTATTAGACCAAGGTCACTTGGCCTAATGATCATAAGGATGAATTTCCCCTTCCTGATTGTCAAAAAATGTTTTAAAGGTTACAATAATAACTTAAAAAATGATCACAAGTAATCTATTAATTTGAAAAAGAATGCTAGTCAGTGATCCACGAGTGAACTGTTTTGTATAGTGAATGGCTCAGATCGACGACTATAGTGGTTGGTTAAGCATGGTGGGTTCCACACCAACTGTGAGATGATCAGAGCCGTTCAGCGTATGGTGAATCTTAGTATGTGGGACACCATCCCGCGCGTGGGCTACTATAGTAGCACAACCTTATTTTGAGATCAGTGAAAAGCTCACTAGGCTAAGGATGATAATGATTTTGTTTTAATTTGAAAGGAAAATAAGATGAAATTGTGCGACACTCAAGCAAGGAATGAAGAAAATATTAAAAAAAAAAGAATTAAGAACACGCTTCCTTCATGAATTGCTTCATGAGAACAGCACGGCCGCTGCTAACTAATTTCTTACGGTTAGGTTACTGAGCCGTTTCATCCCCAATTTTTACTACCTCCGCACCAAATCACACCTCCTCTAATTTGCTTAGGATTCATCCACAATCATTACTTGCAATCATCACCTTATTAATTTTCATCATTTTTGGAGGGTGTATTAAACAGAATGTCCCTTTTTTTCTTAAATTACAGATATGACCTAATTTTCACGTGCTAGCTAGAGACAATTAAAAACTTTGATATTTTCTTATTTTACCCATTCTCTCTCTCGAGCTAAACTTTCTCTCTCTTCTATTTTCTCTCTCTAAGAAGAGCGGACCCATCAATGGAGACTTCTCCAAGGCAACAACAACAACAAAACCCAAACCCATATCTCCTTCCCTCCCCTAATAGCCATAGCATCAACAGTAGCGGTAGCAGCACTAACAACCGAGTAGTTCAAGTTGAAGCCACACCTCCTCCATCATCATCGCTGGCAACACAACCACAAACACAACCTCCTAAACTCATTACCCGATCCGAGTCTTCTAACCCGCACCCGACTAGCTTTGTTCAACCCATTCCTCTTTCAAACAAGTTGTTTTATTTTCTTTGTGTTTCTTTGTTCTCTTGAATGTGTTGATTAATTTGAATATTATATCCATAAATTGTTCCAACATCAATGAATTTCTCGTCATTTTTCCATGTGAATCTGGGCAATTTTTCAAAAAATTGCAGGATGCTATGGTATCAAAATTAGATACCCTATGTATTAAATTTATTTACAGTAGATACAATACATTTTTTAGATTTTGTTCTACGCTATGATATCTAAATTAGATACCATACGCATCTAATTTATATACCATACGTATAGGTAGAGTAAGAGTGTTTAATGTTTCAGATTATTTTAGTATATTAGAAAAATAAATTGGTATCGAAGTTGCATACCATATGTATCAAAGTTATATACCATATGAATTTTTTTTAAATAATAACAAAAAGTATTCACTGTGCACTACATCAATGACTTTTGCTGTGCACTGACATGCACAATGATTAGTCACTGTGCACGGCATCAATGCACAACAATTGTGTACACGTTTTTTTTAAAAAAAAATTGAATATTTTTTAAATGCATTGAACTGCTCACGATGCACGCGTTGCATATGATTCGCGCACACGTGTTCTTGCACTATTTGTCCGCGATTTTTGTAGGGCAACATAGTAATTGTCTTTTTTCAGTGGGGCCACCGGTCATTCTTGCAATTAAAAAATTAAGGGGCTAGTTTGCTACAAGAATAGGCGAAATAGGCCATTTTCCTACAAGAATGGGCCAAATGGGCAATTTTGCTACAAGAATGGGCCAAATGGACAATTTGGTGTACTCCCTTCTCATTTAGTCACTAACTTCACCACCATGTCCTCGATTTTCATGGAACATTACTCTACGTACCGCTCAATGATGGAGGATACGGACTACCTCCTCACCATCTCTATCAAGAAGGGAGAATCCATGTGTGAATACGCGCACAGATTTAAGGATGAAATGGCGAGTGGCAAGATTGGCTTTTAAACGAGGGTCGAACCCAAATTGTCCATGGCGAAAACATTCTAACGGGCCAAACTTGTATCACATTGGAGGAATAAAAGAGAAGCTTAATGAAGTTGACAGAATGAAGGGCAGAAGAACAACGAAAAGGAGAACAAATTTTCAGCATGGGAAAGAAGAAAATGGGAAGGTCATAAAGGAATGATGGATGAGACGAGAACGATGGGAAAAGATTAAAAATAGGGGAAGATCCACTGACGGGATCCATCCTAGGGACAAGATCTACATGCCCTCACCATGTCTGTGAATCAAATTCTTAAGACGATCAAGGATAATCCGTACTTAAAAAGACAACACCATTGACGAAAGAGCCAAGATAGAGGGACAAGAACAAGTACTACACCTTTCATAGAAGCTACGGGCATTACACAAAAGACTTCTTCCAACTCAAGGATTACATTGAGGAATTGATCAAGGGAGGATACCTTACAGATACCTCTAACAGTATGTCTAGAAGGATGGGCAAAAGCGGGAAACAAAAAAGGAAGTCCAGGACAAAGAGAAGCAACCTCTCATGATTGTGGACATCATAATCACGTTGATTGTGAAAGAGGGAACCACCAAGAAAGAAAGAAAGATGTACTACAAAAGCCCATACTACAGGGACGCTGGGAGAAATGTAGTACATCGAGTGACAATGGAAATTTGTTGTTGATCTTCGAGGTACTAGATTTGGAGGAGCACAACGGACAAAACACAATGACACTTTGGTCATAACAATTCAGGTTGGAAGTCGCCTGTTGAGAAGGATGTTGATCGATGATGAGAGAGCCATCAACATTCTGCATTGATGAACCTTTGGAAAATTATCCATGAAAGATCAAAAGTTATAAGGCTCATCACAGTTATTGATAGATTTCAATGGGACAATAAGCTACTCTGAAGGAATAATAATTCTTCCAATGAATGCTAAGTCATTCAATCATCTGACGGGGTTTGTAGTTCTGGACACTCCATTCCCATACAATGTGATCTTTGGAAGGACGTGGTTACACAAAATGAAGGCCATTCCATCCACCTATTATTAGGTACTGAAATATCCATCCCTAGAAGGGATAAAAATGATAAAGGGAGATCAATGTGTTGCTCACATCTGCATCGTACCCGCATTAGAGTCCACCAGATGAACGACAATGAAAAAGAAGCCAAATGGTAAGAAGGTGAAGGCAATAGAACAATAGCAATCAACATAAGACGGGCAATATGGTCCATCCAACCAGAGGTACGAAGCGGGAGAAGTGACTGAACTTGTATTCGTTGAGGAAAGAACTCAAAAGATAACTCGCATCGGGGCAAAACTTGAAGAATCAGAAAAGGAAAGGTTGAGAGACTTTCTGCAGAACACCGGAGACATCTTCACGAGTGTGGCACAATAAAAGCCAGGTATTCTAGAAGATATAATATGTCATAAGTTGAATATGGATCCCGCTGTAAAACTACAGAAAAGAAGCTTTACCCTAGAATGGAACACGATAATCAAAGAAGAAGTTTAAAAGATTTTAAGGGTCGACTTCATCTGGGAGGTAAACTACCCATAATTGCTTGTGAAACATAGTTATGGTGAAAAAGAAGAATGGGAAATGAAAGATCTGTGTTGACTTCACTGACCTAAACAAAGCCTACTCAAAACTGTATTATCCGTAGCCAAGGTAGACCAGATGGTGGATGCAACCTCAAGACATGAACTCCTCAACTTCATGGATGCCTATTCAAGATATAATCAGGTGAAAGTGTTCCAACTTGATTAAGAAAAAACTTCCTTTGTCACTAAACAATCTATTTTCTATTATAATTAGTACTCATTGGCTTAAAAAATACAGGTGCAACTTACTAGAGGCTTGTGAACAAGATTTTTCACAAGTAAATTGGAAGAAAAAGGGAAAATTATGTGGACGATATGCTGATTAAGAGTAGTAAACGACAAGATCACATCAAAGATCTTGTTCCAACCTAGAAAAGTGCACTTTCGGAGTGGCAGCGGGAAAATTTCTAGGGCACTTAGTGATGTAATGGGGAATTGAAGTCAACCCAAGTGAAAGTTATCATAGAGATGAAATCCTTCAAAACCCGTAAGGAAGTTCAAAGTGTGACGGAAAAATTGGCTACTTTGAACAGATTTCTTTCTAGGTCAACGGTTAAGTGCAAGCCGTTCTTCGAAAAACTAATGATGAATTCTGTTGATAGATGGGATGAAGAGTGCAATGATGCAACTAAAAGATCAAGGAGTACCTGACAACTCCGTCATTGCTTTTGAAGCCACTTTGTGGTGAAGAATTGCTTCTGTATGTGGCAGTCTCACAAATGGTAGTGAGTGTCATGCTAACCAGGGAGGAAGACACGAATTAAAAGCCCGTTTACTTTATAAGCAAGAGTTTAGTGGCGACTTAAATCAAATATAAAAGGATGGAAAATTAGTATTGGCCGTTGTCGTTGCGGCAAGGAAGCTGAGGCCTTAGTTTCATGCTCACAGTATATAGGTGTTAGCGGACTCGCCCGTCAGAAGTCTGTTGCACTCACCAGAAGTAAGCAAAAGAACGACAAAGTGGGCAATTGCACTTGGTTAGTATGAAATCCGATATGAGGTAAGAACGTAGATCATAAGACAAATATTGGATGATTTTGTAGCAGACTTCACTCCATCACTCACGACAAATAAAATGAAAATAAAGGGTTTCAAACGAAAATAGAGAACGGATCCTTGAAACTGTTCGTTGATGGGACCTTCAATAACAAAGGGGTCGGTGCGGGAATAATGGTGTAGACCCTATTTGGAGAAACTCTTGATCACTCTATTTCTCTTAGGTTTAATGTATCGAACAATGATGCGAAATATGAAGTCTTGATAGTAGGAGTCAACATACTACTGGAACCGAGGTAATGGAGGTAAAAATATTTTGTGACTCCATCTTAATCGTGAAAGAGGTAACGAGAGAATTTGTAGTAAAAGATAGGTGAATGATAGAATATTTTAAACATGCTAAAGGTTAGCTGGGTCTGTCAAAGAATTATGAGATCCACCAAATATTAAGAATTGAAAATGGTCGCGCAGATGCGTTAGCAAACTTCAGATCATCACTACAACTCCGTTACAAAAGAAATGTTCTGGTGGAATTTCTTGAGGAGCCAAGTATAAAATTTATGTTGCAAAGCGTAATGAGCGTATAAGATGAGGTAGAACCTAGCTGGTAAGATGATACAATATGTTACCTTACAAAATGAGAATTACCTGACAAATTCAACAGCAAAGTGTGCTGGCAGAAATCCACGAAGGCATATGTGGAAATTATACCGGAGGAGATCATTGGCTCACAAAGTATTGAATGAGGGATTCTATTCAACCAAGATGCATCAGGATGCCAAGCAATATGCGAAAAGCTGCGACAAGTGCCAACGCTTTGCTCCACTCCCATAGTGAAATGGCGCATAAAAAGCTCAACACAGTGGCAAGCCTGTGGCCACTCATGCAATGGGCCCTAGATATCATAAGGCATCTTCCCATGGCAGATACTCAGAATTACTTTTTGTTGATCGTAAAAGATTACTTTACAAAGTGGATTGAAGGTGAAGCATACGCAAGGATTCGAGAAGTGGGAGTGAAGGGGTTCTTGTGGAAAAACATATTATGTAGGTACGGAATCCCATGAGTTCTCGTCTCGGACAACATGCTCCAATTCATTGGGAAGACAGTTAAATCTTTCTGCGATGTCTTAAAAATTATCATCCAATTTTCTACATCGTACTACCTGCAAGAAAATAGCCAAGCTGAAAGATCGAATCAGATCATATTAGAAAGTTTGAAGAAGTGGCTACAATGAGCTAAAGGAAGATGGGTGGAAGAGCTACACGTAGTACTATGGGTGTACAGGACAACTCCTAGAGAGTCAACAGGTAAAACCCCATTCGCTTTGGCATATGGAATGGAAGCAATAATACCCATTGAGATTGGAAGCCCAACTATGAAATCAAGTCTAAGGGAGCCGCATAATATGGAATTGATGAAAGAGAATCTAGACCTTCTGGACGGAAAGAGAGAAATGGTATTAATCTGAATGGCCGGATATAACCATAAAAAAAGAGAACTTACTTTCGATTGAAGATTTAGAAACGGTGATTTTAGAAAGGAGATCTAGTGCTGAAGAAAATTTTTCAGACAGAAGGAAAGTTGGTATCGTGTTGGGAAAGGCCATACATGTCAGCAGAATTGGAGGCAACGGATATTATTATCTGACGACAGAAGATGGGCGAGACTTAGTCAAACCTTGGAATGCTGTGCATCTAAAAAGATACTTTGTTTAACATGTAAATTTATTAGAGTGAATATTTTCCCATAGTTTTTTCCCCCAAGGGTTTTCCATGTACAAATTCTTGGTGTTAACTCTCTTATCTCTCTCTTTCAGCAAGAAGCAAACAGAAATTAGGGTCATGGTTCTACAATGAGCTTAAATCCTTGAGAACTAACTGCACTACAATGGGTATCTATTCTCTAAAGGAAACTGAGGGCATGGTTCTATCTATGTCCTTGAGAACGGACTGAACAACAATGAGCAGCTGTTCTCTAAAAGAAATTAGGGCCATGGTTCTAAATGAGCCTAAGTCCTTGAGAATGGACTGCACTACAATGAGTAGCCATTCTTTAAAGGAAACTGGGGCCATACTTCTACAATGAACCTAAGTCTTTGAAGACGGACTACACTACAATGGGTAGCCATTCTCTAAAAAAAACTAGAACCATGGTTCTACAATGAGTCTAAGTCCTTGAGAACGAACTACACTATAATGGGCAGCCATTCTCTAAAGAAAATGGAGACCATGATTCTACAATGAGCCTATGTCCTTGAGAATGGATTGCACTACAATGGGTAGCCGTTCTAAAAAAAAATCGGGATCATGGCTCTACAATGAGTCTAATCCTTGAGAATTGCTGCACTACAATGGGCAACCGTTCTTGAACAGAAACTGAGGCCATTGTTCTATAATTAACCTAAGTTCTTGAGAATGAACTACACTTCAACAAGTAACCATTCTTAAGATGAAAATAAAGCAAAAAAGTCTTAGCCATTGAGAACAAACAATACTACGATGAGTAGTCATTCAGCAAAGGAAATTAAGAGTCTTCTTTCCTTTCCTTTCCTTCACGACTAAGTAATTTTTCCTCTTTTCGTTTTCTATGAAAGTATTTTTCTGTTGTGTTTCTCTGTAAAAAGAAAGTATATTTAATAGTAAAGTACAAAAAAGAAAAGTGCAGAAAGGAAAATTACAAAAAAGATACAAAGTTGCAAAAATTAGGAAATGACAATGGTTTCATCCGTGGCAACATCTTCAGCAGGCCGGTTGGTAGCAGCATCATCAACGTGAAGGTTGGAAATGGGATCCTCGGTTGAACCATTGATTTCAGCTTAGAGATCCTCATTGGGATTAGCCTCGGGAGTGAAGGTAGGAGGCAAGTTAAAAAGAGGCTTCCTAGGAGGGATCTTGGCCGAACCATCTTTGTAACCCAAACTGTAGGTGTCTTGTTCAGCTTCATCGAAGGCTGGTTGGAACTTAACCTCCCTCTCTTTATCCTTCTCCTCCATTGCTTGCACCTTAGCAAGCTCAGCTACCTTTAGAGACTCCTCAAGATTGAAGTTCTCCAATTTCAGAACGACTACTTCTCAGGTTTGCTTCTTTGTGGCTTCCCGTAGCTCAGCCTTGGTTCTCTTCAGCTACCCGATTTCAGCATCCAGCCTAGAGACAAGGGCACGACTCTTAGTAAGCTTCGTACGGAGGCTAATTATAGCCTGCTCATGAAGTATATGATATTCCTGAAGGGCATTATGATGGATAATGTTTGGAAAGAGAAGAAGACAAATAAAAAATGTATAAGTATGAGGAAATAGGAAAATTGGAAGTTAAAGCAAAAATGTACAAGTAGTGCAAGTAAATGGGAAAAGCTAGAATAGAACTTACCTTGGTTAAATCATGGCTCAATGAGTGGATGAGCTTGCCAGTGTTCATATTACAAGTCGTTTGGGTATCCGCATCACACATGATGCCACGAGAAACTACGTGGGCAGCTTGGGCATCGTTCAGGATTTTCTTGAGGATCAGGAACATGAGTCATTTCCCATTGATAAGCTAGTGGATGAGGAGGAATGGTAAAATGAGCAGAACTGCCTTCACTCTAGACGGTGGGAGCAGGAGGAGCTTGGGAGGAACTTGCAGAATCCATCCTCGGGTGGACGTTCCGCACTCCAATCTCACCAAGCATAGTACAAAGCCATTTAGTCATCTCTGCGTCAGTCTCACGAGACTATCTCTAAATGGGAGCTTCTTCTTCTTCTTCTTCGTCTTCTTCTTTGATGTTCTTTGTCTAAGAAGATGGTAGGGAAATTGGGAGATGGAAAATGGAAATGGGGAATTGGGATAGCTTTAAAAAGAGAAGTTGGTGAAGCGGCAGTCAATGTTGAGGCAACATGAGTAGGCACCAATGTAGCGTTGACTTCCCTTCTAGGGTCAAGGAGTTGGTACCACCTCGTTTCTAGGCAACGGAAAATGGCTGCTACTCGTTCATTAAACCCCTTGTCAGAAACGGCTTCGCACCGGCTCACTTATCTGGATCACGCAAAGGAAAAAATTTCAGTAAATGAAAATATTTAAAAAAAGTAGAGAGACAGTGGAAGGAAAAGAAAAAGTGAAAAGTAAAAGAAAGGGAAAGGAGGTCAGGCCGAGAACTTACTAAAAACTTCCCATCTCTTGGGAATAATCTAGCGGCCATCACCGCTCCAATTCCCGCCAATGTTTAAGATGTCTCTTTCCCATCATTTATCCCCTTTGGGGAGCTCTTTTATGAGCGGCCCTCTTTTGTTTGGTTTGGGGGCCAAGTAGTAACTTTCCTTTAAAAATTTTACTATGTACGTATACCAAAGCTCGGTTAAACCTAAATCGAGGTTGTATCGCCTATTCATCGCTTCGAAGTAGAGAACGATCCTATATGAGTTTTGGGTGAATTGAGAAGGAGCTAAACAATAATGAGAAATGAATTCTTGGAAGAGAGGGGAAATGGGAAATCTCAAACCTAGGGCTATGTAGATGGGGTAAATGGTGATCTCGCAAGGGTCCTGCATGGAACACTCGATGTCCCACTCTCCTATAGGGAACATGTGCATTGGGAGGAAATGAATCTTGGTAGATGGTCATGAACTCCCTAAACTCTAGTTCACTCCTAACTACGGGAACAATGGGGGAGAATATGGTTTCTCCCTCCATGTTTCTAAAACATGGAGAGAAATGCGAAGAAAAAGAAGGAGAAATGAAGAAACTTACAAGATTGGAAGCAAGAAATGTAGAAAGAATGAAGACAAAGGCTTTAAATAATCCACGGACGTGAAACAAGACTCAATCCATTCCAGGAATATCAAAGGGCACAGTGAAAAGACACCTAAGTGTGAAGAGACTTATTGAAAAGGCATGTGAAAAGGCGTAATGGAAACGGATCGTCGCGACACTAGAAAAAAGGGTAGGCGCAGTCTGCCAAAAGTAGCTTGGAAAATTACGTCGTCTGTTCCCAAGAAGCGTGTGAGAACGGGGAATGGGAAGTTGAAAGGTCAGAAGAAAAAGAGGTAATCATCGACGGTTGACGTAGAGATGAGAATGGTCTGTCAAAAGACTGTTTGGAAAACTATGTCGCGTGTTCACTAAGAAGCCTGTGAAACCAGACTACAAGAAGACATAATGTCTGGAAAAGAAAAGAAAAGTAGGAGAAATCATTACACATCGAAGAATGGATTTCATCGAGTGTAATGGGGGCTAAAAAATAGTCAAAACCCATTCTTACCCATGAAAAAATCTAGACCGAAGAATTGATCAAGGGATATGATGGAATGAGGAATATTCCCTTAAAATGGCAAGATTGATATCTTATCCGTTCCACAAGGTTTGTAACGAAAAATGATGATTTATTATCACGTAGTTATCATTTTCAAGGATGTACAACTCTGAAAATCAATCAAATACAAGCAAAATGCTAGTTTTAAGTTTATTATCTCTCATTCCCTCTCTTTGATAATTGTTAGTATTATTCTTTGGTCATAGATTTTTCCTGTTCCAGAAAAATCTTTTACAATATATATATGTGTGTGAAATATTAGCATTTTTTCGCCTATGATCGTTTTAGCATGTTAGTTATCTGGCAAAGCATATTAAAGATAACTTTAATGCAGATAAATATTCTTTGATTATTTTTTTCAAATTCAACCAAACACAAGCCAAAAAATTGTGAGTTTCGGGCTATTTTATCATTAATTTCTATTGAATTTCTAGTTTGACGAAAAAAAATCATCAGCATTTGGAAGTTCTTATCAATTACGATATTACTTCTAGTTCCCACTTAATCTTAATTAATTATGGATGGATCAGAACAAGTACCTGAAAACATATCCTAAAAAGCCTTATAACATTATACACTTAAGAGATCTGCCCTTTTTATTCAATACCCATATGAAAGGTGTTGAATTATCAAAGTTGGGGTCTATTATTGTTTCTTTTATATTGAGCAGTGCGAAATGGCAATGGTATCTGCATTAAAATTTTCTAAGATATATGTACAAAAAAGAAAAAAATTCAAAAGAGTATATGCAGTGCGCTCAAAAAGCTCCTTATCTTGATAATTAAAAAGACTTAAGACTAAACTTTCAATTTTCAGTGCTTACATTTTCTAAGGAAAATGATAAGAGAGACTGTCTGACCAATAAGGGTATACAAATAGGGATTGCCGTATAGGACTAAAAAAAGTGGTGGTGGCCGACAACTATTTCTGTGCATCATTTTGGGTTGTGATTTCCACATAAGACCATTGTTGTTTAGTGCTCAAAGAGACCTAGGAAACAAAAAAGTTTTACTTTCTCCATGGTCTCTCACCGGATAAAAACATTTGGTAAGCATTTTCTTATGATTTAATGTTCCATATGAAACAAATACTCAGATTATTCCTGAGGTGGAATGACCTGATGATCTTTTGAAGCCAAATTTTACTGAGAATGGGAAAGAAAGAATGTCATTGTAAAGAATATGCTATTTCTACATCCTTGTTCTCATTTTTTAGTGAAAAAATTTTCACCTCAACATTTAATTTTTCTTGATAAAAATTTGTTGATGTAGCGGAAGTCTCGAAGAAAATCTAACAATAACAAACACTGTTGAATCGTGCACAATTGTCAGTAATTCGATATTTTAAAACGTGTTGAATTCTGAGATTACTAGGATTTAGGCATCAAATTTCATAAATTATGAAATACTAAAAATTAGAATTATAGAGACATCTAAAACAAAATATCATAAGTTGCTTCCTAAAATCTAAACAAAGGTATTTAAACTGTATCAGAAAATCCTAAACCTAAAAGAAATATAAAATTAGGAAAATATCCAAAACTCACGAAAAACAACTTTTGGGATGGAAATCTCAACATTATGTTCCCTGATAATATGCAATCGCAGGCTGAATCTGGGATACAAAGCTGATTCCCCTTAAACAGAAATCCATCATGTAACAAGAAATCTGTATCCTTTCTAGTCTGTATGTCTTGGAGAACCACAAAGAAATAAGGATCAGTAACAAGAAAATCACAAAAAGAATCAAAATCAGGGACCTCAACACGCAAAGTAACAAGCAAACTACTCCTACGACTCAATGCGTCTGCAACTCGGTTGGTTAAATCGGAATTGTGTTTAACCACGAAAGTGAATTTCTAGAGATAAGCAACACACCTCGCATGTCTAGGAGACACCTTATCCTGTTTGTGCAAATGCCTCAAAGAGTCAAGATCATTATACAATATGAATTCCCTATGAAATAAGTAATAACGGCAATGCTTCACAGCCTGTACTACTGCATAAAGCTCAACGTAATAACTATTGTACCTTATTTTTGCGTCGCATAATTTCTCGCTGAAATAGACCATTGGTCTGCTACTCTGACCCCAAACTGCCCTATTCCCAAACTTAAGAGTGTCAGTATGTAACTCAGATGGTTCTGCATTGGCAGCACTAAGATCGGTCCAGTGGTTAGGCATTCCTTAATCGATCAAAACGTTGAATCTGCCTCATCGGTCCATGAAAACTTACCCCCTTTCAAACACTAAGTAATCGGTGACAAAATACTACTAAAGCGCGTGATAAAACGCCCATAAAAAGACACAAGACCATGAAAACTCCTAACCTCACTAATCATTTTTGGTCTTGGCCATTGTCTCACTACCTCAACTTTAGCCTCATCTACTTGAAATATGTCTCTCAAAACCACATACCCCAAAAACAACACATTTGGAGTCATAAACAAGCACTTTTTCTTTGCTGCATAAAATTGTACCCTGCGGAGTACAACTAAAACCTCTCTCACATGCGACAGATGTTCCTTTGTGTTAGTGCTATAAATCAGAATATCATTGAAATATACAACCATAAATCTACCAATAAAAGGTCTCAACAGTTGATTCATCACACACTTAAAAGTACTAGGGACGTTAGACAACCTAAATGGCATCACAAACAACTCATACAACCCTTCACGAGTCTTAAAAGATGTATTCCACTTATCGCCAGGCCTAACCCGAATCTGGTAGTAGCCACTCTTTAAATCAAGCTTAGTAAACACAGTAGCCTCACTAATCTAATCTAATAAATCATCCAAGTGGGTAATAGGAAACCGATACCTGACAGTAATTTTGTTGATAGCCTTGCTATCCACACACATCCTCTAAGAACCATCCTTCTTTGGTGTCAACAAGGCTGGCACAACATATCGACTCATCCT
The DNA here is from genome assembly GCA_003255025.1 of Datisca glomerata. NCBI lineage: Eukaryota > Viridiplantae > Streptophyta > Magnoliopsida > Cucurbitales > Datiscaceae > Datisca > Datisca glomerata. The sequence continues at coordinate 953,546 of QANY01002785.1, forward strand.
CTCTCCTGATATGTCCCATGGCTAACAATTCCTCGACCTGTCAGCGCAGCTCCTCATGCTCGTTCATACTATCCCCTCCAACTAAGGGTTTTATCTACTGGTTTATTAGGCACCAACACAATTTTAATCCCACCAAATAGAAAAAATGTAAGTGTTAGCTCTTCCGCTGCCTCCTTCCCAATCAACACGAATACTATTTATGAATTCTGCAACTCCTCATCAAATTGAGCTATATACAATAAATTCGTACTAGCCCCTCCAACTAAGGATTTTATCTACTGGTTTATTAGGCACCGACACAATTTTAGTCCCGCCAAAAAGAAAAATGGTAAGTGTTAGCTCTCCCGTCATGGATCGCCTCGTGATCATACTCCCAAGGTCGACCCAATAACAAATCACAAGCATCCATGGCTACCACATCGCACCAAACATCATCTATATACTTTGTTCCAATAGAAAACGTTACAAGAGCATGTTTAGAAACTGTTACCTCACCACCTTCTTCACCCAAGCTAGTTTGTAAGGTTTAGGATGTTTCTCCATCTTAATAGTCAGCTTCTGCAGTACTCTTTTGAGACTGTATTTTCACAACTGCTAGGGTCAATCATGAAACGACATATCTTACCTAGGACGGTACAAGTGGACTAGAAAATTTAACCCCTCAACCAATCTTCTTCAGCTACTGCTTTAGGCGTCAAATATGATCTCCTGACAACAATAACAACCCCCACATCTCCTATAACAACCTCTTCGTAATCCAGCTGCTCATCGTCAAAAGTTGGATGTCAGCAATTTCAACGTCCTCATCGCCACCCTCGTCAGTCTCAGCAAGCAAAACACTTCATGGTAATACTGCTCGCACCTTTGTTAAACTTACTTCCCACGAATTTGCTAACCATGCCTCCTATATTAGTGTTATTGGTGCCACTCAATCCACTCCCACCACTATCATGGCGTGACTGTTTCTCCACCATCAAGGCTCTCTGATGTGCTTTTGATACAAACATAGGATCAAACATATTAAGGGTATCTTAAATCTCAACCCTTAATCTTCCAATGTATCTCTCCACCAACTGTTCCTCCATTTCTTGGATTTTATTTTTTGCCGTCAACTGGTAGAATTCCGTAGTGTAATCATCCACCGATCTCGAACCCTGTTTCACTGATAATTATGAGGCAAAAATGCAGCTCACAGATGTTCTTCATCTTTTCCCAAGAAGAAATTTTTGACTTACCCAACCTTGTATGAGAGAGCTTCAATTGCTGCCACCACATCATAGCCTAACCGCATAACCTAGTCACCACCATTGGTACTCGTTTGTTTTCCGGTACTATTTTCAACTCTAAAATCTTCTCAACAGTCACCAACCAGTCAAGGAACTCCTCTGCCTGAAGGTTTCCATAAAATTCAGATATCTCAGTCCGCAAACTAGCCTCCCACCGCCTATTATCTTTGTCCACTTGGACTCTCTGCCACCTACGACGGACCTGTGGAATGTCCTCCTAGTATTTTCCTTCATCTTCCCCTTCTGATTTGTCTACCAAATTGCCCTGCTTGATCAAATTTTATGGTTCAGGCATATTCATCCCCATCATGTTAACCATCCATTCGGTCAACTGTTCTAACATTCGCTCCATATGTAGGTCCACAATCTACCCGATTCCATGTTCTAGTTAGACGTCATCATCACACTCATAAACATTCTCAACTCGCTGCTGCCGCTATTGGTTTTGTTGTGGTCATGAAAACTACGGGTTAGTTTTGGCTCTGATACCAAAAATAGATTTCGGGCCTCTGAAAGTTCTTAAAAGGATAATTTTTGGGCTTGAAACTTGGGCATAACTAGTAAACCTGATTAGAAACGTAGATCTAGGAATGTGTTTCGATTTGATATCTTACAAGCCCCGTGAGTCAACCCGAGTCAAAATTTTTGGTCTCTAGAAGGTGGACTACGCGTGCAGCCATCCATTCGCTCCAAAAACTCAAACGTTACACCGTTCACATCATTCTCCCCAGCATAGAGAAAATTTGACTTCGTTTTTGCAGCCGTATCATCACCGGAAGAATCACCGTGGAAAGGAATAAGATGTTTAACAATGAACACATCGGCAACACGACTGTGGCTAGGCAGCTTCTTGGCAGGAAACGTTTTGTAGTCACCAACTGAAAAATGGTCTTAGTCAAGATAACCAACACAAAATCCCCAACCTAAAAATCCACATGTCTGCGCGTCCGATCAATATATTGTTGATACCGTGCATTTGCTGAACACAAGTTATCATGATAGGCCCTGTGAACATCTTACAGACCAGATACAAACTCTTCTGCCTTGCCGCGGACCTTGGACTTACTCGATAAAGCAATAAATTTGAGTGGTCCCTTCAGTTGGTTTGAATAAACCACCTGAAAAAATATGAAACTGGTACTGCGATTGACTGCATGATTATAAGCAAACTTTGCCTGACACAATTTCTGGTCCCAACTCTTCTCATGTTTGCCAACCAAACAACGAAACAGATTTCCCAAAGTCCTGTTGACCACCTCAGTCCGTCCATCCATTTGAGGATGATAAGCACTACTAAAATTGAGTTGCGTATTAACCATCTTCCACAAGCTACGCCAAAAATGACTAAGAAATCTGGTATCTCTATTAGAACAATAGAAGCAGGCAGCCCATGTAGGACGATATATCTCACAAAAAAATATTTGTGCCATGTGAACAACATCAGTAGTTTTCTTGCAAGGGATAAAATGAACTATCTTCGAGAAATAATCCATAACAACATAGATGGAATCATTACCTCTCTGCTTCCGAGGTAGTCCCAGCACAAAATCCATACTAATATCCACCCAAGGCTGAGAAGGAACTCCCAAGGGGCATATATAATCCTGAATTAGTGGCAGAACCCTTAGATACTTGGCAAATTCTGCACCTTTGCACATATTTCTTTACTCGGCCAAAAATACGACGACTGCACTAGTGGTAAGATTCTATCTCTGCTAATATGACCCTCACCATGAAGTTCCCTAATAATCTGAAATCTCAAGCTACAATCTGGGATACAAAGCTCATTCCCCTTACAGAAATCCATCATGTAGCAAGAAATCTATTTGTATTTCCAGTTTCTAAGCCTTAAAGAACCACACAGAAATAAGGATCAATTATAAGCAAATCACAAAAAGAATTAAAACCAAGTACATCAACCCACATAGTAACCAACAAATTGATCTTGTGACTTAATGCGTCTGCAACTCGGTTGGTTATCCTGGCCTTGTGTTTGACAACAAAAGTGAGTTTCTTGAGATAAGCAACCAACCTCGCATGTCTAGGAGACACCTTGTCCTGTCTGTGCAAATGCCTTTAAGATCATGATCGGTATACAATATGAATTCCTTATGAAATAGGTAATGAAGCAAATGCTTCAAAGCCTATACTACTACACAAAACTTAATGTCTTAAGTATTGCATCAGGTTTTCACGCCAGACAATTTCTCGCTGAAATAGGCCACTGGTCTGCTACTCTGACTCAAAACTGCCCCAATCCCAACCTTAGAAGCGTCAGAGTGTAACTCAAATGGTTTTGTAAAATCTGTCGGGACTAAGATCAATGCAATGGTTAGACGTTCGTCAATCGATCAAAACGCTGAATCTACCTCATCGGTCCATGAAAACTTACCTCCTTTCATACAATAAGTAATCGGCGCCATAATACTACTTAAGTGAAGATAAAATGCCTATAAAAGATGCAAGATCATGAAAACTCCTAACCTCAATAATCATTTTTGGTCTAGGCTAATGTCTCACTGCCTGAACTTTAACCTCATCTACCTGCAATCCGTCTTTTGTAACCACATACCCCAAAAACAGCACCTTTGGAGTAATAAACACGCACTTTTTCTTTGCTGCATAAAATTGTTCCCTGCGAAGTACAACTAAAACTTCTCTCACATGCTGCAGATGTTCCTTTGAGTTAGTGCTCTAAATCATAATATCATCAAAATATATAACGAAAAATCTACCAATAAAAGGTCTCAATAATTTATTCATCAAATGCATAAAAGTACTAGGGGCGTTAGACAATCCAAATGACATCACAAACTACTAATACAACCCCTCACGAGTCTTAAAATATATTTTCCACTCATCCCAGGCCTAACCCGAATCTGGTAGTAGCCACTCTTTAAATCAAGTTTAGTAAATGAAATTGCTCCACTAATGTGATCTAATGAATCATCCAAGCAGGGAATAGGAAACTGATACCTGACAGTAATTTTGTTGATAGCCCTACTATTCACATCAATCCACTAAGAACCATCATACTTTTGTGTCAATAAGGCTAGCACAGCACATGAACTCATACTCTCTCTGATATTCCCTCGGCTAACAATTCCTTGACCTGTCTGTGCAGCTCCTCATGCTCGCTTGGAGTCATTCAGTAGTGAGGTTTATTCTATAAAACTGCTCTTGGGATGGCACCGAAGATGAAATACAGAGTCCATATATCCTTGTGGTTATTGGAGAACAGCCAACAGATCGAATTTGTCATAAAATGGAGATTATTTTGTTTTCTTCCAGATCTATATGGTGTTGTATATTACGTAGCGGTGGTAGTCCATCTGGTATTTCATTTGGAAATACACTAGAAAATTCTGCTAATAAGGGAACCATCGCATCTAGAACTGCTATAGTCTTCACTACCTCCTTCCCAATCAACACGAATACTACCTCTGAATCCTGCAACTCCTCATCATATTGAGTCATAGACAATAAATTTGTACTAGTCCCTCCAACTAAGTTTTATCTACTGGTTTATTAGGCACCAACATAATTTTAGTCCCACTAAACAAAAAACTGTAGGTGTTAGCTCGCCCGTCATGGAACGCCGCACGATCATACTCCCAAGGTTGACTCAATAACAAATGACAAGCATCCATGGCTACCACATTGCACCAAACATCATCTCTATACTTTATTCCAATAGAAAACGTAACAAAAGCTCGTTTAGAAACTATTACCTCACCACCTTTCTTAAGCCAAGCTAGTTTGTAAGGTTTTGGATGTTTATCCATCATAATAGTCAGCTTATGCACTGCCTCTTATGAGATGATATTTTCACAACTGCAAGGTCAATCACGAAACGACATACCTTGCCCAAGATGGTACAACTGGACTGGAAAATGTTACTCCTCAACTAATAATCCCCAGCTATTACTTTAGGCATCAAATATGATCTCCTGACAACCAAAGCAACCCCCACATCTCCTATAACAACATCCTCATCATTTTACTGCTCATCGTCAAAAGTTGGATGTTCAACAATTTCAACGTCCTCATCAACACCCTCGTCAGTCTCAGTAAACAAAACTCTTCATGGTACTACTGCTCGCACCTTTGTTAAACTGACATCCCACGACTTTGCTACACATGCCTACTGTATTAGTTTTATTGGTGCCACTCAATCAAGTCCCACCACTAACATGACGTGACCGTTTCTCCCGCATCAAGGCTTTCTGATGTGCTTCTGACATAGGCACAAGATCGAACATATTATGAGTATCCTGAATTTGAACCCTTAGTCCTCCAATGTAACTCGCCACCAACTGTTCCTCCATTTCTTGGATTTCATTTCTGGGCATAAACTGGTAGAACTCTGTAGTGTAATCATCCACTGATCTCGAACCCTGTTTCAGATTCTACACCCGTTGATATAAAACTCGCTGATTATTATAAGGAAAAAACAGAGCTCATAGAAGTTTCTTCATATTTTTTTGACTTACCAAACCTTGTACGAGATAGCTTCATTTGCTGCCACCACATCTTTGCCCTACCGCGCAACCTAGTAGCCATCAGAGGTACTCGTGTGTTCTCTGTTACTCATTTAAACTCTAAAATATCCTCAACAGTCGCCAACCAGTTAAGGAACTCCTTAGCCTGAAGGCTGTAATGAAATTCTGGTATTTCTTTCTGCATACCGGCCTCCCACCACCTATTATGCTCGTCCACTTGGACTCTCTGCCGCCTACTATAGACTTGTGGAATGTCCTCATAATATTCTCCTTCTTCTTCCCCTTCTGATTCGTCTACCAAATTTCCCTGCATGATTATATTTCACGGTTCAGGTATATTCTTCCTATTTTGATTCCCTATCATATTAACCATCCGTTTTGGTTAAGTATTGCAACATTCGCTCCATATGTTGGTACACAATCTCCCTAATTCAATGTTCTATTTTGACGCCATCATCACACTCATACTCACTGCTATTGCAGCTGGTTTCATCATGGTGCCATGAAAACTAGGATCAGTTTTAGCTTTAATACTGAAAACAGCTTCTGGGCCTTCAAAAGTGCCTAAAATGACCTTTTTTGGGACTGAAACTGGGCCATAAAAGGAAAACCCAACCATACAAGTAGATCTCAGAACTAGCTTTGATTTGATATCTTACAGGTATCGTGAGTCAACCCGAGTCAAAAAGTTATAGGCTTTAGAAGGTGGACTGCGCGTGCGACGATCCATTCACTCCAAAAACGCCAACGCTACACCGTCCGCATCATTCTCTTCAGGGTAGAAAAAATTCAACCTCAAATTTGCAGCCGTATCATCATCAGAAGAATCACCGTGGAAGGGAATCAGATGTTTAACATTGAACACATCTGTGGTACAAATTTAGCTAGGCTGATTCAACCAGTAGGCGTTTGGATTGATCTTCTCAATAATCTCGACAGGTCCAATCTTCTTGGCAGACAACTTGTTATAGTCACCAACTGAAAAGCAGTCCTTAGTCAAGATTTCCCACACGAAATCCCCAACCTCAAAATCCACATGCCTGCGTGTTCGATTAGGATCTTATATACACCATGCATTTGGTGAACACAAGTTATCATGAACGACCTTGCGAACATCTTACACACTAGATACTAACTCTACTGCCTTGCCGTGGACCTTCGAAGAAACTCGGTAAAGCCATCAACTCGAGTGGTCCCTTCGGTTGGTTCGAATAAACTACTTGAAAAGGACTGAAACCGGTACTATGATTCACTGCATGGTTATGAGCAAACTCTGCCTGAAACAATTTGTAGTCCCAACTCTTCATTTGTTTGCCAACCAAACAACACAACATATTACCCAAAAACCTGTTGACCATCTTAGACTGTCCATCTATTTGAGGATGATAAGCACTACTAAAATTGACTTGTGTATTAACCATGTTCCACAAGCTAGGCCAAAAATGACTAAGAAGTCTTGTATCTCTATAAGAAACAATAGAAGCAGGCAGTCAATGTAGACGATATATCTTAAGAAAAAATAATTTTGCTTCATGAAAAGCATCAGTAGTTTTCTTGCAAGGGATAAAATGAACCATTTTAGAGAAACAATTCACAACAACATAGATGGAATCATTACCTCTCTGCGTGCGAGGCAATCCTAACACAAAATCCATACTAATATCCAACCAAGGCAGACAAGGAACTGCCAAGGGCGTATGTAATCCAACATTAGTGGCAGAACCCTTAGATACTTGGTAAATTCTGCACCGTTGCACATATTTCTCTACCTCCTTACGCATACTCGACCAAAAATATGATGATTGCTCCTGTTGTAAGGATATAATTCTTTCAAAGTGACTCTCACCATGAAGTTTCTTGATAATCTGCAATCGGAGGCTACAATCTGGGATACAAAACTGATTCTCCTTAAACAGAAATCCATCATGTAACAAGAAATATGTTTTCTTTCCAGTCTGTATGTCTTAGAGAACCACATAGAAATAATGATCAATAACAAGAAAATCACAAAAAGAATCAAAACCAAGTACCTCAATACGCATAGTAACCAGGAAACTACTTCTATTGCTCAATGCATTTGCAACTCGGATGGTTATCCCGGCCTTGTTTTTTACCATGAAAGTGAATTTCATGAGATAAGCAACCCACCTCGCATGTCTAGGAGACACCTTATCCTGTTTGTGCAAATATCTCAAAGAGTCATGATCAGTATACAATATGAATTCCCTGTGAAATTGGTAATGACATCAATGCTTCACTGCCTGTACTACTGCATAAAACTCAATGTCATAAATAGTGTATCTGATTTTCATGCCAGACAAATTCTAGCTGAAATCGGCCACTGGTATGCTACTTTGACTCAAAACTACCCCAATCCCAACCTTAGAAGCATCGGTGTGTGACTAAAATGGTTCTAGAAAATCTGGCACCACTAAGATCTGTGTAGTGGTTAGGCGTTCCTTAATCGATTGGAACGCTGAATCTGCCTCATCGGTCTATAAAAACTTCCCCCCTTTCATTCAATCAGTAATCGGTGCCATGATACTACTCAAGAGTGGGATTAAACGCCAATAAAAGATGCAAGACCATGAAAACTCCTAACATCAGTAATCATTTTTTATCTTGGCCACTATCTCACTGTTTCAACTTTAGCCTCATCTACCTACAATATGCATCCAGAAACCACATACCCAAAAATAGCACCTTTAGATTCATAACCACGCACTTCTTCATTGCTACATAAAATTGTTCCCTACGGAGAACAACTAGAACCTCTCTCACATGTTGTAGATGTTCTTCTGAGTTAGTGCTATAAAACAGAATATCATTGAAATATACAACCATAAATCTACCAATAAAAGGTCTCAACGATTGATTCATCACATGCATAAAAGTACTAGGGTTGTTAGACAACCCAAATGGCATCACAAACCACTCATACAACCCCTCACGAGTCTTAAAACCTGTTTTCCACTCATCCCCAGGCCTAACCTGAATCTGGTGGTAGCCACTCTTTAAATCAAGCTTAGTAAAGATAGTAGCTCCACTTATATGATCTAATAAATCATCCAAGCATGGAATAAGAAATCGATACCTGACAGTAATTTTGTTGATAGCCTTGCTATCCACACAGATCCGCCAAGAACCATCCTTCTTTGGTGTCAATAAGGTTAGCACAACACATGGACACATGATTTAACATATTAAGGGTATCTTGAATATAAACCCTTAACTATCCAATGTATCTCGCCTCCAACTGTTCTTCCGTTTCTTGGATTTCATTTCTTGCCATCAATTGATAGAATTCTGTAGTATAATCATCTACCGATCTCGAACCCTGTTTCAGATTTTGTGACCTTTGATAAAAAAATCTGCTGAATTATAAGGCAAAAACCCAGCTTGTAGATGTTTCTTCATTCTTTCCCGCATACCGGCCTCCTATCGCCTATTATCTTGGTCCAGTTGGACTCTTTGCCCCCTACGACGGACTTGTGGATTATCCTCGTAGTATTTTCCTTCATCTTCCCCTTCTGATTCGTCTACCAAATCGGCCTGCCTGATCAGATTTCACGGTTCAGGCATATTCCTCCTATTCTAATTCCCAATCATATTAACCATTCGTTCAGTTAACTGTTCCAACACTCACTCCTTACGTTGGTCCACAATCTATCTGATTTGATGTTCTAGTTGGATGCCATCATTGCACTCATAAAAATCCTCAACTTGCTGCTGCTAGTACTGGTTTCGTCGTGGTTCCATGAAAACTAAGCATCAGTTTTAGCTCTAATACAAAAAATAGCTTTTGAGCCTCCGAAAGTGCCTAAAATGACCTTTTTTTGGCCTGAAACTAGCCATAATAGGTAAACCTGGTTAGACACATATATCTCCAAATGAACATTGATTTGATATCTTATAGGTCCCCTGAGTCAACCCGAGTAAAAAATTATGGCCTCCGGAAGGAAGACTGTACGTGCGACGATCTTTTCGCTCCAAAATCTCCAACGCTACACCGTTTGCATCAGTCTTTGATGTCGAGATAGATGGATGGACACTATGATGGAATTACAGATGCTAATGTGCCTAATGTTCCGGTTACAATATAATATTGTGGGGTTCTTCTTGGGAAATGGTGAAGGTATATTGTGGTCATTCTTTACCTCTTATTTATGCTTTAAATCTGGTTCATTGAATCGTTTTTTAGTACACTTGTCTACCAATTAAGAAGAAAAAAAAATAAATGATAGTAAGTACTTTCATATCCTTGTTAGTTAAGACAGTTACTTCATGCATCACGACTATAGATTTCATTTTTCACGATGGGTTTTCTACGTCGTGAAAACAATTGACGACAGGCACGTAGCCATTGTATAAAAAGGCGTCGTAAAAAATAGATTATTTTTAACGATGAGGAGTTTTACACAACGGTTGGTACACCAACCTCGTGAATAAAGAGTATTAGACAACGGGTTAGACCAAACATTATCTATGATTGTTTTTATAGCCACCTTCGTGAAACTAATACGACGGTTGGATTATACACCATCGTGCATTCCCCCATAGTCCCTATTGTCCTGAATATATATTTTTATACGATGGTGTCTATAAGAAACCGCCGTAAAAAAAGGTAATTGCGATGACAACTCATTTCTTACCCATCATCATATTATGTAATATCCTATTAAATTCATTTCTAAAACGTCAAGCCAACCTAATAAAATTACACAGTAAACGAAATAGAAAAATAACACAAATATCTTAGTACATAATATGATTATTCATTGTAAACGGTATGAGACTTGAGTATTTTCAACAATCTTAACATTGCACACTAAAAATAGTAAGTATCGAGGTTACAGTCTAGAACCTAATGAACCTTGATTCATTCTTTTGGGTTGTTCCAGTTTCACCAATAATATTCTTCTTAGTTGTTGAACCTGTAGAATAAGAAAAATGAAATTAAACTGATGAATTTATTAAATTGCAAAATAAAGTAAAAGAGTATTGAAAGATATCATACATGTTAGGTGACTTGATATTACTACTTCTTTTATTATTTCATGTGTTGCATTATGAATTTTTTAACCCTACATAAAAGATTAAAAGTACAAAAGAACACAAAGTTTAACAAACATAAATGCAGCAGCAACATACTTTATATAAGCACAACTAGTTGTATTACCTTCAATAATCATAGCGTGTTAACCATCTGGTCGAACATAAGCAACCTCATTTACTATAAGCACAACTATCTTCATTACCTTCTATAATCATAGTGTCTTAACCACGAAAATAAGCAACATCGTTTTCATCATCTACATCAAGTGTTTCAATAGAAGGCATCTCTATTATAAACATATAATAATCTAATAATGTATCACCCAATTCATCATCAACGATGTTTTTACGATATTCTCTTGGCTGGGGGATAAGACAATTGACCATTGGATCTTGTAGATCTTTAACATAAAAGACTTGTTTTTCTTGCGGCACCAAAATGAAAGGATCATTTTTTAGATCTAATCTTGCAAAATCTACTAATGTAAATCCAAGACCATCAACTTTGATCATATTGTTATTCTCAACCCAGTCATACTTAAACACCAGAAGCCTAAACATGTTATAATTAATCTCTCAAATCTCTAGAATCACTCCATAAAAGGACAAGTCTGAATATATAGGATTGTTATCCATAGTACATGAAATTTTTATTGTCTGTCTCACTACACTAATTCCACTATTCTAGAAACATCGATCATTATCACGACATTTTGTAAGAAATAGATAGCCATTTGTGACATAATCAAAATTTTTTATTACCTCATACGAGTGGTCATGTGTTACCCACCTTAGTGTATTTAATACATTTTAATGCTAGAGACATCAATATCATTTACATCATACAGTAAAAAACCATGGTTAAGGCTTTTATAGAATATATAGGCTTGAATATGTATCATTATGACTTAAATTACCTATTCATGCAACTAATAAATAAATCTTTGATTGTGTTTGTCTTGTAGTCACTTGTGTCTCCTTGATTTGCTAGGATTCTTCTTCTTCAAGAAATTTATATGTTGCCTACATAGCAATGAAAAAGAAAAATCAAAGAAAGTATACAATCAAGAAGCATAATAAAAAACAAGAAGCATATAAAAAATGAAACTTTAAGATTAATTTACTTACTCGATATATGGTTCAACTCATTGGTATTTTATAATACATAGTGATGTGTTTGCTTCTATTATTTGAGATTAACTCTTTCTACATGACCACTTGATATAGGCTTATCATTTTTTAGATTATCATCTGAGCATGGAACTCCAATTCATTTAACGCCTAGATATTCAGTGCAAAACTCTACAACTTCTTCAATAGTATAACACTCACCAATAATGCAACCCTCCAAGTGATTGTCATTCCTTATATAACCCTTTAGTACTTTTATATATTGTTTAAATGGGTATATCCAGGACAAGTAATGTGGTTCACAAAGTCGTATTCTTTAACAAGGTGCACAGTGAGATGAACCATACTTCAAATTGCATTAAAGATGGAAAAAAAGTTTGGATGACATATCTTACATGATTTGGTAATAATCTACCTAATTTTACCGGAAGATGTGTTGCATTAATATGTTACAATCATGATAGTTCAGCCCATTCAATCTAAGATCTTTCACAGAAATCAGATTTTGAAAATTTGACAAATATTCTTCAGAAACTTTTATGTTAGCGAATCCAGTGTACGGTTTCTCCTTCTAAGCTCGTGATGATTTGTAACAATATTTTTCTTCTCCATCAACTTTTGGTGCTATTTTGGTCTAATACCAATTTTCACATGGTCCATATGACTAGACAGTCCATCTCTTGTCTTCCTAAAAATATCAAGCAATCATTCCTTAATATTCATGCAAACATTTATATTTAATGTGCATAAAGTCGAGACAATGTTGAACTTGTAAGCTTTTTTTAGTATTCTAGATCAAAGAATATTGAATTGTTGTTCCAGTGAGATCTAAGAAATCCATCCTTATTAGAGTCCTTCACATTCTTCTGTCCCAGTAAAAATTTAAGTTTCTCAACTCTTTTCAACATCTCTTTACCAATTAAAGGTGCATGAGCTGTTCTAAGCTCTTGATTACTATCAAAGGCCTTTTTTTACCCTTCTATAAGGATGCATAACCGATAAAACCTTTTATGTCCTATATATGCATTTTGTTTAATGTGTTTCAAACTAATTGAAGATGTATCTTCTAGTTTTCTCTCTCTTCTCTAGAGCTTCTCTCTCTAGCTCCTAGGGTTACCTCGGATCATGTGCTTCATGGTGAATGTTTCTCCTTGATTTTAGGGCCTAATTTAATGAACTTGTTTTCTTGAGGATTTATAAAAGAAGGTTATTAATGTAGGGAGTGATGAAGGAAAGCTTGCTAGAAGTTTCTTGGAGAGAGTTTAAAGGTAATGAATATGATTGTTTCTTGCGATTCTAATGTCAATAATGCTACTAGTACTAGAAGGGGATGTGGTAAACCTATTAAGAATAGGAATACAATGGTAATCACATTGGGTAATAAGGAATCCTTTCTTTTTTAGATTTGAAGAAATTATAGGGAAAGAGTGTACAACTCTTTCTCCTTTTAACTCCGAGATGAAAAACATTGAACCAGAAACCCTAGTTGCTTCAACGGCAACGTAGAAAGGGAGGATGAATTTTCCTCACTACCCTAAGCTCAAAAACCTATTTTTGAGGTGGATATTGTTGAAAATGCATTTTAGAAAACTATTATTTCAGGAAAAGTTGAAGAAAATGAAACACAGAAACCTAACAACACATAACATGTTAAGAATAACAAGAAAAATTGGGTGAATTATGTTAGAAAACCTAATGTGTCTCTCTCGATACATAGTGACAGACCTTTGTGAGATACTGAGAGTTTACATTGGGGCCACTTCTTGATTAAAAACCAGCATTCAGTTTAGTAAATCATGTTGCTTTTCAATTATGAGGAGGGAAAGGCTTACAAGACGTAGCTGAGATAAAATCATGCTTCTTCTTTTTCAGATTCAGCAATGAACAAGATAAGCAAGAGGTCTTCTAGGAAGGTCCATGGTATTTGTTGGGAAACCTTTAATCCATAAATTCTAGACTCCAAAGCTAAAATTGTACAAAGATAAAATGCCAAAAATTCCCATTTTGGTGAAGGTCTGGAACATTCCATCTATCATGAATACAAAGTGGACTCAATAACATCACTAGCATCGTTGGGAAGCCTATGTTTGTAAATCCAATGACTGCAAGTGGCTCCACGTTATCCTTTGCTCAGGTGTGTATTGAGATAGACATATCTTCTGCACTCCCTAAGATGTTTGAGATTCACATAGAGGAATTTGGGAATAATGAAGCTAAAGTTGAGGTAGAATATCTAAGAATCCTTAAAAGGTGTAAAACCTGCTATTTTTTGGCATGACTGTCAAATTAATGGAGAGAAGAAGAACCAAAAACTAGCAATACTAAAACATATGAAAACTACCAAGCAGGAATGGGTACAAATGTCCCAGAAGGGTAAGGAAATTGAAGCTCCTACTCCCCATGATAGACAGTGTACCTCTAAATCATCTAGAGTTTGCTAAGGCAGAACTGAGGAGCAAGAATGTTGAACCTTTTGAAAATAAAGTTAAGGATTCAGATAATCATGATACTCATAAGGTAAATGAGCTAACACCAGATAACGTTAAATTCAGTTTTAGGAACAAGCAAAGAAAGAGAGAGCAGGCTGCTAAACTTAGATCTCAAAGTGATCTCATGGTGAGCAACTCACCAAATCCTTCCCCCGAGATGATGATAAACTTTGTAGTGTGGAATTTGAGAGGCTTTAACAAGCCCCAAAATGATAAAGAAGTTGAGTACATGTGGTTTGGTGGAAACTAGGGTGAAAAAAAGAGCTAATTCTTGGATTTACTCGTCGATCAACCTAATCCCTACCAACCATGTCCAATATTTCATCCAGATCCACCCTATTGCTATCCAAAAACCACATAAATCAAGATCACCAATCCTGGCTCCCATTTTGTCCAAATATTTACTATCCAGCTGAATGGAGATAACTTCCTGTGTTGGTCAGTATATTCAAATGTAAATTTGAGCAAGTATGTAAGAGATTCAAAGATCTCGACTGAGCTGCATTGTCAAGATCTAATTGACACCATAAGCTAATAGGGTTTGTAAAAGTTTAGTATTCATCGTTAAGAAGATCGTTTAGAAAAATTCTTCAAGAGGGGATCCTTGGAATGTGGACGTAGGGATATGTATCTCTAAACCACGTAAAAATACTATGTGTCAAATATCTCTCTTCCCTACTCTTTTCTTTACATGAACTTTGTTTTCAGTATTTGATTCCCACACATTATTTAATTGTGTAATTATTATATTATTACTTGATTGCTTATTTGGAGTAATTAAATTACTATTCATTTCAACCAATTTGTTTTCTCAATATTAAAATATTCTTTTTTTATATTTTTTTAATAAAGGGATGCCATATCGATCATTCAAATTGTGTGTAGAGAAGGTAATAGCACCTACAACACATGTTTATAACAATTACAAAAACTTGTATTTTTAAAAATGGTCCTAAGAACGGGTTTGGAAAACATTTAGTCAAATCTTGTTCCAAAAATGGAACAAGCGTATGATAATAAATGAGTTGTGCTTAGATCATTGAAATTTTTAAAATTTATTTTTTTGTAAAAATAGTAGAATTATCTTTGGTATCTCAAAAATAATTCATCATCTCAGTAGTTCGAAATATTTATATTCCAAAAGTCCCCAAGTCTAGCGTCAATTTTTTCTATAAAAAGAGAAAAAAATATTGGAATTGTATCGGTATCCCGAGAATGATTCATCACCTCAATAGTCTAAGAAATCGGTATCCCAAAAATTTCCAAGACTCACCGTCAGAATTTATATTTAAAAAAATTATTGGAATTGATTCAGAATTCTAAGAATAATTTCTCACCTCAGTAATCCAAGAAATTGGTATCTCAAAATTCTCAAAACGCTTTGTTCGGATTTTTAAGTTAAAAGAACATTAATTTGGTCTTTTAAGCATTGATTGGAAAATGATAATAGATGATGTTAATATCCCTAATAAAATTTACACAATAACAAAGAATCTAAATCACCCTTACATACATAGTAGTAATATATTAGCATAGAGATAGAATACAATACAAAGAAGAAAAAACACATATATACAAGAAAATTTTAAAAAAATAACAATGTATACCGTACTTATCGATTGATGTTAATGATATCAGAATGGATAACGAGAGTTATTGTTATGAAGATGAAAAATGAGAGAGTCCTTTTGAACAATCTTGAAGTGATGGGTCTCGCCAAACTAGTAAGACATTCAGTCGAAACTTTTATTTGTTTCTTGAACTATGTATTATTTTGGGTTACTGGAAAAAGTGGTTGTTTTAGCCAAAAATTTAGGCTGGAATGATTGAATTTATTGAGTGTGGTTGAATGGTGGTAGTCATTAACCGGGAAGATCACCGGTGATGAAGAATAGTAGAATTAAATTTTCTTAGGCCAAAAATTAAATGACTGTATCACTATCAACGTTCATCCGATAGGGCGGTAGTTGTCGTTGAGATGAAGGGAACGATAGTTTTGGATCATTGATAAATGCCTGCCAGAAGCGTTGGCAGCAGCGGGACACTCTCTTCTCTTTCTCTCTCTAAAATTTCATTTTTCATTCCCTTAAAATAAGTCTTTTTTTTTCAGTTTCAAAGCTCCTGTTTATACAGTGAAGGAAAATTTTCCTCGGGATTCTTTAGATATTCCACCATTAATATCTAGATCGTCACACTAAGGAAAGAAATATGAACTTTCCTTCTCTCAAAATTTACTTGATTTTTATTACGAAAAATCTTTTAGAATATTCCATTGATTTTATACCAAAAAACAAAGATTTTTCCTTTAGAATTCTTTTAAAACAAAATACTTCTTTGAGTATTTCTATTTTCTCCTTTTTAAATTTTTTTAAATTTTTATTATTTATTATATTTTAAAATTTATTAATGTATTTTATATTATNATTAGAATTTTGAGTATTTTTCTTGAACTCTAAAATTGGGCCAAAAAAATAAAATGAGTCTGAAAACACAAAATATGGTATTGTAGATATAGGACAAGATACGATACCTAAAATATATATATTCTTTTTTATTTCCTATTCAGCCATGTAATTTTTGTGAATCCATACGACTTTTGTTCTTCATTTTCTTTCTTTTTTCTAAACCATTCTTTGAATTCTTCATTCTTTTTCTTGATTGAATCTGTGCATCCATTCTATATTCACTTCGCAATTATAGATGAGATGAAAGAACGTATGTATCTAAATTCCCAGTAGTAATGCGAATTAGATGTCTTTAGTTTATACAATTAGATGTATCTTTAGTTTAGATAGAAGTAGTTAATATCTAATATCACATATACATGTGTTTCTTCCATAACGTAATCCAATTATTCATTTTTTTACAAAAATGGTCGGAGTAAATAATTATTTTTACTAAATTACACGTAAAAATGTAGATAATTCGTTTACGTCTATGTAATTTTTGTAAATAAATTTATGTACTTCGGTCAGTTTTGACCATTTTTGCCAAAAATGTTTTTCGTCAGTTTTATAGTTTGAGCTAGAAAAGTTATATTTTTTTGTCATTTTCAGTATATATATACGAATTATGTATTTGTGCCAGTCACTTGGGGGCAGACGAGTACCCTTCTTCTTTGAGTGAGGAGGACTTGGACGTGATTAGGTGGAAGTACCATGTTTCGGACTACATTCAATTAAGATTGCCGGAGGAGGTCGAATTGGCGGATCGTGGCGCCCGCAAGTCAACTTCCTTAGGGCATAACTTTTGACTCGGGTGAAACCACGTGGCCCGTAAGATACCAAATCAAAACTTATTCAGAGACCTACAGGTGCAACAGGTTTACGTGTCGCAGCCCTGTTTCGAGTCCAAAAAACATGAATTGTGCAGCTTTGGAATTTCTGGAATAGGCAGATCGTGACACGCGCAGGTCAATTTTTGTAGGGTATAACTTTTGACTCGAATGGAACCACGTTGCCCGTAAGATATCAAATAGAAACTTATTCAGAGACCTACAGGTGTGGTAGGGTTTACGCATCACAACCCTATTTCAAGTTCAAAAAACACGGACTGTGCAACTTATTATACCTCTCTCTTGAACAACCACAAACTTGGAGAAAATTCCATAAAAAAGTTGTTGATCTTTAAAATAATTCATACTACTAGTCATTCATCTTTTATCAATTTGAAAAGAAAAGACCAACAACCCAATGTTGATCTTTAAATTAATTTATACTACTAGTCATTCATCTTTTATCAATTTGAAAAGAGAAGACCAACAACCCAAGTGCCTAAGTACCAAAATCGTGAATCTAATCACATATAACAAAGAAAGAAACCATTAAATTAACAAAAAAAGCAGGAGGACCTATCTATAGGAGCTTAAATTTTTAACCCAATTAGCCTGTATAAGGATTTACCACTGAGCTAAGCCCTCTGAAACATTCAGACACGCACTGTGGTTGAAGTTAAATTTTGAATAGATTAAGTAGCAATAACTCTGGCTTAACCTTTCTTTACAAATTTTATCTTCACATGGAGGCACTAAAAAAGCGTTGCCTAAAGAATTCAACCTGGGTATTGAGTCCCACCTAGGCGAATTTCTACACCTTTGTTTCTTTTGAAGCATGGTGCTTATGTAAACTGCCTTAGGCTTTGCAATGAAAGAAATAATGTCAGTTAGAGGGACATAGGGAGTTGACAGTAGTCCAGTTTCAAAGCTGAAAGATAATCATTTTAAAAGGTAAGTTCTTCTTGTAAAACTATGTTTGTGTCAAGAAAATTAAATAGGAAAGAAAAAAATATAGAACTAAAGAGAATAAGGAAGATGATAAAAGTAACTAATGGTTTCCTTATCATTATTTTCTTCTTCAAATTCCTATGGAGCTAAACATTGGAAAAACACTTTAGTACAACTTTCTTTTTTTTCCTTTCCCTCACTTTTCATAATCCAAACATAGCCTGAATTATTTCAACACTAAGGAGAACACCTCTCCATGAAACATGAAAGCATTTTTTTGTGGATACTGACGACCTTACATCGATTGCATAGTTATGGCCGCTATTTTGTCCCCAGATTTACATTAAATTTCCCCTTCCACCTAAAGATAATGGCTTACCATACTTTGAAAAGTATAGTAAAAACTAATAAACAAGAATGAAATCACAATACAAACCAAAGATGAAAAAGTCAAAAGAAATGGCACCATTTAGTTACTACTAGTGAAATTGATGGACTCTGCAAGCACACTCAGGGAATTCTGAACCTTCTTCAGCTTTCTTAGAAAATAATAGCTAACCGACGATGACCAAAGACAAACATTATCAACCTGAATCTAAATCCAAATCAAACGTTACAATGTCTCAAATATCTCCGGACAGACAAACCAAACATAAAGGCAATTCAACAAGCTCGCTAAAATTTTAAGAGAGTGCTTCGACCTCGAGCTTAGATGAGCGGAGCTTGGAGCTCAAATCAACTCTTCGAACTTCCTCTTGTGTGTGATTTCATGGGTGTGATTGAAACGCAGAGAGAGAGAGAGAGAGTTTAGAACTAGGATTTCACAGGGGAGATTAAAACACAGAGAGAGAGAGAGGAGAGAGAGAGGGGAGAGAGATGCTTAGAGTTAAGGTTAGGTTTACAATATTTATGTAAATAGAGAACTGTTGTATAAGAAAATCAATTTGGAAAATATGTGTCATTATTTATACGATATGACAGGTTTAAGAAAACTGTGATAAAGTCCAATACCCGCCTATCAATATAACCCATTTTTGTAGTAGTGTGTGTCGATCGAGCATCTTACTTGATATACAACGATATTATACTATTCGATACTCACGTATTTCATAAAATTGGAGGACATCATCTCTATAATATATGTTCTAGTATCATAACAAAAAATGTCTCTCTCATAGTTAATAATGATGGTATGATCTACTCCCATGTTAATGCGTGCATTTGTATAGATATTTTAGG
This sequence comes from Datisca glomerata, assembly GCA_003255025.1. Lineage (NCBI taxonomy): Eukaryota > Viridiplantae > Streptophyta > Magnoliopsida > Cucurbitales > Datiscaceae > Datisca > Datisca glomerata. The sequence goes on from QANY01002785.1 coordinate 973,470, forward strand.
CCAATGGAATTATTGGATTGGTATATTTTTTGTACTAGTCTGCTTTAGAGATTTCTTCTTTACAGATGAAATAAACACTTTCAAATATATAATAAAGTAATAACATGTAAAACCCTTACAACTTACTAATAAAGTAATAAATACATAAAGTAATAAACATATAAAACCCTTACAAATTACAAATAACTAATAAAAACATAATAGTCACTACAATAAATATGGCATCTTATCATCTAAATTAAAAGTAAAAAAGTTTCATGTAAAAACTGTACTTTTAGTTAAAAGAGTTCCACTCCCGTGCCGTTTTCGATATGACAGGTTTAAGAAAACTGTGATAAAGTCCAATACCCGCCTATCAACATAACCCATTTTTGTAGTATTGTGTGTCGATCGAGCATCTTACTTGATATACAACGATATTATACTATTCGATACTCACGTATTTCATAAAATTGGAGGACAACATCTCTATAATATATGTTCTAGTATCATAACAAAAAATGTCTCTCTCATAGTTAATAATGATGGTATGATCTACTCCTATGTTAATGCGTGCATTTGTATAGATATTTTAGGCCCATGGAATATATTGGATTGGTAGATTTTTTGTACTAGTCTTCTTTAGAGATGAAATAAACACTTCCAAATAACTAATAAAGTAATAACATGTAAAACCCTTACAATTTACTAATAAAGTAATAAATACATAAAGTAATAAACATATAAAACCCTTACAAATTACAAATAACTAATAAACACATAAAAGTCACTACAAGAAATATGGCATCCTATCATCTAAATTAAAAGTAAAAAAAGTTTCATGTAAAAATTGTACTGTTAGTTAAAAGAGTTCCACTCCCGTGCCGTTTTCGATATGACAGGTTTAAGAAAACTGTGATAAAGTCCAATACCCGCCTATCAATATAACCCATTTTTGTAGTAGTGTGTGTCGATCGAGCATCTTACTTGATGTACAACGATATTATACTATTCGATACTCACGTATTTCATAAAACTGGAGGACATCATCTCTATAATATATGTTCTAGTATCATAACAAAAAATGTCTCTCTCATAGTTAATAATGATGGTATGATCTACTCCCATGTTAATGCGTGCATTTTTATAGATATTTTAGGCCCATTGAATATATTGGATTGGTAGATTTTTTGTACTAGTCTTCTTCAGAGATTTCTTCTTTAGAGATGAAATAAACACTTACAAATAACTAATAAAGTAATAACATGTAAAACCCTTACAACGTACTAATAAAGTAATAAATACATAAAGTAATAAACATATAAAACCCTTACAAATTACAAATAACTAATAAACACATAAAAGTCACTACAAGAAATATGGCATCCTATCATCTAAATTAAAACTAAAAAAAGTTTCATGTAAAAATTGTACTGTTAGTTAAAAGAGTTCCACTCCCGTGCCGTTTTCGATATGACAGGTTTAAGAAAACTGTGATAAAGTCCAATACCCGCCTATCAATATAACCCATTTTTGTAGTAGTGTGTGTCGATCGAGCATCTTACTTGATATACAACGATATTATACTATTCGATACTCACGTATTTCATAAAATTGGAGGACATCATCTCTATAATATATGTTCTAGTATCATAACAAAAAAAATGTCTCTCTCATAGTTAATAAGTATGGTACGATCTACTCCCATGTTAATGCGTGCATTTTTATAGATATTTTAGGCCCATGGAAAATATTGGATTGGTAGATTTTTTGTACTAGTCTTCTTCAGAGATTTCTTCTTTAGAGATGAAATAAACACTTCCAAATAACTAATAAAGTAATAACATGTAAAACCCTTACAACGTACTAATAAAGTAATAAAGAGATAAAGTAATAAACATATAAAACCCTTACAAATTACAAATAACTAATAAACACATAAAAGTCACTACAAGAAATATGGCATCCTATCATCTAAATTAAAAGTAAAAAAGTTTCATATAAAAATTGTACTGTTAGTTAAAAGAGTTCCACTCCCGTGCCGTTTTCGATATGACAGGTTTAAGAAAATTGTGATAATGTCCAATACCCGCCTATCAACATAACCCATTTTTGTAGTATTGTGTGTCGATCGAGCATCTTACTTGATATACAACGATATTATACTATTCGATACTCACGTATTTCATAAAATTGGAGGACATTATCTCTATAATATATGTTCTAGTATCATAACAAAAAATGTCTCTCTCATAGTTAATAATGATCGTATGATCTACTCCCATGTTAATGCGTGCATTTGTATAGATATTTTAGGCCAATGGAATTATTGGATTGGTATTTTTTTTGTACTAGTCTTCTTCAGAGATTTCTTCTTTAGAGATGAAATAAACACTTACAAATAACTAATAAAGTAATAACATGTAAAACCCTTACAACTTACTAATAAAGTAATAAATACATAAAGTAATAAACATATAAAACCCTTACAAATTACAAATAAATAATAAACACATAAAAGTCACTACAATAAATATGGCATCTTATCATCTAAATTAAAAGTAAAAAAGTTTCATGTAAAAACTGTACTGTTAGTTAAAAGAGTTCCACTCCCGTGTTGTTTTCGATATGACAGGTTTAAGAAAACTGTGATAAAGTCCAATACCCGCCTATCAATATAATCCATTTTTGTAGTAGTGTGTGTCGATCGAGCATCTTACTTGATGTACAATGATATTATACTATTCGATACTCACGTATTTCATAAAACTGGAGGACATCATTTCTATAATATATGTTCTAGTATCATAACAAAAAATGTCTCTCTCATAGTTAATAATGATGGTATGATCTACTCCCATGTTAATGCGTGCATTTGTATAGGTATTTTAGGCCCATGGAATATATTGGATTGGTATATTTTTGCACTAGTCTTCTTCCGAGATTTCTTCTTTAGAGATGAAATAAACACTTACAAATAACTAATAAAGTAATAACATGTAAAACCCTTACAACTTACTAATAAAGTAATAAATACATAAAGTAATAAACATGTAAAACCCTTACAAATTACAAATAACTAATAAACACATAAAAGTAACTACAAGAAATATGGCATTCTATAAGATTAAAATACAAGATTTGTAGTCTTCTCTTGTTAAAAGCTCAAAACAATAAGGGATTTTAGGAATCAAGTAAAATCTATTCATGTCAAAAGTAAAAAAAATTCGGGAGACAAAATAGATGTGGGACTGAAGCGAGACATAAGCAAAAATTGGAGACCGTCGAATCATTTCATTCTCGAGCTCTCTCAGTGGCTCGATATTCTTCTCCATTTTTAGAGTAGCTCAAATGGTTGCTTTTCTCTAAAAATTGATTCGTCTCAATTCTTTAAAGCATCCAGTCCTTCTCTCTCTCTTTCGGTTCTTCTCCAGAATAAAGCACAGAGATCCTTGCAGATTCTCCCTCTCAGACGACCTAGGGCTAGGCCTTCGACGAGGAAGCACAAAGATCCTCCCAACTTCTCCCTCTTAGACGACCTTCTCTCCATCACCGCAGCTTCAACGTCGCCCCAACCTCCTTGTCTTGTGCTCACCTCGTTATCTATCACCGATGTAACCAACCTCTTTTCATGAAGGTAAACAACTCTAAGAGAGGAGTCAAAATCCATCCATTTTCTTCCTATTCTTTACTCAAGCAATTTGAGCTATTTTTATGCTTTTTGGGGGTAAATCAGTCCTCGTATTTGGGTTTTGTTTCTAGCGATTGTGTATTAGAAGTTTTGGAGTGGCACATTTGGGAGGTAAGTTCATTAATTTATCCGATCTTTTGCATTTTTTACTAATTAGAGTTTAAGGTTTGGTTTTAGATCAGTTCGCATGTTTCAAAATATAGGTTTCAACACTTTTTCTTCCACTTATGAACTGTGATTAGAGTTTTAAAGGTTAAAGAATAGATAAGGTGCTGAGTGAGGTGGTCCAACAGTGCAGGTACATCTCGTAGTACTGGGTGCAGATTCTAAGGGCTCGTGCTGTTAGTGGTGAGTCTTTGTGGATTTCCTCTCCCCTCTTTATTTCTGGTTGTGGTTTTAATTTAGGGTAAATAAATGAGGAGGTAAAGAAGTTTGCTCAACTTTATGCTATTATTTTGCATTCTGTAATTCTATGGCAACAGTTGTTAGGTGAACCAAGCCACTTTGGATCTTGAACATAAAAATTGTAGGAGAAAAGGGTATAAGTATACATGTGGTGATTTTCACACATTTTCATTGTGTATTATGCTTCACATGCCAATTTCCTTTCTTTTGCTAATGTACTTGTCATGTGCGCATTATCATAAATCGAGGCTTTTTCTAGAAGCTGCTTCAATGATGGTGGAAACTAGGTGGACGAAGAGTTTGCTTCTATTCAATCATCTGCAACTTCAGTGATGGTGGAAACCATTTGTAGCCACCCAGGCAAGTTGCAGCATTGCCCCTTTGACCAATACAAATACTTAAGAATCCATTAATCACACTTTTGGTTTAAAATAAAATTGGGCATTTGAACTTTTTTTAAAGCACTCGCAATTTTTTCTAAATATTAACTTTTAACATTTATCATACTTTAGGAGTTTTTAGGATGGAAATGGGTGAAAATGAAACTAATGCAGAAACTAAATCATATTTTGGTCTACTTTAATGGTTGTCCTTAATAAAATTTAACATCAAGAATGTATAGTACTTTTTACTTTGTTAATTATTTCTACATTTAGTAGTTGTCTGATTTGATATACTTTAATAGTTGTGTAATTTGGTGTAACATTGCATTACAAACATTCCTCAATATTTTTTAGATAAAACAGTGAATAGTTAGGTGTGCTTTCCTATTCTTCCATGTTTAAAATGTTATTAGACATTTAACCAGCCCTTCAAATGATTTTTTAACAATTGCATACCCTCTGATATCTATTAATGCAGGTTGCAGTCTTTTTGGCAGCTTGCATATACTTCCTAAATGAGAATACAAAAATCTTGGCTTGAGCTTTCATTATCAAGTAAAATTATATGAACCGTATAAAAACTAGAAAGGCAGAAGATGTCTTCCATTTCTCTGTTACAGTTAATTAACACTCACATGCTGACTCACTTTTATGCATAATTGCTGCTCTCTTGTGACTGGTTGGGTATGTGATTCTGTTATGGTACCCAATATTCCATCAATATTGATGCACTGACTTGGTCACTTGAACTCCTCACGTCTCTAGTAGCATGCCTCTTCTTGTTTGTTTCTAGTACTTTTCTCAAGTAGAAACATGGATTATTATTATATAAAGGGAAACGCACTACTTTTGACTGTTACATTATGCTCCTCTTTCTCTATATTAGTTGTTATTTTTTTGTGTTTTGATCAAGATTCTTGTAATTTCTTTGTAATATTGAATATGTTAAAATCTAAGCTTCTTTCACGTGTAATCTAGTTTATATCAAGAGTTTTCTAGTTGGTTGAATTCAAAAGTGGGCGGTTGAGAGATTTTTTAGATGAATTAGTATTAGAACAAAAATTTGTAGGATGTTTCTTTGCGTTAGGATGCTTATTAATTAGTAAGCATTTAATGAAACATCTCACTTACAGAAATGATGCAAAGGATAACTGATGGTACACTTAATTCACATAGCTAATTAGTTTTTGGTTTTGCATGTTTTAGTAGTGTGAGTTTAATTTCTGAAGTTTTCTTGATGAGTTTTCTCTGTTTGAAATCTGATTGGTTGTATATCGTTAACCACATATGAAATCTAATGCGAAAAGGTCATAATTGTTAGGTAACTCTATAATTGTTATTGTTTCTAGTTGTGTGTAGAATTTTTTCTTCTAATTTTGTCATCTTTTGGTTATGTATTGCTTCTCTCTTAAACATAACACAACTGCTTCATCGCCTAATGCAACTTTTTTTTTCTCTGTTTCCATTTATGAACTGTTATTGATGAGTTTTTAGTTCTGTATGCCTTGGTAGTTGTTATTGTTATGGTTTTGCAGGTTTTTCAACTTAAGGCTAATGGGAGTAGAAATGATAAATTTGGCTCAGAATCTCCTCTTTGGGGAATTTGCTAGTGAGCTTAGCTGTTATAAAATGAATTTTTTCATTTTACCATTGTTAAATCCCCGATCAATGAAATAAGAACTAAATTCCAAGCTGAAACAACATCATATGCTTGAATTAAAATGTTTATCATTTATGGTTGGGTTTGCATCAATTTAGGAATTAAGTGCAAGTTGATTGACATTTGAATATCTTGATTCTAGGAAATCTTGTTAAGCTTTTCATTGCCCAGTTCACAAGCTTAAGTTAACAATCTTGATTTGATATGTCAAGCACATCAACTTGTACAAGTAAGTGCTAAGTACATGTTTCAAGACAAACACCTCAAGACTGTTGAGTCTCAAAACTTTATGATATTATCTACTATATGAATTAGTATTATCAAGTTGGTGGAATTTTGGTTCTTGAATTTGCAGTATGGTATGCCTCAAATCATTGTTATTCTTGTGGAATGGAGCTTCAATGTTGAGTCTCAATGAGAATTTAGTGAGAATTTATGCCGGCCTTGTATCACATATTCAGATATTTTCTTTTTATCTATAGGTTATCTCCCGACTTTGGCAACTATACCAGTCTATAGGTTGTCTCCAAAACCCTAAACCCCAAAACCCTAAACCCTAAACCCTAAAACCCTAAAAACTCTAAAACCCTAAAAACCCTAAAACTCTAAACCCTAAACCCTAAACCCTAAACCCTAAAACCCTAAAAACCCTAAAACCCTAAAAACCCTAAAACCCTAAAAACCCTAAAACCCTAAAAACCCTAAAACCCTACACCCTAAACCCTAAACCCTAGATACTCCACCATAATCTGAGCTTCATCCATGTTTATTCCCTCAAGTTCATGATCAATGGTCTTTGGGAGCTCAGATAAGACATCTACTTCAATGCAAACTTTAGCAAAAGAAATCTTAGACCCATTGGAAATTATAGCATCTGCTAGGAAAGGCTTCATAAAACATGAGGTATATTCCACAATTTGACCCACACAAGTATCTTGCTCAGTTTATCTTTATAGAGCTTCATATTTGGACTCCACTCCTTCAAAATGATATGCTTCCATAGTAAATACCAAGGGCCCCTTGAAGTACTGCATCCTTATCCTCTAACTTGAAGAACTTAAAAAAGAAGAATCTTGCTTCATCTTCTGCAACATCTTTTAGACCTCTTTTATCCCAGAGACGATGAACTACATGATTGAAAAAGTTGAATGATGGCTCTTGTACAGAACGACTTCCTCTTGGATTTTATATTTTCCACTCTTCTCATTCCTTCGAGGTTTTTCAGCAACCACTATAAACGGCACATTAGGTCACCTGACACGGTCTATCCATTTTGGTGTATTACCAGCAGAATCACCATTGTCATGCATGGCCTCTTTTTCCTCTGAAAGCCCTTTATAGATGGTATTGTCTAAAATAGACTTCTGAAGGTTTATAATTGTCTTTGAACCGGAGGGTAGAGGTGGAAATTCTGCCTCCACCTCTAAGTTTCCATTAAACTCTGTTTGAAAGCTTAAGATCATGAGGTACCTCTTGACAACTCGATGAAGAACGTGTAGGGACCTTTGAATCTTTGTCTCCCTAAGTTGCTAAGACTAGAGTGATATCTTTGTCCATATTAGGGTTTTGTAGGGATTGGCCATGGACGACGTCAGCAGTGTTATCTTCATTCGTTAAAGTTGGCACCTTTGCATTATGGTTTTTGAGTAAACTCCTATTTTTAGGAGGTCTACCTCAATGTTCGGGGCCTTGGTTTTCCTCTAGGTTAATATTTAATGCAAAGAAATGCTTGAAACGTTGGAACAATCAACCAAAAGAGATTTTTCACCATGTAACCATGAAAGTTATCGCCTTTCTTTCCCATCAAACCTCCTAGCAACAATCAACAGTAAAAACTAGCTCCAAGCTCAGGTATGATGACTGTAGGCATACACCATTGGCACGAAAAGCAAGAAACCATAAGAGCTTAGAGAGAGAAGATCTAGGAGGAAACTAATAATAATGTGAATATTTTTTGGTCAAAAGGTAAATATATTCAACTAAAAGATCTAAACTTATACAAGGGGCATACCCCAGGTTTACAACACGTATTATATTACTAAGCTTAGAACTAGATAGATATTAATTACACACTATACTTCTATACAAAGAGCACACATGACAAACTACCAAGAACAATACCATAATGAAGATTCAGCACATAAACCACACCAAGGTATTACATAGAGTAAACTAAAGCTGAAAGCGACACCAAACCAGAATATAACACAAACAATCCAACTATCAACCTACTATATCTAACCTAACTAATCACCTCAAGAATAAAGCATGGTGTACCATAATAAATTACACTAACAAGCCTAATCGCACAAATACTGAACAACCAAAATTAAGAACAACACGACGACCAATAACTTAGAACGGCCAAATGAGTGACCTCACCAGTTTGTATTTTGGATGCGGAACATGTTAATTATTTCTACTCATGAACTATTTTTCTTGAAGGGATTGTTCACAGAAGGTTTCTTTTAGATCCCTTCTCTTGGAGGCTCAACCACAATTGCTTCTTGACAAAGTGATTCTTCTTGTGGCCCAGTCTTATGTCCAATCTGTTACACAAGCACGTTGTAATACATCAACTTTTCTATCCATTTCCATCTTTATTATTCAAAAGGTCCGAGTCATCTGGATTTTTGAAGTCTTTTGGATTTTTGAAAAATATTGATTTACTCAATACCCTGCTGGAACTATACTATGTCAATGATTTTTATGAAGGTTCCAATTGCTTTGAGTACATAGTCATTTATTTGTGGGAATTGTTTTGCCTTAACTTTACTTTTTCAGGTTGCTTAAGTTGGATATATTGGTCTAAGATGTTTTCATAAACAATGCACATCCTGGTAGTCCTTACGTCTTTGGACTTGTGGAGGTTTACCATGATCTTCACTTTCAAGAACCAACGCTTGTTGTCGGTATGTGAACCATTTCATATCAATGCTTATGTGAATTATGATCTCATGCATTACTATTTTTTATTTTTTCTGCCCTTGATGTTTCCAGCCCATACTTCAGAGATTCGATCTCCTCTTTTTTATTTTTCACTAAGTTCTATTTTCCTTCTGTTATTTCCTTCGTAAAATTTTATAATACTTTGGACATTTGCAAAGCACCCAGTTAGTTATACGATAGACTTGAGCCATGAGGTTGAAAAGTGGGATCTGTCAATGAGCTCCACATATGACTCGAACTCGAATGGGGTGAAATTGTAGGAGAATAATTTTAGTAAGTTGATGATCAGTTCAGTGTATTTATAAAGGTAGAAAATCATTCTTCCATCCTAGTTAATGTTTAGAATATAGGTCTTAATCAAGTTTTTACATTCTTTGAGCTTCTCAATCCAACTGCTTTTTTGTTGCGTTTTACTACACTGTTATGAATAATGACTATATGCTTTACTATATCTACCCTATGCTTTTTAACAAGTACAATGAAATAGTGATAGCTGCGAAGATCCTTGCTTGCGTTCTTTTTATAATTATAATATGGGAAATTCCTAGAGTGTTTGACATAATCTAGAGTCGGTTAACATTCCTTTTAGGTAAGTAAAATGAACTTTCTAATCCTTATATATTACAATATTGAGTGGCTTCTTTAATTAATTAGCTAGACATGAGATGTTTCATAAAAGACATGAGAATAATGATAAGAAACAAAAGATAAAGAACTGAGGATATTGATCAATATGTTGGTATGTCTTTTCATTATACAACGAATTGTATCTTTGCTTACTTTATGTTTTTTATGCAATTCTACAAAATCATATAGTGTGCTTGAAAATATGTAGTGTTATTTTCTCAAAGTTAAAATGGTGATGTGAGCACTATGAAATTATCTTAAAGTTACTGTCTTATGCTTTAAAATGCTAGACCTATAATCCCTTGAAAGATTTTCACATGGCATCAAATTTTGACGAGTTAAGTACTGAAACTTTAAAATTATTTTGTAGTGTCTCTGAAACTTTTAGATGTTTTTTTATTTTTTGAATAGCACGTTGTATTAGTAGACTAAGTACTAATACTTTTAGATGATAATTATGGATGATACTTAATGGATAATATTTTGAGAAAATAAAATAATGTTTGAATGGCTTTTAGTCTAGTAATATATTAATTTTAATATTTAAACATGTACGTAAGCAGGTGCATATAAATTGATTGTAAGAAAATAGCATTTATAAAATGCCAGAAAAATCTCTTTATAAGAGATATAATTTATAACAAAAAATTATATCAATGAGATTAAAAAAGATTTATGGTATTCGATTTAATAGGATAGAAAAATATATGTGAATATTATTCACGAGAATTAAAAACACCTGCTGAATAAAAGTAACATGAGTCGTAAAACCTCATTAAACAACGTTCTACAGGAGTCAAAAAATCCTACAAAAAGTGAGATACCACAATGTCTTCACAAGAGGCGTTGCGCCTCGCTAAAAATACAGACTTTTAATATGAGGGAATGTCACATGCGCCGCATGAACCTGTGGATTACTTTTCATGGGGATATACGCTTCTTGTAAAATGTCATATTTCTTGTAGTGAGTACTACCCCTACAAATCGAACTAGATATTCAAGAAGGCCACATGACACTCCATAGCCTATCTTAAAGTCTCCCATTCATCCTAAAGTAGATTAGGAAAGGTACCTTTCCTCAATCATGACTAATTAATTAGAGACAAGCACATTCCCGCCTCTACCGAAACACCATTGCTTGTTGAGTTGATAATAATGTCATACGCAACGACTTCATCATCAATATTCACAAAAAATTGGCACACAATTTTCTAAACTGATTTAAAAGATTGTCAGTACATAAATACTACTCACTAAGAAAGCTAATCAAGTTAATAAGTTATTGAACCATACCTTTATCTTAGGGTCACATTTATGTTTCTCTTTGTTCTAACTCCTTGAACTTGGCACTCCACTTTATGTTCTCTATATTCAAGATCTTCTCATGCATTTGCTTCAATTTGTTCTCAAATCCAACCTTTGAATTGTGTCTATGAAGTTTAAAATATGTTGTTGGACTCACAAAATGGACCATATCCCTTACTCGACCATCATGCTCGGGAGTACCCAAAGTCATGGTTAATATGTCCTCACATATATCCTTTTTCCTTAGGTTCATCCTAGAATAAATAAATAAAACTAATAATCAAAACTCCTTCACCAAAGTTTTGCTGTTCACAGGGGCATGCTTCCACAATGTTGCCCGATCTATTGGCACGTTCATACCTATTTATTTTTGCTGTCATAGGCAACAATAAAAGGTTAGTAGCAAATATATTGTCATTTGGCAAAGAATATCATAATCCTTACCAGTTTTTCCTCTAATTTTGCATATCCTTTTTGAGACAATCTATGGTTATATTTATTTTTCGCTTGGTTCTTCACTTGTTGTTCCCTTAGTTGCTATAGTTGAAAAATTTATAGTAAATATGATGAAATTTATAAAACAAAATGAATATGAAATTAATATAAAATAGAGAATTCTACCAAAAATTCATGGTAAGACAAGACGGGATTTCACAAACTCGTCGCAATGCTTTTTCTCGATGAATTTAAGTCGTTTGTGGATGACTAAAAGCACCGGGTTTATCTAAATAAGGGAAAATATAATTTTGACCGAGGCGAGACCTAAAGTCATGCCATCTTTTGCCAGCACATTGTATCATGCTTTACTTGAGTGCTGCTTCTGATACGTGTTTCATCTACACTAAAAGTAATAAAGATAAATAAATTTATGACTCACAAGTTTTATCTAAAAAATAATTATCAATGTGTACAAATATCACGATACATTCATAAAACTTGTCCTTCAACTCTATTGGAACATGGTACCAATCACCATTAAATTATTGGAAATATGAATGTGTTGCAGCCTACATAGCTTTGTAGCATGTTCTCTTATAGATTTCCCCTTTATATCATATGAGTTAACTTTTCTTTTTAAGTTCCTTCTATAGCTTTTTAAGGAAGTAAGGTAGTTGGCTCTCTTCTTCCTCTTCATTTCTTCTCCTTTGTTGTATCATGATCGAAATTATTGCATTCAAATTATCATGATTTATGTCATCTCCATCCATATCTTCAAGTCACAGATTGTATAAGTATAGTCTTTCTAATATAAGTATTAAAATCGGTAAACAAAATTATCTAATTTTGGATAATTCTCTCTCTTGCTTAGAAATGAATAACCCAAAACCCATTTCCACTAGCATATATGGGCAATATTCAGATCAAACATTGTAAAACTACACTGAATAGACAGCAATTGAGAAAGAAAAATCTACTTTTTACGTTTGGAACACCGAAGAAGGTAACCCTCCACTTGAGAAGTATAAATGCCTGAAATTTACCAAAAGAAGAAGAATAAGATGATCGATTAATTGTACTTCAATTGTGTGCTGAGATAAACAAAAAAACCCTAAACCCCAAGTGAGCAAACAGAAGAGTAAAGATTTTGTGAACTCTAAATGTGATTGATGAAAGACGAAAACTAAAACCCATATAAAGAAGAAGGGGGAACAACTTACTCGCTAGGCGTTGTTTGTGGCTTCGCGGTTGTGGCGTTTCCAAACAGGGCTATGGGTGAACGAATACAATGGGTCTGTGAAATGAAATAGGATTGGGCTTTGGGCGTTGGAAGAAGATGACTTTTGCAAAAGACAAACGACGACGGTGGAAGGAATTCACAGCCACAAGGGCGAAAATGCAATGACTGGCGCTAGGAGACAAAAATGGTGGCGTACGCGTAGGGTAGGAAAAAATAATAAACTAGGCTTTTTTTTGCACCACCGTCATGCAAACCATTTCTCTAGTAGTGTATCCTAGAAACGTCTCTTCAATTCTATGCTTTACAGAGTGGTGCATTCAATGGCTAATTCACAGTAAGTTAATCTTCGAAGAACACAATAAATTCATATTTGTCTCTTATTTGATTACTCAATTTATTCAAATAGATTACTGGGGTTTGGTTTTTCTAAGATTTCTTATTCTTAGGGTTTTTAGAGTTTAGTTTGCATGGGATAATCAAAATCTACTAGATGAATATTATTATGTTTGTTCAACTTTACTTTGTTCATCTTCCACTGAGAACTTGGGAAGTCCAACTGAAAATGAAAGTACTCGAAGTTTGCATTGTTATTTGGGTACTTTTATTTGCACTAACGCTTTGTTCCACTTGAATTGAAGACACTTGTACATATTACGAGTGCTTTGAAGTCCTAAATTGAAACTGATTTGCACCAGCAGTTCATTCAATTGCCTTAAATATGACTCATATAAGATAATACCAGTCGTATGTATCTCCCAATTATCCGAGTTCAATCAAGTTTTCTTACAAGTTTTGTGAAACTAATATGCGTGTTCATTTTTTGTTTGGTAGGTGAACCTGCAACTATTGGATCCCAAACTTCTTGTTATAATCCCATCAAATAAAAATAGGGATGATAACCAAAGTAGTAGCTCCGCGAGCAGCATATTTGATCCTCAAACATGTAGTGGTTTACCCATTTTGTCGTGATTTACCTCATTTGTGTTGAACTTTTAATTTGAATGTGATGTACCGCATTTGTGTAGGCCTGTACACCATTTGTGTACTGATGCATACCATTTGTGTGGTAATGTACATTGTTTGTCTTGTGGTACCTTGTATGTAGAGATGTATTCTAGTGATGTATTGATGTACCTCATTTATGTTGGATGTACCTCAAACAGGTAGTGGTGTATCCCATTTATGTAGTGATATATATCTTTTGTGCTGAAGTTTTAATCTGAGTGTGAATGTACCCATCTGTGTGGGGACGTACCCTATGGTGAAGTGATGTGCTCAATTTGGCTTGGGGTACCTAATATTAGTAGGGATGTACCCTATAGACGTAGTGATGTGCCTTATTTTCATAGTGATGTATCTCATTTTTAGAGCGACGCAAATTATTAGTGTTGGATGTAGCTCAAACATGTAGTGGTGTACTCCATTTGTATACTGATTTAGTAATTTTGAATGCGACTGTACCGAATTTGGTGGGGATGTACCAAACTTAGGTTGTGAGGTACACCATTTGTGTAGTGATGTACTTCATTTGGCTTGGGATACCTCATGTGTAGGGATATATCCAATTGACGTAATGATAAACCACATTTGAATAGTGATGTACTCATGTTTGTAGGTATGTACCTCATTCTTGTTAAATATACCTCAAACATGTCGTGATGTACCCTATGTCAGTAGTGATGTGCCTCTTTATGTTGAAGTTTTACTTGGAATTTGGATGCATAGCATATGTCTAAGGATGTACACAAGTTGCGTGAGGTGTACCCCCATCTGTGTAGTGATCTACCTCACTTGGCTTGGGGGTACATCTTATGTGTAGGATGTACTCCACTATCGTAGCGTCATACCTCAATTAAGTAGTGTTGTACATAATTTTTATAGTGATGTACCTCAGTCACGTTTGATGTACCTCATACATTTACCGATCTACCTACATTTATGTATTTAGAACCTAGTGAATGTGATAATTTTGATGATGATAAATAATGTATGGGTTAATATTTTATTCAGTATGTATGTACTAAATAAAAAAAGAATACAAGGTTAAAAAAATATTTTTTTATAAGTGTTCATGGAATAAAGATTATAGGATAACTGAAATCGTGCATTGGGAAGACACACAATGCATTGTAAAAAGCACAGTGCATATCAAACATGCTCGAAATGGTTTGAATCAAGCCATCTGAACTAAACCATTTATCCATTAATATAACTTTCCAATTAGACCATAGCTGAGCGAACCAGACCAAAATTGTGTAAAGAATATTTACAAGCGACACACCTGTTCAAAAAACGGACGTAATAGTTGGCTTATGGAAACTTGCAAATCACATCAAAAAATAAAAGCCAACCAGTAGATCGGGGGAATCACCAGTAGACTGGTTTAAACCTATCCGCCGGTGAGCTCCCAACTGGCTCATCGGCTGGCCATTCAAGGAAATCCTTTCCTTAATTACCAACTAGACCAACAGTGGGCTCCCAATCGGTGAGTCGGTTAGCCAATCAAGTATTTGATTTCCATGATTTGATTTCCTCCCTCCCTCCCTCCCTCGCTCTCTCTCTCTTTCTCTCCCTCTCTCCCTCTCTCTCTCTCTCGCTATCTCTCTATCTCTATCTCGCTCCCCCAATCTCGTGGTCTCTCACTCTCCCCTCTCTCTCTTTCTCTCCCTTATCTATCTCTCCCCTCTCTCTCTACCGAGCACTCATGCTCACAGACGAGATCAATGATCTAGTCAGAGTAGGCAAACCTGTCTAGATATAGACAAGTGATGTTTTCCGAGCATTCACGCTCACAGAAGGTCAAGGATATAGCCAGAGTAGGAAAACCTAGCTAGATATCAACAAGTGATGTCTGTCGAGCACTCAACTTGCATACGAAATCAAGGATTATTAAAAAACTGAGAGACCTACTCTTTGAGAGAGTGTGAGTTTTGTAAGAGATCAAAATCTCGATGTGCTTCATTTTCAAGGTATGATTTGCTCCATAAGCCAATAGATTTTGTACACATTTGGTCTTCACCGTAAGAAGATTGCGAGGAAAAAATCATCAAGGGAGATTCTTGAAGCATGGACGTAGGGATGTATTTTTCTAAACCACATAAAATATTGTGTGTCAAATCTCTCTTTTTTATAGTGGCATAGTATTCGTATTGGATATACTTTTAAAATAAGTTGTTTACCCCCCTTGGATAATCATATAACCCAAACGAACTCCCATTCTCCAACATTCTTGATAACTTTATATTTAAAGTTGAATCATTTTCCCTCTTTCTTATCTCTCACAACATTCTCTCACATCGATCGTGAATTGGAAGAAGAATCAATCCAATCTCAATCAGATTTGGAATGGATTGCAAAATCATCAAACATTAATCGAGCGATATGCTTATGATTAGGTCTAGTAGAGGAGGAAGATACGAAAGCCAACATCCGACCTAAGAAATCACATTCAGTGAAAGGATCCTAAGACCTAAATGATGAATCAGAGGACAGTAGAGACTGGATGAAAAAAGATCATAAGGTCATGTTTATCTTGAAACTTTCCTTCCTAATTCCTAACCTCCATCTACTCTATAAATACAACCCATTTCTCTTTATAAAATACACAATTCATAGTCAAGAGACTTGCTCCTAAAATTCTTCCAAGATTCTCCTAAATCCCTCTTAGTACTTTGAGATTTATACTTGTAAATTTCTTGAGTGAGGAAGATAATTTTTTTTTTGTGAGCTTAGGTTAAAGATTCTATATTTTTTATAGAGTTATTGTAAGAGATCACTTAATCTTGAAACACATAGCCTTGTGAGGTTTAATTTGCACCCATAAGCTAATTGAGTTTATAAGATTTGGTCTTCACCCTTAAGAAGATCGTGGGATTAAAAATCTCTAAGGGGAGGCCTTGCAGTGTGGACATAGGGATATGATTTCCCAAACTACGTAAAAATATCGTGTGCCTATCTTCTTCTTCTCCTTCTTCTTTTATTTTGTGCTATTTATTTTTTGCACTTCAATTTCTCGCACTTAATATCCATAATTTAAGTTTCCGCAATTTATTTTATTTACTTTCTTTATATTTCCACATTTATATTATCACAAGCATTATTTACTTTAACACTTTTATCTATTATTTATTTATCTTTTCAAGCGTTAAACTCATGGAATATTGAAGTTCATTCTTGAACATTCATTTTCCACTTGAGTGCGAAATTTTTTTAACTTGAACACGATCACCAAATTCACCCCTCTCTTGGGCTGCCATATCCAAACTACAATTGGTATCAAAGCTTGGTACTCTATATATCAGACTTAATCATCTTGAGTTATGGCATCCATTAATAGTTCTTTTATTGAAGGTCAATATATTGCTAAACCTCCATTTTTTAAAGGTAATGATTATACTTATTGAAAAGTGGGAATGAGAATTTATATTCAATCGATTGACTATGAATTATGGGATGCTATTGAAAATGCTACTCACATTCCATTCAAAATTATGGATTGTAAAAATATTGTCAAATCAAGTAGTGAATGAAATGATTATGATAAAAAGAAACTTTCTTTAAATGCTAAGACTATGAATGATTTTTTTGTGCTCTTCATAACAATGAATTTAATAGAATTTCTACATGTGAATCGGCCAAATCTATGTAACACAAGTTAGAAGTCACACACAACGGCACAAATCAAGTCAAATAGTCTAAAATTAGCATGCTTGTTCTTAAATATGAATCATTTAAAATGAAGCATGACGAATCCAAGCGTGATATGTTTGCTAATTTCTGAGATATTATTAATGACTTGAAATCTTTTGGTAAGATTTATTCTAAGTTGAAATGGTGAGAAAAATTCTTAGGTTGTCTACGAAAGAATTAGGAGGCCAAGGTGACCTCCATCCAATAAGTTAGAGATCTCAACTCACTTCCTCTTGAAGAACTTATTGGTTCATCGATGACGTATGAAATGAGGCTAAATGAAAATGATGAAATAGATACACAAAAGAAGAAAAGAATCCACTACTACAAAACTAATTTTTAACGACAGGTAATTCCCGTCATTAAAAGTATAGACGACGAGTGATGACCAGTCATTTTAAACGTAGCCATAAAAAATAGTACATTAATGAATACGGTGGATAGAAGATGATGGTTGGTCTAGGAACCATCCTCTTCTAACTAAAGAGCGACGGGTGAACTGAGAGGACATTTCACGACGAGTAGTTCGGCCACTCTTGTGGTTTGAAGACGACAGTGGCTGGAATAACCATCGTAAATAGGACGGGTACCACAGTTTGCTATCGAGCTTGATCCGCGATAGCTGTTTGTCTAACTATCATGATTTTTTACGATGGTTTGTCTACCAATCATCATGTTTTTATGTATTTTTCACAACAATTTGTCTACCAAGTGTCATGCTTCTATATAATTTTTTTTAATTTATTACTAAATTATTAAGCCAATGTATTAGAATTGCCCAATAAACGAAACAGAAAAGCACACAAATATATCAGCAGGCCGTATAAATCTTCATTGCAAATAATATAATTATCTTTAAAATTTTTAACATCTTAGACTAGAAAAAATAAATACCGAAGTTAATTACTAAAACCTTGAAGCTAATGAACTTTGAATATTTATTTTTAGTGATTGTAGTTGCTCCAATATTGTTCTACTTAGTTGTTAAACCTACAAAAAACAAAGTCAAAATTTAACTCATCAATTTATTAACTAATAAAGTAAAGTAAAAGAGTATTGAAAGTTATCATACGTACATGTTTGGTGACTTGATATTTACTACTTCTTTTGTCCACTCATGTATTACATTATAGATTGTTAGTTTAACCCTCAGTAAATGAATAAAATAATATAAACTTAAAAAAAACATAAACACACTAATATCATACTTACTATAAACATAGTTACCTGTACTACCCTCAACAATCACAATGTCTTCACAATTTACTCGAACATAAGTAACTTCGTTTTTACCATCTATATCAAATGTTTCAACAGAAGGCATCTCTTTTGCAAACAAATAACAATCTAATAATGTATCTCCTAAATCATTTTCAACAATACTTTGACGATATTCTCTTTAAGTGGAAGATAAGACAACTGGCCATCTTGGATGTTGTGAATCTTCGACATAAAAAACTTGTTTTTCTTGTGAAGTCAAAATGAAAGGATCATTTTTTTGGCCTAATCTTGTAAGATAAACTAATGTAAATCCAATATCATCAACTTTGATCTCATTACTAATCTTTACCCAGTCAAACTTAAATAAAGCAACCCTAAACATATTATAATTAAGCTCCCAAATCTCTTGAATCACTTCATAAAAGGACAAGTCTGAATATATATGATTGTTATCCTTAGCACTTGTAATTTGCATTGTTGTGCCACAACACTAACTTCACTGTTCTGAAAACATCGATCGTTATAACGACATTTTGTATGAAATCTATAGCCATTTATGGTGTAAGCAAAATATTTGATTACCTCATAAGTTGGGCCACGTGCTATACACCTCAGTGTATTTGTTACATTTATAGAGACATCAATATCATTTACAACCTACAATAACAATCCGTGATTAGGTATTTTATAAAATTTACAAGTCTGAAAATATATCGTTATCACTTACCTGATCACGCAACCAATAAATAAATATTCGATTATGCTCATCTTGTAGCCTATATAGCAGTACAAAACAAAAATTCAAATAGTATATGAAATTAAGAACCATTATAAAGAAAATGAGCATAATAAAAATAAAAGATTGAGATTATTTTACTTACTTGATATAGGGTTGAACTTCATTAGTATTTTATAATATGTAACGATGTGCTTACTTCAATTGTTTGTGATCAATTTTTTCTACATGAACACTTGATAAAGGCTTACCATCTTTTAAATCACTCCTAAATATTCGGTGCAAAACTCAACAGGTTCTTTAGCAATATAACACTCACCGATGTAACCCTATGGACGATTGTAATTTCTTACATAACTCTTTAACACTCACCAATGTAACCCTCTGAACGATTGTAATTTCTTATATAACCCTTTAATACTCACCAATGTAACCCTCCAGACGATTGTAATTTCTCACATAACCCTTTAACACTTATATATATTGTTCAAATGGGTACATCCACCGCAAGTTATTTGGTCCACAAAGTCGTACCTCTCTTACATGATACATAGTGAGATGAACTATAATGGTGAAGAATGTGAGAGGAATTTTGTTTCAAAAATACATAATGTCACAAAAAATTTCTTTTTGTAGCACATCTAGTTGTGTAACATCTATAACCTTATTACAATTAAAGAATGAACAAAGTTTAATGATTTCATATCTTACATGATCTGGTAATAATCCACATATTTCCATGAGAAGTATGTGTTGCAATTAATGTATGACAATCATGAGATTTCAACCCATAAAAAATGTTACCTCTATAAGTCTAACTAGATGTTCAAGCCAAGGCAGATGACACCCCACAACCTGACCATAGTCTATGGCTAATCCCGAACTAGAATAAGTAGAGATGCATCAATCATGACTAAATCAATTGACACACATACATTCCCCTCTCCTTCCAAAGCATCATCACTTATCGTGTCGATAATCGTGACATAGGCGACGACCTCATCGTCAATATTCACAAAAAACTTGCACGCAATTTTCTAAAATAATTTAAAACATTATGAGTAAGCATATGTATAAATGTTATTCACTAAGAAAGCAAATCAAGTTCGTATGTTATCGAAAATACCTTTACAGGTTTTTTATGGGTCAAAGAAAGCCCATCCTGGCATTTGGAACATCTCACCTTATCCGATGAAGGAGTTATCTTAGGATCACCTTTAAGTTTCTCTTGCTCCAACTCCTTAAATTTGGCATCCCACCTTAATTTATCCTCATTCACAACTTGCTAATTCACTTGCGTTAATTTTTTCTCAATTCCAGCCTTTGAATTGTGTCTCGGAAGTTTAAAATGGTTGGGGTCACAAAATGCCCCAAACCCCTTACCCGACCACCTTGCTCAGTAACCCAAAATCATGGTGAGAATGTCTTGGGTGGAGGTAGGCACTCCTTTTTCCTGAAGTTTGTCCTATATTTAAAAGCATATAATTAATTAAAATAATTACATTAAATTTAAACTAATTAAATAAAATGAATTAAACACACTTAGAATTTCCACTACGGGCATAATTCCAAAATGTAGCCTAATCTATTGGCTCATCAGTACTTTTTTCTTTCTGCTTTCATAGGCAACAATAATGGTTAGTAGTACATTCATGGTAATTTGAAAATGAATATTAAGTTCGGAAGAGTTTAATAATCCTTACCAAGTCTTCCTCCAATTTTGCGCATCCTTTACGAGACAGTCTATAGTTATATTTATTCTTCGCTTTGTTCTTTTGTTATTTTTCCCTTAGTTGTTGCAGTTGAACAATTTATAGTAGTTATGCCAAATTTTATAGTTAAAAAAATGAATGTAAAACTATAACGTAAAGTAAAGAATTTTACAAAAAATTCAGGAGTATGATGAGATATCACAAACTCCTCCCAATTTAGTTGCTCGATGAAGTTATAACTAATAGGTGGATGCCAAAACTTTTCAGGCTCACCCAAATAATGGAAAATATAATCACGGCTGAGGCAACACTTAAAGTCACGCTATATTTTGCCAGAAATAATTAAAATGTCCTTCTTGTGTGTTGGATCTATAACATATTCCATCTTCATCAAAAGTAATTAATAAAGATAAATAAATTTATCGTGAATAACAACTAAAAAGTAATTTATTAACATGTACAAATACCTCAATACTTTCGCACACCTTCTCCTTCATCTCTTTAAAAACATGCGGTCTCAATCAGTGTAAGATATTGGAACAATTGAACGTGCACAACTTCCTATAAAGCTTTTAAATTTTGCAATGTTATCGCCTACATGTTGTCCCTTAAAATTACATTTGTTAAGCTTCCATTCAAAGTTCCTTCTATGTGTTTTCAAGGAAGTAAGGTAAGTTGACTCTCTTTTTCCTCTTCTTTTTGTCATAGTCGTCGTTCCATATTCAAACTATCTAAGTTATCCATATTCAGATTATCATAATTTGGGTCATCTCTATCTATATCTAAAAGTTACAAATTGCATAACACATCAATTTTTCATTCAAGTACACATGAGACAATAAAAAAAGTAAAATTAATACACGTGAATTAATTAAGTAATCAAAATAATCCATCACTATATGGGTAAAGTTGAAATAATCAATAAAAACAGTAAAATAATACACATGAATGAATTAATTAGATAAAATCATTAAATATATTATATAATTGAGGACATATTGTAGTTGATCTACTTGGAGGCAACTTTTCTAATTCCACCACTTGAAACCTAGTCAATTGGGAATTGGGTATTGGGGGACCATAGAAGTCTCAGTCTTCCTCTTTTATTCATTACTTCAAAAGTTACTAATGAGAAGCTCTCAGTTATGTGTAAGGGGTCACTTCGGTGGGACACTGCACAAATTATTGCATTAATTAGCTTTCTTTTCCTCTTTTCAGAGAGAGAAGAGTTGCTCGCATCTACATGCTGAAGTTTCTTTCTTCTGTAAAAATCCAATCCCTCACACCCAATCTCTCAAGCAATCTTCACAACAAACAACTCAGCCTACTCCATAGTCCTTCAATCCTACATTAGATTTCTCAAATTCAACACCGCGACTACACCCTAACCACTCCTAATCCTCACTGGTTTCCACTACTCCAACATCTAAACAGTTCAGTTTTAAGCTACGCATTGATAAAAAGGAAAGCACCAAACCCAGGAAAACTTCCAAGATTTCACATAATAACAAAGAACCATTAAGATTTAAAGCAATAAAGAACCCGATTAATGCATAACCCACCAAAGCAACAATGAAATTGTCGAATCAGTGTCTGAACGGACGAAGACAACTGGTTGAGAATGTTGAAGATGACGGCTCCTTCGATGGAAGATGAGATGACGGTGGAAGTGAAAGCATGATGGTGGAAGGAGACAAGAATCATCACGCAAGGAGAAAAAGAATGGTGGGGTAGCTTGGTATGGGGTAGGGGAGAAGATGGAATAAAAAATTACTTAGGTTTTTTAGTTTAAAAGACAAAGCACAACGGGGTATAGAAACCCCTTCGTATTAACATAAAATGACGGGGGTTTTCGAACCTCATCTTTTAATTATACAAATGACAGGTTATTTATACCCCGCTGTTTTTGAAATGTAAAAACACGACAACATGCTTTACTAAAAATATGATGGGGCTTCTATACCCGGTCGTTTTATTGTACAAAATGAATTAAATACAACGGGGCCTAAAGACCTTGTCATTTTAGATATTAGCAATAAAACGACAGGGACATGAAACCCCATCGTTTAAGGTATGGAACATAAATGACGGCACCTTGAAGCCCCGCCGTTTTATTATAAAACACGACGGTGAATAACCACACCGTCATTGTGCAACGATGGAGTTTATACCAACCGTCATCAATGAAAACAATAAGGCGCTTCCTACTTGAGGAAGACAACTAGTGCTATTCTTGTCGTGTCTATTTTTTGACACGCATCGTGAAAAAAAAAAATATTGATAGTGATGATTGTACTAAAATCAACACTTGAACAATCTGATAATGAGAAGGATGACAATGATGAGGAATATGACATAGCCCTACTCACTAGATGATGCAACAAATTCCTGAATAGAAGTAAAAATTCTCCATGAAAAGATGACAAGAAGATACCTTGAGACACACTCACGTGCTATGATTCCATAAAGCTAAGACACATAAAAGTCGATTGTCCAAATCTAAGTATAACACCACACCTAACCTATGTTCTTAACTATTAACTAGTACCCTTAATTGTCATATGTTTATTTGATGACGTTTATAATTTATTAATTAAATGTATTGTAGGGGAACACTTTGAAATGCTCTAACGACTCAATCATGCCTAGTTAAACTTTACAATACGCCGATAATTAATGAATAATTAGATTAATTGAGTATGTAAATAATTTCTAGATTATAAGTTATTAATAGTAATAGTTATCCAAAATAAAATAGGTTTATTAAGAAAAACTAAAAGAATGGGGTTACTTTCCTGACACTTCTACAAAATAGGGCTTAGATGATGGTGAAAACCCGTCATCAAAATCCTTTAATGATGGAGATGTGGCTGTCATCTACGGACTTTCATCTAAACTCATTTTGCCACATCAAAAGGTGCCGTCAAAACACTTTTGATGACGGGGAATCCCCGTCATTAAACGTGCTGTAAAAACACCTTTAATGATGGGGAATGCCCATCATTATAGGTGCTGTAAAAATATCTTTAATGACAGAGATTGCCAATCATTAATGATCACTTAAAAAGACTGCCTGGAAAGTAAAAAATCTGCCTTCCCATGAAATTTTTTCATTAATATTATTTTATTTAATCCTCAACACCAGCTTCTCCACAACCACAAACTCAACTCAAAGAATTAAATCAAATAAAGGTCAAAAGGAAAGTAGAAAACATACATAAACAAACAAACACCTATGAAAACAATTATAATTTGAAAAGAAAGTAAGACGTAATTGCAACTATTTCAATATTAAATTTCAGAATTAAATTACCATATATGCAGAGCAAGTTTTCTTATGCATGATTCCTAAATTTTAAAAGTGAAATTTATAACAGCAAATTCCAACGACATAACAGAAAAGCAAGCTTGAAATGGCATTTAATATTCTACTCCCAATACCAATTGTAACAAAATACTGTGTTGTTATATTTTTGGCTGGGGTGTATCAACATCATAATAATCAAACATTTGAAATGAATGAGGGAAGGGAACAACTTCCATATAAAAGGTATATCACTTTTTTATCAGTACATAAGAAGTAACCAATATACCCTTAATCGTCTGCATTTCCAATAAGATAAAGAAAGAAAACCTAAAGGCTTAGCCATAGGCTAAAACCATCTACGCATATCATAAATTATGCAGTCAATAGCCATCTAATAGATGCATAATTCTTCATGCTCTTGTTTACTAAAATTTCATGGTAGTAAACCCTGGCAGTGGCAAGTGTAGTTTTCAACTGTTTGAATGCTCAAGGGAAAGAAGTGCATTTCAAAATAGGACATGATCACGTTGAGAAAGTAAACAACAATATACACAAGACCTCGGTAAGTTAAAGATTCAACAGAAAAACCCCCATGTAAGATGAACACCAACGTATCAGTATTCAAATCTTAAGCAATTAACAATGTAGTAGAACCCTTTCCAGCCTTTAATTCCACACCTTCCGTCCCACCATCTTGAGTTCACTTTGTAAGAGCAATAATTTCTTCATCAAATAGAGTGGCTGTTGGAGTGGCCTATAAGATTCATGTAAAGAGTATTTTATAAATAATCCAGAATGCATAAAAACAGAGAAAAAAAAGTTAACAGAAATGATGAAACCAAAGAAGAGGGAGGGAAAGGGAAGATAAATTACTTGAGAGAATAGTGGAAAAATAGTTATGCCAACATGACCACCAACAACTGGTATATTAACCTCTGTAAGAAAACACACACTTGAGACAAAAGCATTGATGTCTACCATATTTCTTAACTAGTAATTCCTAGAGAGGTGTAAGAAACTAATAAAATAATCTTTCACTCGACTATCTTTAAACAAAAAATTCTATGTTTCATTTTGTTCTATATCTATGGAACATCATAAATAACTTTCAAAAAGTGGGATTACTGACAACTGGGAGTTTTGTCTTTCCAGCATAAAAGGTCTTAGCTTTAACAACGTCAAGGGTGGTGGCACCCCTCTTCTCGTCATATGTTCCAGCTTTCTTGAAAACCTCAGCAACAATTGGGACGGTAGAGTTCACTAGGTTGCTAATCATCTTAATAAGTGCCTGGAAAATCAAATAAAGCAAAATGAAAACCATACTATGCAGTATCTAAGCCATGCACAAGAAGATTAAATTACTACTGAAATCTCAGTGTCAAAATGGTTGACACTCACATTAGGACAGTACGTAGCTATAGCAGTGCAAAGTGCTTTAACTGTGCCGCTGTCAATTTAACTTATTACTTAAAAAAATGCAGCATAATTTAGTAAAATACTAATCAACTTTAACTAATGGAAGGTTAAAAGCAAATACAAATTATATCTAAGTTATTGTTACTTAATCCCTTGGGAGTAGCAGAACAGTAGTGAGAACTTATAAATTGCCTTTAGCATATAATATTTTTTAAGCAAGAGTTTCACAACAGAGCTTTAGTCTTGAAGTCAATGCTAAGGACTACAGTTTTCAACCAAAAGATACTCTAAGAACTTATTTAATTGAATTAAAGATGATTTTAATGAAAAAGCAAAGGAATTTGAGTTTAAAAGTACCAGAGAATCCAGCTTCAGAGCCATAAGCATTGAAAAGCAAACTAACCTCTCATCACAACAGAAAGCCTTGAACCAAGAATTTATTAAGGAATGTGTTCACTCTAGCCATGAAAAGCAATGTTTGAATCACATGGGCTAGCCCTACTTACATATGCAAATAATCAAATATCAATTACACTAACACAAAGAAAAACTATGAAGGTTAATCCAACAACCTGGGGTTTGAGATTAAAAATTGAAATGGAGTAGAGATCTTAAATATTGTTCCCTCTCATTCAAGGCACATGGATAGTGGCAATCATTACGACAGAGTGAAGCATCAAAAAATACTATTGAAAAGCCAGCAAAGCAACTACAACTGCCTCAGAAACATAAATAAAATAAAATCCCAACTTGTTTCTATTTAATCAAAATAAAAATCCTGAATATACGAAAACAAAATATTTCTATTTAAGAGACAACTTTTAACAATAATGAAATATGAACAAATTCAACTAGAGACATAACTAAATACAAAGATATGCAACTTGCAAGGAAACTAAACATAAAAGGGTGAAGTCTTAAAAAAATGAAATCCAAAAGAACATTCAAAAAGGAAAATTGGTAAGGTGAATCATTTGTATGTAACGATCAGTGATGTGAGAGAGCGAAGAAATCCTCAACCCAGAAGTAGGAAGGACCAGAAATCTGTCAGTTCTTACCTCCATGACTATCATAAACACCAAGGAATGAAGTTTCCTCGTTGAAAAATACAAATGATGTATCAAATATTTAAAATCTAATAAAAAATCAAACTCTAAATAAATCAGGAAAATCTAAACCATAACTCAAAATCTAAACCCTAGATCTCAATAAAACTAAATCACAACAAATAACACTAAATAAATCTGAAATAAAAATTACATACTCACTGCGAGAGTGCGAGAACCATTGCTAGAGGCTAAGCTGTAGAAGAGAGAGAGGCCGAGAAAGGATTTGAGAGAGAGAGAGAAACATAGATAAGAGTGCAGAGATGAGCTAGAGAGAGAGAAATAGAGAGCAGTCCAGAGGAAAGATCACATTTTGGAGTGATTTTGAAACACGTCAATGTTTAAGCAAGAAATCGAGGTTCGTTAAAATCCTAAGTCCTTTAATTTTATTGTTTATGTTTTTTATTGCCTAACCTTTTTTAGTCTTCTAATCTGATAAATACACTATTGAGAGAACGTTGTTGCTTCTCGTATATGATGTTATTAAGCAAATAATATTTCTTCGATTATGATGGGTGGTTTTATGCCGTGGTGCTCTCCCTTGATTCTTTGTAAATGAATCTCACTTATGAAATAATTTTGTTTTTTAAAAATTTACGCTTAAATTGTATGTTATTGTGCTATTAATTATGTGTATCTATATTGTTATGGTAATGAGTAAGAATACGTATACGCTTTCACGTTAAGGTTTATAAAATGAAAATATTAAAGAAATTTAATAAATTGAAAATATTATGTGTATGTTTATCCCATGAAAGAAATTGATTTTGTATTTTTCCTCTATGATTATGTGAAACTGATAACAAAATTTAATGTGTAAAGCTTAATAGTTTTGGCACATTGAGCTTGACAACTTGAAGCATTCTCTAGTCAATTAATTAGTTAAGGACACATGTAAGTAGAATTTTACCCATACTTATCATATCTTTATTATACGCTAAAAATTATGATGGGTGGTTTTATGCCGTGGTGCTCTCCCTTGATTCTTTATAAATGAATCTCACTTATGTGATAATTTTCTTTTTTAAAAATTTACGCTTAAATTGTATGTTATTTGTGCTATTAATTATGTGTATCTATATTGTTATGGTAATGAGTAAGAATACGTATACGCTTTCACGTTAAGGTTTATAAAATGAAAATATTAAAGAAATTTAATAAATTGAAAATATTATGTGTATGTTTATGCCATGAAAGGAGTGACTAGGAAATGGGACGTTGGTGCGACCGGCGGACCTGGCAATGTCATGGTAAATGTTAATGTTTTTAATGAACGTCCATTGGACATGTCCATCAATACTACTAAAGATCCGATAGTCGAACATGTTGCGTTATAATGGCCCATATCATTTTATTGGTTAAACAATACACAAGTGAGCTGGCGTAAAAAGTAATGAAAAGAATGTAAAGAAAATTTTAAAAATAGCTAAAGCGAATGAAAGATTACGATAAAATGATTGATAAAGTGTATATAAAATAGAAGGCTTATGTTATATGATTTAACCGACTTTAGATATGATACGCATGCGTGTAAAATTTACTTACTAAATTTTGATATGACACTTTGTGGGTGGATCATACTCAGTAGAATATTTTTTAATTAAGGCTTTCAGACGGTACTTTAGGATTATTTATTCTTTATTTAGACGTTTTATCTTTAAAATAAATGGTTTCAAATTGACTATGTTTTTGATGCTAAATTTATTTATTTACATACTTTGAAATAGATATTGATTAGCTTTAAAAAAAGGATTCATTTGGTTTACGTTTTTAATAAAAAAAATATTTTGTCTTTCTATTAAATGCTTAATTAATGATTAAGAGGGTAATACTTCCTAGGCTAATAAGGTGTTAGCTAGGGCTGTTACAGTTTTGTATAAAAACAGATGTTTAGATGATTATACAGACCTTATTATTAAATAATTTTATAAAAGGAGGAAAACTACTGAGTCACGCCACAAGTGGTCTTCTCGCAATCTCCTGCTAAGATTTAATGTTTAGTTGTTAGAATGAAATTACTGCATGATTTTTCATATTATATGGAACTACAATGAAAGAGTATATGTGTTAAGTCACTAAATGGAGATATATTTATACCAGAATGCCTCCTAGGAACGTGCAAAATCATATTAATGGTGAACCAATTGGGGTGAACGGTAATGAGATAGGGAACGACCAGCATGGCACCTCGCTGACTTTGGAGACTTTTATGCAAGCAGTAGCTGCATTAGGGCAAGCTCAACAAAAAGTGAACTTTGGTTTTGATCACAGATGTCATTCCACCACTTCTTTGAAAGATTCAAGTCTATAACATTACTTTTATAATGGATTTTAGTGTGAGGGTCAGATTTTATCAACTAGCTTTGAAATGGTATTAATTAGCCTTTGAATTCTATCTATGGCATCATTTGCATTTTGTATCATCTCTTGCTTGTAGGTTACAGATGTTATTCTTTTCATTAGGTTAGTTCGATTTTACGTTCTTTTTTACTCTTCAGTTCTGAGGAATACCTAAGAGCCAGTCATTCAAGGTAGTTTCATCATTTTCCTCTCTGCCATTATATTTCTACATTATGTTTGTAATGTAAGATAGGAAACTAGCTTTGCTTATAAATGGCTTTTTGTGACATCTTATTTGTTATGTTTGCCAATGCTTGTTTGGTATGTTATATCTAGATTTATTTCAACCTCTCTGGTATAATTGAGTATTTAAGCTCATGTATGAGGTCTTGTTTATTAACTACTAGAGGAAAAGAAGTTTTATGAGTAAATGTGATATTTATGATGGTGAATAGTTAGCAGTGGTTCTTCGTTCTTGGAACCTTAGTTAGAAACTGATATAGGCCCCTATTAGCTTTTGTAATTCTTTATATGTAACACGCCTGCATGTATAACTTGAGAGAACTCTTTCGAGTTTGGATTTGTATTTCACTTTGATTTAAGATTAATTTGCCTATGACAAAATCAACTTTTGGGTGTTGTGGAGTCCTTGTTATACAGGGGAATAATATTGGTGTAGCTATATTTATATGATGTTGATATAGTTGGCATTTTTTCAATAACATTCTTCCATAAGTGTTATTCTATGGTCTTACCACATGCCATATTGGTGAAGCTATATTTATATGATGTTAAATGTTTCTTATATATACTTTCATAGTGCTTAATACTAAATAGTCTTACCACATGCTGTCATAGGTGTTATTCTACTGATATAGTAAATTAGTTCATAACTTTAACTTCTTTGGTTGATGCCCAAGATTTGATTGTTCATCTAGACGTGCCATTTGTTTTAGTTTTGTATGATGAAACTATCTTATAAATGTCCAAAATTCTTGCTACTAAAGTAGGAAATGACTACAAAATCAGTCAAGAAGAGAAAGAACTAAGAAAATAAAAAATTAAGAAAAGAAAAGCTAGAAACCAAAAGTGCAACCCAAAAGTACTGTAATTATCACTGTCTATGCATTCTTTGAATATTGTGAGTGGCATTTACTTATTCATTACAAGTTTAGTTTTCATTATACAAGATGAGTTTGCTAGCTTACCAGCTATAATTCCAAATAGTATGTCCTATTATTATTTTTAGCTTGGTAAAACATTATCCTCAATGAAGGTTATCTAAACATTAATATCAAGCAGAATAAAATTCAGGATTTAAGAGCTATTTATATGTTATTTTTACGTCTACCTTGCTTTCATTTTATTCAGCATTTATACTTTTTGAGTCTGCATGGAATGTCTCATACTATCAAACACTAGCCCATGTTGCTTCTTTGTTTCTGGGAATGTTGTTGACTTTTGGGGATCTTTACAATACTTTATGCTTGAATTTTTATAATTTGAGTTTCATCCGTCAAAATAGATTGAATTCGTGGCTATCCAGGAGAAATTTTGTAATTGTTATACATAATGTCAAGTATAATATGGGCATTAGATATTTATATGCTTATTTGGTTATTGGTATGAACTAGATTAGCTAGCATTAAATTTTAATTTGTTAACCTAGTTCAATGTTGGTAACTTAGTTCTCTTTATAATGTAAGACCTACAATGACTTAAGGCCATTGAACATGGATGTCTAATGTTTGAAGAACTAGACTTTAGGCTTTATAGGATATTTTAGTGAAATTTTGTGGTTATTTTGTAGTATTTTGTAAAACATTTAGATGCTTTTAGCTTTTTAGAACAAATGATGATGATATGACTGATTAGATTTAGTGATGATCCTTTTCTATATTCTTTAGTTTTGTATTGTACTTTTGTGGAACTGCAATAATATATTAATGTAATTAAGCGTTTCATTGATATTGTTTTAATGTGTTATATATGTATGTAAACTATGTACATGTAAATTAACTATAAAAATTGCATTTATCAAATGCTATTAAAAGTATTGAAAACACTAATTAATTCACAAGTATCAAGAACACTTGTTGAATATAATCAATAAGGGTTTGAAGAGCCTATTGAACAATGTTCTACAGGAGTCGAAAAACCCTGTAAAAAGTGAGAGACCACAGGGTTCTTCACAAAAGGCATTGCGCTTCGTGAAAAAATAGACTTTTAATATGAAAGGTTGTCACAGGCGTCACGAGAATCCTATGGATTACTTTAGTGTTTACTACTGCCACTCTTAATACCAAAAATTGCACTCCCTTAACCGTCCTAGGATGCTCCAACAAGGATATGATCTTATCCAGGTTTGCCTTAATACCTCTCTAGTGGACCATGATTCCCATGAACATCCCCGAACTGGCGTAAAGGGCATTATTATGTAAAAATAGGTTCCCCTACTTGTGACGAAATAAGTTTTCTCCTTATTTGGATCGTACATCAGTATTTTATAATGTCCCGACTAGGTGTCAAGAAAAGTGAGTTGGCCATGACCTGTCATATTGTCGACTAGTTTCCCTTCCTTGGGGAGGGGGAAGTTGTTCTTCGGGCATGCCATATTAAGGTCTGTAAATCAGTGCAAACTCTCCATTTACATTGGCTTTCTTCACTAGTACAATGTAGGCAAACCAATAGGGGTGTGGACTTCTTTGATGAAAATAGCCTTGAGTTGCTTATCCACTTTCTCATTGATAGCTTCATCTCTAGCCTGGTTAAAGCTTCTTCACTTTTATCTTATGTGCTTGAAATCTAGGTTGGTGTTCAAATGGTGGACGATCACTTCTGGGTCATCCCCCAGCATGTCCACATGCATCCAAGTGAATATGTTCTTGTTTCTTCTTAGGATTGAGAAACCTAATTTGAACTGACATTTTTGAGTTTCCTTCTTCCATGAGGACTAATTCTAGCGGCTCTATCAGTTCTCCTTTGAGTTAATCTTTTAAGAGTTGATCAATCATTTCTATTATTAGCTGCTTCTTTTCCTTCCATTCAGAGATCTAGCATAGCATTCCCTAGCTATTATTTGGTCTCCTTTGAGCCATCCCAATTTTGACTGCAATTGGAAACTAAATGATTTGGTCTTATGTCAATGGAACTACCATAAACTTATGGATTGATCTTTAGCTCATGATTCATTTTCCTTTTTGAGCTTGTACTCTCATGACCTTTAGTGCAGGGGCATCCTACCCCTGTGAAGGAAGACTTGACATAGTGAATGTTCCTTCACACAGTAAGGTAGTTAGGGTCTATTTATTCTTTGTAGGGACTTAGGTTTGTTGTGGTATTATGGTACTGTTGTGTGATATGTATATGGAAGTGCACGTATCATTAACAAGTAATACACAGATAAGTGAGTGTCGATCTCCATAGGGAATAGGGAATATACAATATTTAACTAACCCAAACAGGGTTAATTTGTAAGGAAAATGTTGTGGCAAATTGTTGAGTGATTTTTTTATACTAAGCCTAAAATGTAAAGCGCACAAATGAATAGCTAAAGTGTAATGAGAACTGGACAGAGAAAGGTTACTCAAATTGATGTGATATTCAATAGGAAATAGGAGGATAGTATAGTCAAATCCCTTTTCATTTACTTTATCAACATTAATCCAGCTTATATTGCTACAGCAGCTCAACAGCATTACCTTAGCTCAAAGCTTACTAAACTATCGTTGGTGAGACTATCACCCAACAATCTTCGTATCAAAGTTCAATCAGGTTTTACGTTGATCAATTAAGTTTCAGACAAAGGGTTGCTAGGTAAGTCCATATGTCTATGCAACTCACAAAATTCCTAAACCTACATGACTCCATGCCCATGTATTTCTGATTTAAACATTCAAGCATCGATTAAATTTTTCCATTAAATAAATCCTTTCGAATATTAATCTAACTTGTATTCTAATAGAGATGGCCAGTCACTAATAGAAATGAACATGCAACACACTTAAATCGAAAATGCTAAGAGAGCTTTGCAATAAAAACAACATCAATATGATAAAGTAAAATCCAAGTTCAGTTTACCAAACTAGCCTCAAAGTGATTAGCTTGTAATGAGCTCTAATGCATAAACACAATATCTCGAATCCATTGTTTCCAACATAAAGTGAGAAATGGGTAAAGGATGTACAGAGATTGAAATGAAGTAAAAGAGAGAGAAAAGAATAAGAATAAACTAGTTATTCTTCGCTCTTCTCTTCTTCCCCTTCTTCCTTCGTCCTCCTGTTGCCTACCTCATTTTCTTCTCTGTACAGGATCACCTTTGTACCAGGCAGCTGTCAGCTTCTTTTGGAAAATATCTCTCTCTCCTCTAAAAAAAGAAGCCTTTGTCTTATATAGAAGCCTCGGGAATTAGTGCTTCCTTTTAGAATAAGGGCACGTGTCTAGTACCAAAGCGAGAAGGGGACCCTAAGTGGCAGGCATTGCCACACCTGGATAACGGTTTCAAATGTTAATGATTTCTCCTTTTCAAATTCATCACCAGCTAGTAACGCACCAGACCATGTGCGAAGTTTGTAGTGCACGACCATGACTAAAGCAACCGGGACTTGCTATAGCATCAAAGAATACCAAACTTTGCAAACAACCCTGCACCAAAGAAACCCTAATGATTAAACTACCTAAAATCACTAGAAAAGCTAGTAGGAGATCAAATCAAACCCTAAGACTAAGTATTCAGCAATTAACTAAAAGAAAGGATTAAAATCATCTAATGTCCCTAAAACAAGCAACAATTCAAGCTTAGGAATGCTAAGATAACTCTAATTTCTTAGACTTATCAGGTATGTACAAAAAAGCATACAAACATAAATCCTTACAATAAATATGATTGTTATTGATTAGGGTGCATACAAGGGTTATTCTTGCAGGAGATTGTTCCTAATTAATAGTTATTGACACAAGATAAACACAAAACTCTATACTAACCAAGAATTAAAAAGTGATTAAAAATTCTACTTAGACTCACATAAAAAATGAATGAAAAATTTTAGGCACATTAATGACTTGCTAAACAATATGCATACAAAGACCATATTTAATCTTTTCTTTATGACCTGAAAACACATTAAAAACTCAATATATGTCTGACTAAACATGTGTGAAATAATTACATAAAACACCATTTTTAGTCTTCTTTTTACAAATGTTTTATTTAAACAAAAGATGTCTAAACTGTATTTTATGCACTTATCATAACCCCAACCAACTTATTACTTGTCCCCTAGCAATTCAAGCGTAGATAAAAAGAACTAACCTTTCAACATTTTGTCTTAGAGAACAATAAGAGATTAAACTTAAAATTATACAGACATTGACATAAATCCATAATCATTCAAAAGCTAATACATCTCTATAACAATCACACTCAAGTGTTTATGTATCATTTCCAGTGTTGATGATGATTTATGCTATGCATGCTTTGAACAAGTCAAAGCTACATTGGCCTCACAAAGAAAATTAGTCAACTATTTATTCTCTCAATTTATTTTCAAAGGATACCATTACTTGAGTGAAAGGATCAGTGACACTATATGTTTTCCCTTTGGCACAGTTCTTCACTCATCTGTCGGGACCACCCAAAGTTAAAAGGGTTCAACTAATATTGTAATGAAGTTAGGAGTAGTGGCTAAAATAAATGAAGGAAAGCATGCAAGAAAGGTTATAAATACTCATAGAGTGACAAATGTCATCAAAATATTCAAGGAACACCTCCAAACTCGAGGCAAAACTAAAAACATTAGGCCTACAATCATTATATTGGGCTATAACATCCAAGTATATAATTATTGCTCAAGAAAATTTTTATTTACACTTCATTTTTTTCATGTTTTTAATTTTTCTCAAAGAAAGTTACAAGAATAACTTTTCACCCCACACTTTTTTTCTTTTTTCCTTAAATTCATTTTTCTTTGCGATTTCTCTTCTTTTTGACAACCCTGAGTGTTGAATGCATTGTGTATATGAAATAATTCTCTTCAATGTTATCTCTAGTTCATCTTCAGAACAAGAGGTAAAGAGTTGGGGTTAACATAAAAAAGGCGTAATGAAAGCTCAAAGTGGCTTACTAGGGATGTTCCCATGAGAACATCAATGGGGCATTGGCCGATTATGGTTGTAAATCCTAATTCCTTTAGTATTTTTTAAATGGTGCTCGATCAACCATTCGATTTGATAGACCTTCAGAAAAGTTCTAGCATTCAACCCCTTGTTTCATGTCAACTCAAGTAAAAGTCAAAGTATGAACAAAAAAGAGCGAGACCATAGTATTACACCTTTGAGGAGAAATTCACTAGCTCAAATATATCTCACAAGGGTAATATGGGTAATATAAGCATTTCACTTGTCCTAACATGTGTGCTTTCGTACTGGAGAACATGGCTATTGTGCATTATGATTTGAGCTTAACC
Organism: Datisca glomerata; assembly: GCA_003255025.1. NCBI lineage: Eukaryota > Viridiplantae > Streptophyta > Magnoliopsida > Cucurbitales > Datiscaceae > Datisca > Datisca glomerata. The sequence goes on from QANY01002785.1 coordinate 1,009,138, forward strand.
ATCATAAAAATATATTAATCAAGGAATAACGTCAAGATCTATCAATGCTCATAATCAAACCAAGCCATAATATTAATGCTCAGTTATCATCATGGTTGTTAGAAAACATCTTAAGACTCTCAAGAAAAAGTTAACTCAAACTAATCAAAATAATGCAAACATTTTTTATATTTTTTTAAATAAATAGAAGAAAGAAACACAAAGAGGTTAGAAATCCTTTCCCCCGACTTAATTCTTACATTGTCCCCAATGTAACATTTATTCATCCCATGAGAAGAGAAGAACTCACTAACACTTAATAAATAATGAAGCAAGGAATGAAAAAAGGAAGAAGAGAAAATATTGTTATGGCGTGCCCTCCATCCTTTGGGTTTCCTCCCAATTAGCACTTGGTTAGTGTCCTTAGCTGGACTTGTAACTATTGGGCATAGTGGCCTCAAAGCATGTGTAAGAAAATTTTATTTGGAAATTAATAAAAGTGCATTTTTCTTATTATTGTATTATTTGAATTATTATTGATTAATTAATACAAAAATATGAAAATTCTAAATTCATTAATGAGACTATGATCTTGTATTAGTACAAGAAAATTAAGATCATAGATCATTAGTCTACAACATATTTAAGCATAAAATCTTTAATGAATGGTTGCTAGTACGACTCGTTAAGCATTTGGAATATAGGTGATCTAGATCCAGATCGATGATGTGGTTAGACATCTTAATGAAGGTACTTTATATGATTAGATTTAGTAGGACATCATTGATGTGAATTAATATCTTTATTAACTTATTGTTTATCATAAAAATTTAATACACATTAATTAGATGATCCTATATAGATTCGTCTAAATCCTGAGTAGTCATGAACTTTTATACATGTCTATTGTATCTCTTGATTTACTCATTAAGGTTTGTTTGTAAAACCGGCTAGTAACTTTTATTTTGGAGATTCAGTGACATACATGGCTGGGAACATAGTCTTACAAGATTTGGAATCCAAGATTTCTTAATGTATCTTATATTGGTTTCCTTAAATGTTAATTCTGAAACTTAATGGTTATTGAGTTCAAATTTATAATACAGTTATAAATTAACCATTCACTAGTAAATTAATGAAACTTAAGGACCAAGAGAAAATTAGAAAGGTAAAACGGTAATTTTGATCAACTCTAATTTGCGAACCAATAATTGAAAGATGAACTACATGAAGTGATTGTATCAATGGACTACACGAGATTACTTTGTAAATATATTCTATACTAACTGCAATTTCATATTTATGGTGGAGTAATAATGGAATTAATAAATAAGATTATTTAATTAAAGGGTTTAATTAATATTCTAGTTTATTGAAGCTTAGAATTATAGGTTCATGGTCCCCAAGCCACCTCTATACTACATAGTTTAAGGTGTGAATGTTTCAAGACATAAGAAAAGGACTAGCTTACAAAAGGAATTAAGTTTGCGGGGTAAGTATATAATTATGAGATAATTATGTGTAATTAATTGATTAAATATTAATTAATTATATCGATTAGTTATAAAATAATTGATAGTGTGACAATATTTTTCATTAATAAATTAAATAAGATTAAATTATTGTAAGATAATCATTTAAATTTGAATTAACTAGTCTATTAGTTTTGAATTAACAGATAAATTAGTTGATAGGTGTAATCAGATGTGCAAATTTTGAATCAACTGATATTTAGATATTTATCTGATTAAATAATAAATTTGAAAAAAAATTGCCATGTGGCATATCAGATTGCCACATGCCAATGAGTGATTTTGAATCAGGGATTGACATTACATATCGTAGTGCCACTTAGCACTACAATGGTGAGTGACATACTATAGTGCAACACCACACTGCAGTTGTGCGTAGACTGTAGTAGGTCCCCACTACAATGACACATTTTTGTAATTAATTTCTTAATTGTAAACCCTAAACCCAATGAGCCTTGACCTAGAATATAGATAGATAATATTCTATTCGCATCATAAGCAATCAATTGATCAACTAATCAATTAATCATAGCTCTGTGAATTCTCTAATTCTCTCTCAGAATTCTAACTCAAAAGACTTTCTCCAAACACCCGTGCTAGTGTGTTTTAGGATTGGTTTAGAAGATCTTGGTGTGAATCTCAAAGTCTATTCATCGTGGAATAGAACGTTCGTTGTTGTTACTAGAAGCTAGCGAGGACGCTAGATAGACTTCAAGAGGTAAAATTCTTTTCTTTGAATGTATGTTAATTTAATGTATAGATATATAATGGATTCGTATAGAAATTATTTTTTCATAAAAAATATTTTTTGGGATATATGGCGTCGTAATTATTTTTTCAATCAATAAAATATTTGTAAACCACCCCCTCCGCTATGCACGTCGTGATTCCAACAATAACTGCATTTATCCGACAAGAGACTCGCGTTCATGGAGATGTACATTCTCCACATCTTATGTTACAAGAGATTCATTAGTAAGGCTTGAGTCTATGTGCGTTCACTTTGAACTCCATGTTCATCTTCAAACTCTAAATTTCCACTACACCAGGAAAAAAATAGTAGCAATAAAAGGTCCAACCCATCAAGAACATAATTTGTCTTGAAATAATTTAAGGCGTGAATGAAAAAGTAGAACTTTTTGTCTAACAATAAATTTTTTTCAAATCATTTTGTCATGGGAAGCCATAGTGTTGTCCTTGTACATCTGTGTGTTCTCATAGGCATCGTTTATGATTTCCTCAAGCTCATTTAGTTGGAGCTTCCTTTGTTCACCTACACTTCCATCTCTATGTTACATTCCTTCAACTCCAAAAATGCCATGTGCTCCAACTCAACTGGAACATTACGTGGCTTATCATATATAAGCTGAAAGGGTGACATCTCAATTGGTGTTTTAAATGTTGTTCTATACGTGAAAAATGCATTATCAAGGCGCAAACTCCAATGTTTCCTATCACGACTCAAGGTTTCTACTAGAATGGACTTTGGTGATGAACTAGATGAAATGGAAGTGTATGATACTTGATTGAATTTAATAGGTGGAATTGGAATTGGATATGAAGATGATGGTGAAGGTGGAACAAATGTGAACTGCTTATTGGACATAAGAGTAGATGATGTAAATTATGAGATCCTTTAAGCTATTAATCTACTTCTTCTCCATTAAGATCAGATATTTAAGCATAAGTACTTGAAAAGCTAAAAACAAAAACTAAGTACGATGAATAAATAAATAAAACAAAGCAAAAGAAGAATGACAAATGAATTAGGCAAAATGATCCCCGGGGACACGGCGCCAAAATTTGGTATGCACAAAAGCGTACAAACTTAAATCCTTGCTATAAATATTATCATTATTGAGTATAATAGAAAGAAAGGGTTTTGCAGGATATTGTTCCTAATTAAAAGTTATTCACACAACATAAACATAAGACTCTATATTGACCAGAAATCAATATGAGATTATAAATCCTATTTCGAGTCAACAAAAGAATGAATGGAAACTTGTAGCTCATCACATGCTAGACAAAATGCAGATAAAATATGGAGGGTTTGAAAATGTTTTGATTTTCAAACAAAGTAAAAGAAAATAAAATTGGAAACTAATATTAGGAAAAGAGTTAAAAATGTGATAAGAAATATGGTTATGGATTCATTCTCCACCTCTACAAATATGGCAATAGTCAATAATCAAAAATAACTTTCTCAATCTCTAGAAAATAGCCACTTTAAGACAATCACAAGTTCGATTTTCTTGATATTTTCTTACCTTGTTGTTAAGTAAAACAATTTCTTTACTCAAACTCTCCATTAAACAACCTAGAACAAGTTCTTTAAAATTAGTTTAACGAAAGCAATTAATAAAGAAATATTTGGGTTGAATCAAGAAACAAACGAACAAGTTCAGTTTATAAAAGTTCTAAACTAGCAAAAAATTACTAACATGCTCACTTAATTCCACACCCAAGTAAACAAGAATATAAACATAACTGAAAGAGAGATGAAAAAAATTTCTGAAATTTATAAACTAATAACCATGTATAGGGCTTTTAAATCACCCTCAACCAAAGAAAGAAATTAGTTACACAAGGAGTTACTCAAGAACATACTTCTAAGTAAAAAAAAACTAAAATTCCCTCCTTTTCGTTGAGTGGGGCATGCCCCCTTTTATAAATGGTGTGTCACAAAAATCAGTAACTAACTCCCTAAAGTTTCTCCCACAAAGTCAACAAAATTATCTCTTCAAGGACTCTAGCACAAATGGAACTGTTTTTAATTGGTAATGAAAAGAGTTTAATATTCAAAGTTCGAGAGAAGAGTTGGTAAAGTTTCAGCTCAAGAGGTTAGCCAAGGTCTTTGTTTTAATTTAACTTATCCTTATCCTTATCCTTATTCTTCAGTGATTTTAAAACATAATCAGATTTTATCTCACATTTTGACCAAATTTGAACTTTCCAAAAATTTTGGAAAAATATTCAAATGAAAGCTGAATCTCTTATCTTTCCAACAATACATAGATTCACCTTGTAGAAAAATCCATAACTCTATTGAACTCTCATTTTTCTATGATTTTGCAAATCTGCCTAATTTGATGCCTAAGTTGAGTTGATTTTCAGTTTTCAAAAAGATAAGATGGCAGGTTGATCGCACAAGGTGGCATGGAGACTTGGAGGCAGCTGGAGACAGAGTTTTTGGACAATTTTGAGCTCTTTTTCAAAATCGCTTATTCATTGTGACCTTCAAACACAATAAAATCTCTGAATGTAACATTTGTGAAGTAATTACATAAAACACCATATTTAATCTTTTCTACTTACACATGTTATATTTAAATGATGACTAAAGTTTTTTGTATGAACTTATCACATTTCTATCTCAAGTATCTACAAAGACTTTGAACTTGCATTAATATCTTTTATAATACCTCTAGTTTTAGCTCTATCTACTATTCATGAGAACTTTGGTTTTCGAAATCATCGCCGACCCAAATTGTCGCGAATGGTCTGGTTTTTTTTGGGCTTGTCTAGCTTTGTACCTCGGTCTAGGCCTCACTTCCTCCATCTATTTGGCATTATTGCTCAGGTTATAGTCATTTTGTGTTGTCTATCTAGCAGGATGACATAGGTTAGACTCTTATGAAATCGTCAACCCATCACAAGTTCTTAAGTTTGACTATACTTTTTTAGTTTTGTCTAATTGATTTTTTTACCCAGGTTAGACTCATTTTTGCTCATCAGCCTAGCACGGGAGCTCAGGTTAGACATCTCTTTTATTCTCTTTTCTTATCTTTTTTTTGTGAGACTCCTTTTAACCCATCTACGAGGCAGAAGGACTCATGTTAGACATCACTTTTATTTTCTTTTGTCTACCTGCCATTTCTTAGACTCCTTTTAACTCGTCTGTGTGGCATGAAGCTTAGGTTAGACATCACTTTTTTCCCTTTTGTCTACCTGATATTTATGCTCAAGTTAGATCCATTTTGACTCGTCTGCAGGGCATGAGGGCTCATGTTATACATCACTTTTTTTTCTTTTATCTACCTTGTATTTCTTAGACTCCTTTAAACTCCTCTGCCTAGCTTGAGGACTCAAGTTAGACATCAATATTTCCCTTATCTAGCTTACATTTATGCTTAAGGTTAGACTCCTTTTAGCTCGTCCTCATGGCACGAGCTCTCACGTTTGACGTGAATTTTTTTTAGACAGAGAAAGGAAAATTTCCAGAATGTTCCTCTTTTTATTAATTGTTGTTAGTAGTACGACCTCTTTGTATACTCTAGTTAGTGGGTGTAATTCTTGAGGTGCTCGACATTTGAGGGGTGGACTAATGTGCACCCATTTAGATCTACAACTTTTATGTTCTTTGCCGCACCACCTCTGTGATTGTGTTGGGTTCTTCCTGATTAGGTTCAAGGATATCCAACAGAGGAAAGAAAATAGAAGGGGTAAGAGAATTTAGTACCTCTTCCATGAAAACCTTGTTGGAAGTGAAAAGAAACATTTTAAATTAGCCATTTCCGTTGGGCCTCGAAACATATGTGACCAACTTATGATATTTAAACAAGTTGAAATGCTTAATATTCTAGAAAGAACCTAACTAAGGGAAGTTCTTTGAATATATATTCTGAAAAGATGGATTCAAAAGAGACCCAGATCAATTATTGGAAATTACAGGAAATGGTGACTCCATTAATGACCGGTTTGCTGTGTCCAGTCCTTTCTAGGACTTTTGACTATTAAATATTCATTAACCATTTATCCAAGTTGAAATGCTTATTGTTTTTAAAGTAGAGCTTCTAAAAACAAAAATTGGTAGAGTAGGGATGGAAGAAATATAGAATTAAAGGAGCAGCTATAGGTTGAGTTTTTAGACTAGAAAAGAGAGTGAGGGAGCCGTGAAGGGGGTCTCCATGGAAGGAGAAGCGTTTTGCTTCTTAAATTGCATGTACAATCCATTCGGACTCAACGACCGCAGAAACAACAATAGTAGTTAGCTCTGCTATAGAGGATTATAGAAAGAAAGAATCCCATTTATTTGTGTAGCTTGTCACAACGGTTTTTTTCCTTTTAACGATTTCCTTTTTTCTTTTGGTTTATCTAAAATTGTTCCCTAAATAATAAAAACAGAAATATGAAATTAGACCCAAATGAAGCGAGAAAACAAAATTTGATGCAGAACAAAGCTGAGAATCGAAAGAAAAGGACACCGATAAAGAATTAGAGCTCACTTACAGAGAATTTACCTTGTTGAATATCAACTTCAAGAACTTTTAAAGACTTCTTAAACGACTTCCTAGGGGAAGCTATATACATCTCCACCAACAATAAAACAAACCAAATAAAAACAACTTCTGCAAAAGAGAATCGATGACGCAAACTCAATGGAGCTTAGGGTTGAGCTCGCACAGGTGGAATATTTTGAGTGTCGCACTTGAGAAAGAGAAGAATAAGGAGAAAATTGAACTCTCTTGTCCAGACTAGTTCGATATAGTTTGATTTGGCGGGACTGGTTTGGTTCGGTTAGGTTTGCCGGCAATGGTTGGGGTCAATTGGTACGATTTGGTTGGGGTGGACCGGTTCATTTTGGTTGGGTTAGCCAAGTTCGGTCTGACTGGACCGGTCCAATAGAGTTCAACTGAACTTGTTCAAATGGTTTCGAAATCTAGGTGTGGTTAGACAACTAATTTGGTCGCAATACCCAATTATAGTTTGAGCATAGACATAAGGGAAGGAATTAAATGGAGGAAGGAGTAGCTCATCGGCATTCAACCGCCAATGAGTGGGTGCAGTGTAGATAAAGATAGAGAGAGAGGGGGGGACGAGTGAGAGAGAGGGAGAGAGAGAGAGAGAGAGAGAGGACAAAGAAATAACGAGAGAGTGTGTGTGTGTGAGAGAAAGACATAAGATATGAAAAAGAGGAAGCACGAAGAGAAGAAACAGAGATGAAGAAGCTTATTGGCATAAGGACGTGGTGGTGCTGAATGCAGTCTGGTGAAGTGGTGATGGAGAACCGACTAAAAAAATAAAAGAATGAGAGACATGAAGCATAAAAGAAAGATACAAGTAGATACAAATAAGGGAGAAACAGAGAGAGGAAAGCAAAGAGAACAAAAAAGCTTAACAGATGAAAAGGGAACGAAGGTTACAGAGAGTAGGCACCTTAGAAAGAGAGAGAACAATGGTTTGCTGGTTTTGGGGGCTAAGTGAGATAGAGAATCTAGGAGATTTTAAAATATATTTTTAGGTTACGGTGAGTGATGACTCTAAGTAATTAGAGTTATCTACTATCATTTTCTACTTTTAGTTTTTGTCATAGGATGATTCTATCTTTCTAGCTAAATTAGCATTAAATGTGCAGTAAGTGCACTCATTCTACTACATCTTTTGTAGGACTTCAAGGCAGTAAATTAAGTGACTCAATGCTACAACATAAGGATATGATAGTGCTACAGCAATGGACGTGCATGCATGATCATGATTGCATCATTTTAAATCTAGTTGGCACCTAAAAGTGTGTGTAGAGCTCGTGCGAGTGAAAAGCACATGAACATCAAGCAGGCACTAATTCTCATGTTGTCCTCATCCTTTTTGCTTAGCGAAAGTGTCCTATTTCCATTCTTTACCCTAGATTTAAGGTATTATAGATAACACGTACATCATGGAGAGGGTAAGCTTACACATTGTATCGAAGGAAGGAGACAAAGTTGCAAAGAATAGAGGCAAGTGCAGAAAAGCAAAGGGAGGACGAAGGGGAAGAAGATAAGATCGGGAGATATTCCTTGATTCCTTATTTATCCTTCATTTACTTTTGTATTTCTCTTCTTCTTTTGAGCTTGATGTTCTGTATTTAATGGCGGAAATATTTCTTGACATTTTCTTTAAGCTCAGTATGAGCTAATTCTCTTTAGATAGAGGTATTGACGAACCTTTAGGTTGTTAATCTTGACTATTGATGTTTGGATTGCAAAGTTAATCTAGTAGCATTTTATTCAAGTGTGGTTAATGCGCATTCTCATTATTTGGCTGGCCACCAATGTATGAGAAAACCAGTGATTTAAATACTAGAAGGGTTTAAATTAGTAGATCATTCTTGGGTAATGCAAGTTTACTTAATTTTTTAGAGAATTAAGTTGTGGCTTATATAGAAATATGTTATGTACCTTGTAAACCTAAACAATTGAAACCATTTATTGGAGTTCTTGATTTTACTCAAGCATATGAATGTGTTAGGTCTAATTGAAGGACTTAAGATATAAGGATGTAAATTACTTATACATATGAGAAGTTGAGGTTACATCTAGTAGTGATGTTATGGCAAAATAGACAACTCTTAGTTAAAATTACTTTAGCCTATCCAACCATTGATTTACAATACATTTGACTCACCTATTGACTCACATCTAATTTTGTCATTTGCACATTACTTTACGATTTAGTAATCATTACCATCTCATTTTGGTACACTTAATTTAGGTTAAAACTGATTTTTGTTATCTATTTAATCTTCAACAATCCCTTTGGAGATGACAATCACTTATCATTATATTACTTGTTTATGACACATGCACATGCATATTGATTTCACATAACAATTTTGTGGCACCGTTGTTAGGTTTTGATTGAAGAAATTAGTTGTTTAAATTAATTTTGACTCTATAATTAGCTTATTGTACTGAAACTTACTATTATTTTTATATCAGGTTTTGAGTTTCTTTGATTCATAGACAACAATCACCTCAGTTTGATCTTGATCCAAAGATTGATTGAACTTTCAGACAGTTAAGGAGAGAACAGAAAGGACTAGCTGCAGTAGGAGAAATGGAAGCCAGTGAAGAGAGAGTAGTCCTTAATGACAACCACAATTAAAATGCTAACAATGGTAACAATGGTAACAATGTCATTCTTACTAAGGATGATAGAGAAAAATTCATTTAGGACTACGCAATACTTACTCCTCAAGCCATGAACCTTGGGATTATTACGATAGAAATCTAAGCAACTCCATTTGAGTTGAAGCCAGTGATGTTTCAGATACTCCAGATAAAAGAACAATTTAATGGGTTACCTACTAAAGTCCTTCATCTTCATCTCAGGCTATTCATGGAGATAAATGATGCATTTAAGATCCCTGATGCAATAGAGGATTCATAAATAATGACGTTATTTCCTTATTCATTTAGAGATAGATCCAGAGCATGAGGTTATTTCCCTAGCAAAAAAAATTAATGAGGTAATTTCCTCCAACCAAGAATGCAAAGCTCAAGAATGATATCACTTCTTTTCATCAATTTGAAAACGAATTACTGTATGAAGATTAGGAGAGATTTAAAGAATTGTTGATAAAGTGTCAGACCATGGCATTCATTATTGTATTCAAATGGAGACATGTTACAATAGTTTGAACTCTTCAACTAGGCTCATAGTGGATGATTCAGCAAATGGAAAGATCACCACCTCATTTTCCTCAAAGACTCTAGAAGAAGGAGCAAGATGGTTAGTTTAGCAAGTTTTTAGACATGCCAAAGTAGTTACACATCAATATCCCATTGGTGGAAGCCTTGCAACATATGCCTAATTATGTTAAATTCATGAAGGACATCTTGACAAAGAAGATGAGATTATGAAAATTTGAAACTGTTGCACTGAAAATGAATGCAGTTTGATAGTGCAAAACAAGCTGCCACTTAAGCTGAAAGACCCCGGAAGCTTTACTATACCCTGCTCAATTGGGAAAGCATATTGTGGCAGAGCCTTATATGATCTTGGAGCAAGTATAAATCTGATGTCAATGTCAATTTTTAGACAATTAGGCTTTGGTGAAGCTAGACCAACAACCGTTATTGTAACAGCCTAAAACTTTATCCAAATTTCCCTTCAATAATTTATGCAAATAAAATATAATTTGTAGAAGCTCGGTCAATTTTTTTAAAAACAATCATGATGGAAATAAAACTTAAACAAAGTATGATTTATTATGAATAATTTCAAAATATTTTATAATGGTAGTTTCCTACATCATTAATTGTGTAGCGCCCTAATCCCCGAGAGTTAAACATACGTGTAATTTCACAATTTTGAAATCCCCAATTCGAAACAAATAGCGAAAGCGATACAGTGTCTTAAATGCATAATTAATAAAATCTTGAAAACTGAAATAAAGTCAAAACTTGAAATCCATAATTCATGAAGCTTTCACTAATCATTATTCGTAGAAAAACTTAACGTAAAATAAACTAATGAGTTAAACAAAAAACATTTTCCCAAGTTTTAAATCAATTCATAAACTGAAAACATAAATTCCTCTAATTCAACTAGTTATGGCAGTCTCCCACTCATGCTACTCGCCATCACCATCTGCATCATAAACAACTCTAGGGGGTGAGTATTTTAAAATACTCAGTAAGCAAACTCACATAATAACATGCATCCATATGTCCTAAATGCAATCATGACATAACATAACTGAACTTGACATATATCATAAATGAAATAAAGTAATGTACTTGATCATGACACGGCTTAACATGGCACGTAGATAACACGCGTCTCAAACAGAATCATATAGCAAACTTATTCATATCTTGTCTTGGCATATCCCTTAGTTAAAAACCTAATCAGAACTAATCACACATTAACTAAAACAAATCATGACGAATTGGGCGACGAAACAGATGGCACACATTATTGGGTGACAGAACAGATGACACTCATAGGTGACAGAAAACGTGAACAGATGGAATCTCATGAGTGATAGAAATCATTTACAGATGACACTCAATGTATGACCAAAACATGAACATATGACACTCTATGTGTGACGAAAGCATGAACAGATGACACCTCATTCGTATAACAGAACAAAACGTGAACAGTCCTGATTTCTTGTTAACTAAGAATCGTGCTTAAGTTCATATCTTGCTTAATTACCACTTGACTTAATTAACTTCATAACTTGCAGAATCCAACGTATGATAATAATTAATCATATAATGCATACTAATACATGAAACTGAATCAAACATGATAATATACTAAAGTAAAATTAATCATACCCAAATATTTATCTCATGATAATCAAAATAATAACTGAACAATAAACAATTACAAAAGTGTTAACGAAATATAATAGTTATTGAAAAATGGTTAAACATATAATGAATACATGATACAATTATAATATCAGAGTCACATCATTATATAAGTCAACTTACACAAACATATATATGAACATAACATGCTTATAGACAATTAAAGTTTATGAGAATAACACATATTACATTTGTCACACGTGCGTCACATTACCATAATGTAAATTCCCTTACACAAAGCATAGACATTTATCACACATGGGTCACATTACGATGCAAATTCACTTACACAAAGCATGTACATTTATCACACATGGGTCATATACAACATACACACTAATCTCATCATCAATATTAATTGACAAAAATATCGAGTGCTAGCTACATATTCAGAAACCATAAAACATTTATTTGACAAATTCATGATGGTAGCCCCAATGCTATAATCCCCCCCCCCAAAGAGATAATGTCATACTATAAAAGCACCAATCACGACTAGACCAATTAAGCTTACGCCTTTGCTCAATCATAATCAATGACTTCAACCATACATTCTTCTTGTCATTAATAAATGTCCATTCAAAACTGTTCGCAATCTCTATATCCTCCTTCATTACAAAACTCACAAATCACTCTTATAAATCAAACTAGACCAAAAACCAGCATCAAGACAAAATTCATAAATCAAACTACACTACAATTACATGGACAAAATAACATCAAGTGCTGCAACTAAAATTACTCATCATCACATCAACATATTTACATCACATGGAATAAAAAGCCTAGAGAAATGTAATGTACCATTCAATCATGAAGTTTTTTCAGGTCCAGCTTCAATCATATAGTACTTTAACAATAATATATTACTTAAAATCTTTTTAACACATGCCACAATGGCCACATCCTCAATTTCTCCCTTCTTATTAGTGCGAGCAGCCTTCCATAATGTGGAATGGTTAATGTCACTTGTGGTACCTGACATCTTTTTATGTCCCACGGTATGAATAACATATTCAGAATAATACCAACATAAATAAAAACATAAATAAAAATGAGTATTAAACTAATAAGAGATATATACCATTTCTTCTTCCAAGCCCGCGTACCCCTTTTTTGACAATCGATGGTTGTAAATATTTTTTTATCTTTTCTCTTTTTGTTGTTTACCAACAATCTACAATGAATATTCACAATTAAGCATTAACTGAAAGTAATCGTTAAATCGGGCACAAACAAGTGCTCTACAAATATGGTTATAGACTAACTATCCATCTAAAAAAGCAGTAAGATTATTTCTCTGCTAGTCTATCCAACATTTGTTCAATGAATGAAAATTGATCTTTCCTTGTGGCTTTTTTTAGCTTTCTATAGTACATAAAAACTCTCCAACATATGATAGTCATGGTTGGTATCAGTTCATTATTTTCAATAGCAACTACTCTTACACCTCCCTTATTTGGTACACACTGCATCGGACTTACCCTTGCACTACCTAAAATAGATGGATAATTCTAGCATCTAACCACTTGATTATTTCCTTCTTTACCACTTCCTTCATGATAGGGTTGAACCTTCTTTGATGTTCCATTGAACTGCTGTTATTTTCTTCAAGAAAAAATTTATGCATGCAAATTAAAGGATTGATTGCCTTAATGTGTCGCATTTACAAACCTATTGGCTTTTTGTATATTCCTAACCCCTCAAGGAACAACAACTCATTTTTAATACTTAAGGATGAGGAAATAATTACAGTCAAAGTGCTATGTGCAACAAGATAAGCATATTCAAGTGAGATGGAAAAGGCTTTAGTTCTAAAGTGGGTGGTGACTCAACAGATGATAAGGATGTTCTCAATTTCCTTTCAGATAATTCTAACGGATCAAAATGTTTTCTAGCCCTAAGAAATGGTTGTTTAGATTTTAGCTAGGCCACTTCAGCATCTTCTAGGTCACTACTGTGATCCTCAAGATCATCAAAAGTCAAAGTTTGAAACTCAGTGCTGCTACAACTTCTACTTAATTTCTCCACCATGATGGAGCCAATTACTCCTATAGATGAGCATTCTTTCACATCATCATCAAAGCATTAAACGCATTAAAAGTAATTTGTTGATCATTAACCCTCATAGTAAACTCTCATTTGTGAACATCAATGAGGGTTCTTCATGTTGCCAAGATAGGTCTTCCAAGTATAATTACTTCTCTATTACGTTCTTCATAATCTAATATAATGAAGTCCACTAGATAAATAAATTATGAACCTAATCTATCAACTTTCCCTTCATGGAGTGCATATGATCTGTTAGTCAACTATAGAGCAACTGTAACACCCTACTTTTTGGTCGATAGGGATAAGTGCATTATTTTTATTTTCATGTCTTGAGTTATAACTTTAGCCCCTATATTTTTATTATGGTGTGACATTATATTCTAAAAAGTGATATATATATATATATANTATATATATATATATTTAGTATTAGAGGGGATCCCTTTGTGAATTTTAAAAAGTATTAATTTAGGAAAGAAAATGTAATTTTGTCACTTACTATATCCCTCTAACGCCTAATGATCACATTTTTGGGGTTGTTCTTTTCCAAAGGAAGGGCAATGTATTCCAGTGTATATATTATGGCAGCAAAACACTCACTATGCTCAACTCAATTACACCATGATAAAAAAGAAGTTGTTGGTTATTGTTTTAGCATCTGACAAGTTCATAGCATACTTGGTTGGAGCAATGGTGATAGTCTATATAGATCACCCACCCATCAAATACTTAATCTCTAAGAAATATTCAAAACAAGGTCAATCATGTGGATTATGTTGCTACAAGAATTTGGTCTTTAGATTAGAGATAGAAAAGGAACAGAGAATCAAGTAACCGATCATCTGTCAAAGCTTGAATCAGGGAGTGAAGCTAAAGTAGAATAATCTATAACAGAAACTATCCTAGATGAGCATTTATTGGTAGTAACTTAAATGGATGCACCCTGTCATGCTGGCATAGTTAAGTATCTGGCCAGTGGTATGCTATCTCCAGAATTGAACTCACATCAATCGAGGATGTTCTTTCAACAAGTAAAGTATTACTAATAGGATGATCCATAACTGTACAAGCAATGTTCATATCAAAGAACATGTGTGCCAGAAGAAGAAATGAAAGTATTCTGTGTAGTGCCATTCATCACCTTATGAAGGACACTTTGGGGGATAACAACGATTGCAAAAGTCTTGCAATCAGGCTATTATTGGCCCTTAATTTTTAAAGATGCTCATTATTTGGTTAAATATTGTAATACATGTCAAAGGGTAGGAAATATTTCATAAAACATGCCCTTCAACATCATTTTGGAGGTTGAACTGTTTGACGTATGGGAAATAGACTTTATGGTTTGGTAAATTGTACATCTTGGTTGCAGTTGATTTTTTGTCTAAGTGGGTGGAAGCTTCAGCTTTACCAATCAATAATTCTAAGGTGGCAGTTAAATTCTTACAACAGAACATTTTTAAAAGATTTGGCACACCTAGAGCCATTATCAGTGATGAGAGTACCCACTTTTGTAACAAGCTCTTTAAGGGGATCTTGAGAAAATAAGGGGTAAAGCATAAGGTTGTTATAGCATACTATTCTGAAACCAGTGGGCAGGTTGAATTTTTAAATAGGGATATTAAAAGAATTGTGGAGAAAGTGGAAAATACTAATGAAAAGATTGGTCAATTAGTCTAGATGATGCACTGTGGGCATATAGAACAGCCTTTAAGACACTACTTGGCATGTCTCCCTATAGAATTGTCTTTGGAGAAGCCTATCACCTACCTCTGGGCTTCAACATAGAGAATGGGTAGTGAAGAAGCTGAAGTTAGATCTTCAGGGAGTTGGGGAAAATAGGGCACTGCAACTGAATGAGCTAGATGAATAGAAACAATTGGAGGCATCAGTGTAGGAGTGGCCCATCCATGGAAAAATAGTCGTCATGTAGGCTTGAGGTGACGATGGCCATCTTCCAAACTTACACATCCTGAAAGCACCCCATCTGATCCCCTAAAGAAGAGAACTCCATTTAATTCGACAAAATTCGCCATTTCCTTACATAAAGCAGCTTCCTCTGAGATAATTGTTCTTTGATTTTGTATCTCCATTCTTTGGGATGGCAGTTCAACATTCCCTTCAGCCACGACAGTTATTGTTTTAACAAAAATCTCAACCATTAAGATGGTGTTGGTAAGGGGAAGCAGAGTTTGGCGGCTAGCGTCACTATGGCATAGACATGGCTGTTGTTAGACTAGGGGTGTCCTAAAAAATAACATTGTCAAAGGTAGTAACAAGTTTTAGGACCTCATGGTGTTATTGTGCAAGGGTGGCCAATGAGACGGTGAAGTCCCATCTAACTTGGTTGATAATCATATTAGAATACCCTTTGACTCTGAGAGGAGAGGTGGCTTTGTTCTATGTATATTAGAGTCCTAATATAAGAGACTTATATTCTACCTCATTTTTGTGCATGGAAAAACTAACTTGTATACCATTGAGAAAATGCTACCCAGATGATAGTCAAAGACAAGTCTTGCTCCACCACTAGAGTGAGTGGATGAACCATCAAATGTTAAGGCCTATCGCACACCCTTACAACTTGACTTCGTGCAAATCACAAGGTATGGTTTCATCTAAAGGCTCAGGTTCACCGCTTAAGAATTGAGCCAATAAGTCTGCCAAAACTTGACATTTTTGTGCCTTTAGGGTAATTAGTGTGATATCATATTCATTCAGTAACATAGTCCATTGGATATGTGTTCAATGCAGGACTAGTTAACAAAAAATTAATGGATTAGACTTAGTCATTAAATGTATTAGATTACCAAACATGTAATGCCAAAAAAATTCATGGAAAATGCATGAACAAGACAATGCTTTTTACAAGGTGAATATTCGAGCTCAGCATCCCATAGGACCCTACTCAAAAAATATATTGGACGCTCTACCCCTTCCTTCCTTAAGCCAACAATGCTTCAATAGACTTAAGGACTATGGTGATGTAAAGGACCAATGGCAAATCACTGCGTGGCAAAACCATAGTGGTGAGAGAGCATATTTTTTATGGCATCATACTTTTGTTGCTGCTCATATGTCTAAGAACAAGTGCAATGTCCCTTTAAGGTGGGTGTACGAAACTAATAGACTCTACAAGGGAAGTATGAATTGAAGGATGTAAGACACATTTTCTAAGAATTCATTCAACTCCTTTACTGATCGTGGTGGTCTCATATCTTTGATGGCCTTCACCTTAGATTGATCGATGTCTATGCCTCTCTTATGCACATGGAAACCCAAAAACGTTCCCAAGAAAAACACCAGAAACGTACCTCAATGGTTCATTTTAAGCTTTTAGACCCTGCACCTTTCAAACACACTCCTCAAGTGCTTTATTTGTGAATCCACCTTCTTGGACATGACTATTATTAGATCATCCATAGAATCTTCAACATAGTCATGGATCATATCATGAAAGATCATTGACAGCTCATTGGTAAGTAGCTCCCGCATTCTTCAATCCGAAAGGCATCACCACATATGAAAAATTCCCGAAGGGTGTCCTAAAGGTGATTCTCTCATCATCTCCAATTGTGATCCTAATTTTATTATACCTACCAAACTCATCCATCTAGAATATTCCACCAACAGCCAGATTTCTATTTAAACTCTTTCATAATGGCTCCTCGAAACTCGTAACAAAAATTTATATTTATTATCATTAATTATAGTTTTGTGTATAAATAGAGGCATGTACAACCTCAAAACTCACGATTAAATACAATCAAGCATTCTTAGCTTCATTTCTCTCAACTCCATTTCTCATTATCTTATTACTTTTACTATACCGAAAATTTCCTTTACAGTGTGCCCTAAGGATGAGTTATGGCTGCCTAATGTACACACCTTGATAGATGCCACGGTAGAGCATGGAATGTTCTCTTTCATGGATGAGTTTGGTAGCTATAATCAAATTAAAATGACAATTGGAGATGATGAGAGAATCGCCTTCAGGACACCCTTTAGGAATTTTTCATATATGGTGATGCCTTCCAGATTCTTCAGGACACCCTTTGGGAATTTTTCATATGTGGTGATGCCTTCTGGATTGAAGAATGCGGGAGCTACTTACCAGTGAGCTATGAGAATGATCTTCCATGATATGATCCATGACTATGTCAAAGATTATGTGGATGATCTATTAGTCAAGTTCAAGAAAGAGATTCACATCTGAAGCACTTGAGAAATGTGATTGAAAGGTGCAGGGTCTAAAGGCTTAAAATGAACCATTGGGGTGCGCTTCTGGTGTTTTTCTGGTGAAAGTTTTTGGGTTTCCATGTGCACAAGAAAGACGTAGACATCGATAAATCTAAGGTGAAGGCCATCAAAGATATACCACCACCACGATCAGTAAAGGAGTTGAATGAACTCTTAGAAAATGTGTCTTACATCCTTCGGTTCATACCTTCCCTTACATAGTCTATTAGTTCATACAACCACCTTAAAGGGACGTTGCACTTTTCTTTGACATAGGAGCAGCAACAAAAGTATGATTCCATCAAAGATATGCTCTTTCACCACCATGGTTTCACCACGTAGTGATTTGCCATTGCTACTTTACATCACCACAATCTCTAAGTCTATTGAAGCGTTGTTGGCTCAACGAAGGAAGGGGCAGAGCGTCCATTACATTTTTTGAGTAGGGTCCTATGGGACTCAGAGCTTGAATATTCACCTTGAAAAAGCATTTGCCTTGCTTTTGTATTTTCCATTAAAAAAATTTGTAACCTCTAGGCCGATCCAACGGTTCTCCTGTGTCCTCATCCCTTTCACTAATTATTTGGTCTGGATTTGCTACATACGCATTGTTACATAAATTCTCTATCATTGGCCTCCATTACACTCAGCAAAAATCTAGTTGCTGATGTGTAATGACCATTTCTTCTAAAAATGCACACCTTTTTGTTGTCCATTTTTCATGCTTCTTTGGAACACGTGATGCACCCCTTTTAAACGATCCTTTTGTCAATATTGTAGGTACTTTAATCATGACCGTTCGTTTCCTATTCCCTTTCCATTATGCATTTTCTTTTTAGCAAGCCCTTTGACCGTCTTTCTATCACTTCACTACATCTTTCACTAATCTTTTGTCATTTCAAAATGCCTTCTGACATTTCTTCACATCTTCTTACTTTTGCTGCAATTCCTTCATCTTCTTCGCTCTCTTCTTCTTCCATCTTCATTTTTCTTCTATTTTTCAAAGTTTTGGATAAGGAAATTATATTTTCTCCTTCGATCCCTAGGGTTAGAAATGAAAATGATTTGAGAGAATTCATGAGGGTTTACCAAGATGCCTTTCCCACTAACGTTCTCTAATTTCTTGGTGAGAGTAAGGAAGTAGGCGTTCCTTGTAGACTTCCTATTGAAATCACGTTCCATCCTAGTTATATAGCCTTATGTTTCAAATTTCCTGTTTCCCCTCTATTTCAAGAGTTGTTAGTCAATATGGTTTAGCTCATTCTTAGTTTATCCCAAATTCCTATAGAATTGTACTGTGTTTTGAGGCTTTAAATAGGTTTAGTTTTAACAGAAATTTGTATGACTTACTTTGTCAAATCCTAAGGGAAAACTACTATTTGGATCCTAGATATA
This sequence comes from Datisca glomerata, assembly GCA_003255025.1. Classification (NCBI taxonomy): domain Eukaryota; kingdom Viridiplantae; phylum Streptophyta; class Magnoliopsida; order Cucurbitales; family Datiscaceae; genus Datisca; species Datisca glomerata. Next base: position 1,028,423 of record QANY01002785.1, read on the forward strand.
CAAAAGGGTTGCTCTTAGACAAGAACTTTTGAAACGGGACAAAGTATGGGAAACAAACATTTTGAACGTCCGGGGAAATTGGAGTGGTGACGGCCGCTGGATTATTCCCCGTAGATTGAGTATTTTAAAAAGTGCCTCGGCCTGAGCTCCTTTTCTTTTCTCCATTTCCTTTATTCTTCTTTCTTTCTAATTTGAATATATACACACATAATTTATTTTCCCATTACAAACCTATTTCTTGTAATTAAGATAACTGTGCATACACTAGGCCGTTTAACTCCAAGATGAACACTATGTTTCGTTGTCCCATTCGGAACTGGCACCTCTTACTTCTACAATTTCCAACAAAGGAAACTATGTCCATTCCTCTACTCATCCTCCTGCTGCGCAACAGGGGGTGGCTGTTCCCATTCCTAATCCTCCTCAGGCAAATGCTGAGAAATTCATTCCTTGGAGGCTAAGGAGTAACGCTCCCCCAATTCTCGTTTCTGTGAGCTTTTCCTAAATGATCCTTAGGCGGCTCATATCATCTCCCACAGTCTGATCTGCGATACAGATGTTCAAGCTACCCGTCAACATGAATGTTAGGGAGCTTTTTAGCACTTTGAGCCATGACTTGATTCAGGTAAGTCTTTTTTCCTTTACTTTTTTCACTTTTTGTCATTTCTCTGTACTTCAGATTTATTTTCTTTTATTTTTCTAGGTCACCATTCATCATAATTACATTTAAGAGTATCATATCTTGCATGAGCAAGCTTTGATCAAACTCCATTAAGAATTAGCTGAGAGTTGAGCTCTTGTTTCTAGAGTTCAAGCGGAAGCAGAGCAACTGAAAAAGACTAAGCCATAGTTACGGGATACTGTTGAAAAGCAGGCTGAGGTGATAGCCATTCTGAAAGTTGACAACCTCAAGCTTGATGAATCCTTAAAGGCTGCTGAGTTGGCTAGAGTTCGGGCTGTCGAGGAGAAGAAGAAAGATGTAAAGGTTGAATTTCAGGTGACCTTTGATGAAGCTAAGGAAGCCATTTATATCTTAGGCTATGGAGATGGCTTGGTTCAAACTCCTGCAAGATGCACTCACCGAGGTCATTCCTACTGATGAAGCTTCTGCTGATGGTTTCATTGAAAACACCATTATCATTTATTAATTCAGTACTATTGTTTTTAAATCAAATGTACTTTTCCTTCCTTCAATGAAATGAACTTTTCCCTTTATATGCTTCCTCTCTTTATGCCTTAAGCAATTTTCGTCTCTTCATGTTAAGTTTTCCTTTATCAAAATACTTGATATTTTACCCATTTTTATGTTTCCAAAGCAGGCTTGATTATAGTTAGAATGGATTTTTGTAAAGTAATCCAATTTCAAGGAAATTGAGTTCATTTTAGAATAATGGCCAAATTTTCTTTAGAGAGCGGTTGTTTATTGTAGTGCAGTCCATTCTCAACGACGGGTTCATTTTAGAACCACATCCCCAATTCACTTTAGAGAATGGGTGCCCATTATAGGGTAGTCCGTTCTCAAGGACTTAGGTTCATTTTAGAACCATGGGCCCAATTTACTTTAGAGAATGGATGCCCATTGTAGTGTAGTCCGTTCTCAAGGACTTAGGTTCAATTTAGAACCATGGTCGTAATTTCCTTTAGAGAACAGATTCCCATTTGTAGTGCAGTTCATTCTTAAGGACTTAGGATTATTTTAGAACCATGGCCCCAATTTCTTTTAGAGAATGGATGCCCATTGTAGTGAAGTCTGTCCTCAAGGACTTAGGTTCATTTAGAATCATGGCCTTAATTTTATTTAGAGTATGCATGCACATTGTAGAATTGTCCTTTCTTAAGGACATAGGTTCATTTTAGAATCATTGCCCTAATTTTATTTAGAGAACGGATGCCCATTGTAGTGCAGTCCATTCTCAAGGACTTATAACCATGGCCCTAATTTCATGTCGAGAATGGCTACCCATTGTAGTGATGTTCGTTCTTAAGGACTTAGGTTCATTTTAGAACCAGGGCCCTAGATTTTCATTTGCGTTTGTTGAGGGATGATGAGATAGTTGACACAAATAATTTTTATGTGGAAAACCCTTTATGAGAAAAAAAAACATGAGAAATGTTTACTATAATAATTTTTATACATGCACATCTGACATAAAATTTCTTCAGGTGTGCAACATTCCAAGATTTGGCCAAGTCTTGGCCATCTTCCATTGTTAAACAAAAAGTACTAGATGCCTCCAATTCCGCTGACAATGTATTGTCCTTCCTAGCTTGGTCCCAACATTCCTTCCGTCTTGGAAATCTTCTTTAGTACCAGATCTTCTTTCATAAATACACATTTTCTTATTTTCTTACAGAAATAAGTTCTTCTTTTCAAATTATAGTTGGCCAATCGGATTAGAGCTGCTTCATTATTTTCTTAAAAATCTAGGTTTCTTTCATCAACTCTTTATTTTGCAGCTCGCGTACACTTGATTACAGAATTTGTTGGGCTTTGTACATTATCATGGTTGTGTCGTTACTGGAGTCTTGATTACTATGTAATTACTGGCATTAAACTGCATATATTGACTGCTGGCATCTTGATATAGGTATTGATCATTACTACTTATATGCATTGAATTGAAATTTGTCTTGTATTCTCTCACTAATGTTTGATATGCTGGTATGCATTGAACTAAAATTTATTCTTATATGGTCTTTTTTATATTTGCTCTTATATGGTCTTACCGGTATCTCTACTGGTATCAATGTTAAGTAATTATAATGAAATTACTTATGTTAATTCTTCTCATATGTTTCATCTTTGATATGTTCAATCAATTGAAGATGCCAACCTCAAGTGTCAATGACTTTGCACATAGTGGGTTGAGATTTTTAATAGAAAAGGTTCTTGCAGTAGAAGGGCCCCTTAAGTCAAGGATTTAAAAGAAATTAATGAGGGTAATTTTGCTGTGGACTATTAATGATTTTCCAGCTTATGGCAATCTTGTTGGATGCACAACAAAGGGAAAGAAGGCATGTTCTACTTGTGATATAAATAATCACTCACGTTGGTTGAAATATAGCAAGAAGTGTGCATATATGGGGCGTAGACGTTTTTTACCACCAAAGCATCATTTAAGGACAAAAAGTCTTGGTTTGACAGAATTGAAGAGAATGATAATGCACCTAGAGTGATGACTAGAGTCACCATTTCTTGAGAACTTAGTGACTTTGTGAAAGATTTTGGAAAAGGTGCAAAGAAGAAAGCAAAAAAGGCTGGGGAAGTTACTACCATTTGGAAGAAAAGATCAATATTTTTTATTGACCCTACTGGGAGGTGCCTATTTTCTAAATTTATATTTACATTACAAACTAATTGGCACGACTTAGTAAGATTTGAAATTAAGCCATATATCTTTTATTTTGTAGGGGTTGGCGTTGCGCCATAATTCAGATGTCATGCACATTGAAAAAAAAACATTTGTGAAAGCCTTCTTGGTGCATTGTTCAACATGATCAAAAGACAGGTATAATGCTTGCTTAGATTTGAAGAACATGAGAATTAGACATCACTCGCATCCACAAAAAAGGGTAATAAGACCTATCTTCCAGCAATTCAACATTCACTATCAAAAGATGAGAGACAATTTTTTTGCAAGAGACTATTTAATCTCAAGTTACCCGATGGGTATAGCTCAACTATCAAAAATTGCATATCAGTGAAAGAGTGCAAGATATTGGGACTAAAATCTCATGATTGTCATGTTCTAATTCAACAGTTGCCTGCTACTGCTTTAAGGAGATTGCTTCCAACAGGTCCAAGAAGTGTGATTTATAGATTGTGCTCATTTTCTAACAGACTATGTCAACGTGTTATTGAAAGAGAAAAAATGAAATATTAGGAGGATGAGCTCATTGAGACGTTGTGCATATTGGAAAGATACTTCCCCCCTTCATTTTTTGACATCATGAATCACTTACTAATACATTTAGAAAGAGAAGCATGTTTATGTGTTCCTGTCCAATTCCGTTGGATGTATCCTTTTGAAAGGTAACTTTTCTTCATTATTTTAATTTATATTTACATTGATCTGAAAACTATATTGAATTTGATTTAGTAGTTTGCTTATAGATATACGAAGATACTCAAAAGATACGTTAGGAACCATGCACGACCTGAAGGATGCATTGCAAAATGCTATCTTACATATTAGTGCATGAAATTTTGTAGTGAGTTTATAGAGCAAGCAAGTGAAATAGGACATCAACAATGCCGCAATGAAGAGTTTTCTAGTGATGTTATCCTTGAAAGGTGCCCAATATCAAAAGGAACACAAATTACCATGAGTGATGAATTGTTGGAGAGTGCTCATCGTTGTGTCGTGTTAAACATGTCTATAATTGTACCATTTATACAGTAAGTTATCTAGTCATTATCTAGTCAACATGTCATGTTGTATATATTAATAATTGAAGTCGACTTACTTTAAACATAATTTATTATGGTACATTTGGAGGAGTTGAAGCAATCCAATAGATCCCATCAAAAGAATGGCAACCTGTTGTGGAAGAGACATGTAGATAGTTTACAACATGGTTGAAAAAGAAGGTTATATGTCAACAATAGGTTAGGATTTAAGCGTGACATATTAATGTTTACAAATATAATATGCTAACATATCTTAAGCTTATCTGACAGATTCACATATCTTCATCTTCAACAAATGAGCAAGACTTATTGAGATGGCTTACAAATGGTCCCCGTAAAAATGCAATGTCATATATTGGCTTTGTCATTAATGGATATCGATTTCACACAAAGGAAGCTAAAAGTCTAGACAAAATTGTGGTGTCTCTGTTGAAGCTACAACAATGTGTAGATCAAGTGTGAAAGATGTTTCACAAGTAGCTGATGTGGTTGCTTATTATGGGATGATAAAGGATATTATTTTGTTAGATTATTACAAATTTCAGCTTCCAATCTTCAAGTGTGATTGGACTAATGTTGGTAATGGTGTTAGAGTTGAAGATGGTTTTACCCTTGTTAACCAACACCAAGGTCAAAATCAGTTTGTGAGGGAGCCTTTTATTCTAGCATCTCAAGCTAATCAAGTATTTTACTCTAGAGAAAATGATTCCTCCAAATTGTATGTTCTACTTAGATCCCCTCCGCGGGGATTTCAAGAGATTGACATCCTTGATGACAATGAAGATACAAGTAACATGCAATTAGAATCTGCGACGTGTGGGATTGGTATAGATAATTGTTATGTAATAGATGATGGTGGTGATATTAGTTTTGTAAGAGAGGATTGTGAGGACTTACTTGTAGCATGATCAAATTCCACTAAAGATTATGTAATTTTGTGATCTTTGAAAAATTCATCAAGGACATCTATTTTGTAATCTGTGTATATATTCATCAAGTTTATCTTTTGTTATCTGTGTGTATTCATCTATTTTTATTAATTAGTTGTTAAGATTGTTAGTCTTCTAGTTTATCTACTAGTTGATATTAATGTTTAAATCTTTTCACACAGGTTCCATTATGGATCCAATTACTAAGAAAAGGTTTAGCCGAAGGTCATCGCATGGGAACGATCTACAACAAACAGTAGATCCACATTTAGATTCTCCTGCAAACGTATGAGGGGGGTTGTTCGTAAGTTAATTCCATGTGAGGAATCTCCTAGACATGAAATTCCACAACGTGATGCCCCTGAAATCCTTTTAGATTAACCCGCAAGACATACGAGGGGATCTAGTCTTATAGTTGCTTCACCTAAAACACATCAATCTCCTAAAATGCAGGACCTACAATCCCTTGAAGGTTTTCAACTTGGCATCAAATTTTGAAGAGTAGCAGTAAAACTTTGAAGTTATTTTGTAGCGTCTGTGAAACTTTCAGATGTCTTTTATTTTTTAAATAGAACGTTGTATTAGTAGACTAATTACCAATAATTTTAGATAATAATTATGGATAATATTTTGTGAAAATGAAATGATGTTTGAATTCCTTTTAGTCTAGTAGTAAGGTATTAATTTTGAATGATTAAATAGATACATAAACAGGTGCATATAAATTGATTGCAGAAAAAAAGGATTGATAAAATGTCAAGTAAATCTTATGGTATTTGATTTAATAGGATACAAAAATACTTGTGAATATTAATTTCTAAGAATTATAAACACATGTTGAATAAAAGTAACAGGAGTCAAAAAACCTCATTAAAAAACGTTTTATAGGAAACGAAAAATCTTGTACAAGTGAGAAAACACAGGGGTCTTTACATGAGGCAATGCACCTCGTAAAAAACATAGACTCTCAATATGAGAGGCTGCCACAGGCGTTGCATGGTCCCTAAGGATTACTTTTCACATGAATATTCACCTCTTGTAGAATGTCATTTTACTTGTGGTGATTGATAGCTCCTCTATTGATTAATTTCTCCTATGTACTTATGTAAGGAACTAGGTTGGTAAAACACAGCTTAGTGATATGGCATAGGTAAATAGAGAACCTTTTCTCTTGGACGCACACAGTTAAAGCTCTTTCAATATTATTTTTCCTACGTTGATGCTTGTACCCGAAAAATTTGCATGCAGTAAAACTAACCTCTCATGCGTGACTATGTGGATATGTGTCGTAGGCATAAGAGATGTGCGTATAAAATGGTACCAAACCTTTTCCCTTGGCTTTAGAGCTACTCGAAGACATGTTTTTACTCTTTCAAGAGAGACACTGTGACACTTCGTGCTTGGCACAATCTACTCTCACAAAATCTCATGGAGCTTAGTTTCAGAAATCTTAGAAGCTAAAGCAATATATTCATCCTTGAAATTGTCTAAATAATAAATTCTATTCAATGACTTAGTTTTTACAGCAATGAGTGTACCTCTCATATTGACATTAGACTCCTTAGATTGTGATTCGCATAAAACTCTCGCATTAGAGGCACCAGGATAGAGTCATGGTGAGAGCATAGCCTTTCCCATCCTTTGTGTCTAATAATGCCAGTTATGTCCTTCGAAAGGCCTAATGAGGGTATCAGCTCGATCATGAATCCATTTTCTCATGGAATTTCTTTGTCTGAATCTCTTCTTCATACCTTCGTTTAGCCTTTTCACTACAAATTTATTAGTATCAACAAAGCATTTTCGCTATCTCTTTGAATTTAATTTGGATTTACTCATTTTCATAGAAGAAATTTTTAAGAGATAGAAAATTTGAGTCTAAGGGAAAACAGGGGCTCGCTTAAAGACAAAGGAGAAGGGCTTTTTGAAATCAAATGGTTTGCGTAAGGAATGGGGAAATGGACTTTTCGCATTTAAAGCCACGGGGGATGTCCTTTAGCTTCCACGTGGAACCTCCCTCATCGTTCAATCTTGAAAAAACCAAATCAAAAGGAATTTTCAGTTGCAGATATTTTGAGGGGGGAAATTTGGAATTTTACAAAGATGAAGCGTTTGGTTGATTTTTCTTAGGCGTAGATATTGGAGGGAATATTTGTTGTGCTGGCATATACGATTATGTAGCACTTCCTTCCTCGAACTGAAATAGTCAACCATCCAATAAATTCCTTTCCACCTACCAGTTGTCCTGTTAGTGGACCCCACATATGATTTCCTCTTGCAACCTTTTGGAAAATGCCTATTTAAGGGTAAAATTTTTGTGATAAAATCAAATATTCAGCAAAGATATCTTACCCTAGAGAGGAATATTCTACTTTTAAGATGAAGATAGCATTTGAAGAAAGAAATCTTTATTCCTAGATTAACATATCTTAACCTAAAATTTAATATTATAGCCTGATTCAAAATAAACTACGATAATAAAGAATTGAGTAAAAATAGAATTAGAGACTACCTAGGCTGCCTCCCAATAACGCTTGATTTATAGTTTTCAGCCTGACTTGGACTTCAATCATCATGGATCACCGAGTTGGGTTGAGGTTTTCACTTTATCAACCTCACCACCCCAATATTGGTTAACTATTTTCATGTTCACCTTGAACTCTTTTCTACACTTTTCATCTAGTAAGCCCACGGCTTCATAACGCTAGACTTTGATCAACTTGAACGGCCCAGACCATCTCGAGTTCATCTTTCTAGGAAATAGCCCTAATCTTAATTTGAACAACAACACTTGCTCCCCTGGCTTTAGCTCTATGTTCATGATCCTCTTGTCATGCCATTTTTTTGTTTTCTCCTTTTATAGCTTGGCATTCTTATAGGAAATTCACCTGAATTCATCTGACTCATTCAATTGCACTTTTTTCTCTTGTTGCCAGCAAGTCAATGTTTAGGTTTTCGACATCCCAAAAAGCTTTATGATGTAGCTTTAAGAGTAACTGGCAAGCTTTGCAAAAGACCAACTTATAGGGAGACATTCCCAAAGGTTTTTTATAAGCAGTCATATATGCCCAGAATGCATCATCTATCCTTATAGACAAGTCTTTTTTGTTGGGATTCACCACTTTTTCTAGAATTCTCTTTATTTCACAATTTTATAACTCCACTCGGCCATTAGTCTGAGGGTGGTATGTTGTAGCAACCTTATGCTTCACCCCGTATTTGGCTAGCAGTCCTTCAAAAAACTTATTGCAAAAGTGAGTGCCTTCATTACTGATGATTGCAAGAGGGGTCCAAAATCGAGTAAATTTCTAAATGATGGGGGAAAGGGCACCATAAAGTTTATACCCCAAACCTAAAAAGATCAATCTCTAAAATTCTATTGAGAGGCATTTCCTATCTATGAGATTTTTTTCTTGTTCTTTGACATCTATCATAGTTTTTTGCAATCTCATGAGCTTCTTTAAAAAGTGAGAGCCAAAAATACCTGGACTGAAGCACCTTAGCAGCTGTTCTCATCCCTCTAAAGTATCCTCCATAGGACAAGGAGTGGCACTACTATAATATGCTTTGGATTTCTTCCTCAGGGACACACCTCCTAAACATTTGATCAGAGCCTTGCCTGTAAGGGTATGGATCCTTACAATAAGAGGTTTTTACTTGCTAGAAGAATTTATTCAATACTTATGAATCTAGTTTTGGGGGAAGAACTCCACTTGCCAAATAGATGGCTATGTCAGCATACCAAGGATCTTTTGCTGTTAAAACTACCAGTAACTGCTCATCATGGAAGGTTTCGGCTATAGTTCATCCTGCTACAGCTTTCTCTCCGGTTTCCATCCTAGACAGGTGATCTGCTACCTGGTTCTCAGTTCCCTCCTTATCTTTAATCTCAAAGTAAAACTCTTATAACAGTAAGATCCACCTAATCAGATGAGGCTTGGAATCCTTTTTAGAGATAAGATATTTAATAGCAGAATGATCAGTGAAAACAGTTCAGTTTTGCACCAATTAAATATGCTCTAAATTTATCAAATGCAAAAACAAGAGACGAGTTCTTTCACAATATTAGTGTAATTCAATTGAAGCTCAGACCGAGTTTTACTTGCATAGTAATCTGAATGGAAGACTTTACCTTTCTTTTGCCCTAGCACTACTCCCACAGCATAATCACTAGCATCGCACATGAGCTCAAATGGTAGCTCCCAATCAGGTGCTACTATAAATGTGTTGCAACTAATGCCTTCTTAAGCTCAAGAAAAGAATTCATGAATTCATCATTAAAATCAAAAGTTCTATTATTTTCAAAGAGCATGCATAAGGGTGTTGAAATTGAAAAATCATTTATGAATTTTATGTAAAAACTTACATGTCCTAAAAACTTCTAATTCATTTTACTAAGCTAGGGGCAGGGAGCTCATCAATGGCTTTAATTTTAGCTTTATCCACTTTTATTTCATTTAGTTAAACTCTATGCCCTAAGACTATACCTTCCTAAACCATGAAGTGACATTTTTTCTACTTTATGACTAAATTGGTCTCTTCACATCTTTCAAGTACGTTCTCAAGATTAGAAAAGCATTTTAAGTATGATTCTCCAAAACAGAAAAATCATCCATAAATACCTCTAAATTTTCTCCACCATATCTGTGAAGATGCCCATCATGCACCTTTGGAATGATGTTGGAGCATTGCAGAAGCCAAAAGGCATTCTTCTAAAGGTAAATGTTGAATAAGGGCATGTGAAGGTAGTCTTTTCTTGGTCCTCCAGAGCTATGACAATTTGATTGTACCCTAAATAACCATCCAAGAAGTAATAATACTCCTTGCTAGCCATTCAATCAAGCATCTGGTCAATTAAAGGTAGGGGAAAGTGGTGTTTTCTAGTGGATTTATTCAACTTTCTATAATCCATACACACCCTCCATCCAAGTACTGTCATTGTTGGTATTAGTTCATTGTTTTCTGCTATGACAACAACCCCCCTTTCTTTGGCAGCTACTGAACTGGACTTACCCATGTACTGTTAGAGATTAGGTAGATTATGCCTGCATCCAACCACTTGATGATCTCTTTTTTTTAGCACCTCCTTCAGTATCAGGTTTAGTCTCCTCTACTACTTTATAGAGTTGCTACATCCCTCCTCCAAGAGTATCTTGTCCCTACAGATTGAGGGGCTTATCCCTTTTATGTCGGTCATTTGCCAACCAATATCTCTTTTATACCTCCCAAGCACCTCAAGCAACAATTCTTCATTCTCACTACTTAGGGTTTAGGGATGATGATAGGTAGTGTATTAGTTTTTCCCAAGTAGGCATACTTTAAGTGTACAGGGAGGGACTTCAATTCCAACAAGAGTGGTAATTCTATGGATGGCAACGGGGGCTTAAATGTTCTCTTAGATAATTGCAACGATTCAATTTGCTTACCAATTACGAAGTTGTCCTTCCTTGTATCCATCCATGTGCCTTTAGCCTTCTCCTCATCACTACTGCTTTCATCAAGAATTGTTAAGGCTAACTCTGGCAGATTTGAATTGCTACAGCTAGTCCACAACTGCTTCATCATTATAGAATCCAGTACATATATGGTTGTGCATTCTTCAATTTCCTCATCGGGGTACTTCATGGCATTCGAAGCGTTGAAGGTGACTTCCAGATCATTTACTCTCATGGTAAGTTCTCCCTTCTAGACATCAATAATTGTCCTTCTTATGGCCAAGAAAGGTCTCCCCAAGATGATTGGCACTTCTCTATCTGCCTTATAGTCTAAGATGATGAAATTAGCGAGGAAGATAAATTTGTCAACCTGTACCAACACATCTCTATCTTACCATCTGGATAAACATAGGATCTATCTTACAATTGCAAGGTGATAGTGGTAGGTGTTGCCTCACCTATGCCCAACTTCCTAAATATTGACAATGGCATTCGGTTAATTGCAGCTCCTAAGTCACAAAGCGCCCTTCTACAATGAGTTTGCCCAATTACACAGGTAATTGTAAAGCTTTGTGGATCCTTTAACTTTGGGAGGATCTTGTTTTGTAGAATCATGTTGCACTCTTAAGTTAATGCTGCGGTTTTAAACTCTCCCATATTTCATCTCTTAGTCAAAATATCCTTCATGAACTTCACATAGTTTGGCATCTGCAATAAGGCCTCTACCAAAAGGATATTAATGTGAAGTTGCTTCAGTATGACTAAGAACTTAGTAAATCACACATTCAACTTCTTCTTTTACAGTCACTGAGGGAATGCGGGCAAAGGTTTTTCCATATCTTGTACATCCTTCTTCTAAGTTGCCTGAGGTGCTATAGTAGGAGATAGTATAGCAGATGGCTCTGCTATAATTTTAGTCTGACTTGCCTCCTAGGTTTTACCTATAGTTTTGCCCTCTTTTTCCTTAATAGAATGAGCTATCACCTTCCTAATTCTTAGATGAATTCCCTTACATTGCTATTTTCCCTCTCTTCTATGGTCTTAGTGTTTCTTGGCAACGCTCCTTGAGGTCTTGAGTTTAGCCCATTTCTTGACTGTCTAACTTGGTTTTCTAGGTTTCTCGTAGACGTAGCCTAACTTTAGATCATGGTTGATTGGTTCTGGATAACAGACTTTTTTATTCTTTCTAGAGGTGTTTCAAACTACCAATTTGATTTGATGCTTGCTTCTGCCCTTATGGCTGTTGGGAAATATTGTGAGGATAAGCTGGTCTATTTTAAGCATTTGATGGTCCTGCATTCTGATTGCTCCAAGAAAAATTTAGGTGTTGCCTCCATCTAGGGTTATATGTATTGGAATATGGGTTGTTGCTATTTTGTTAAAATTCCCCACATAATTAAAGAATGCAAGATTTCCTGGACAACTCTCAAACTAACGTTCTTATCCATAATAAACATAAGAAACTTCTGCCACTTGATTCACAACTGAATGCATGCTCTGACTTTGATTCTGAAATGCTAGAGGTGTCATACTCAAATTGTTTCTCATATTTGTCAAGAAACAAACCTTATCAGTTAAGGCTTTCATTGCATCTAACTCATGAACTCCTGTAACTCTCTAAGTTGTTGTTGTAGTTGCTGCTCTAGCAGTCGGCCACTGGTAGTTGTTGTTTGCAATCCTTACCAGAACTTCATAAGCCTCATTATAAGACTATGACAAAATAGCTCCACTAGCAAAAGCATCTACCATTAACCTTGTTGAGGAATTCAATGCATTGTAGAATTGTATGAAATGAGGGATCCCATAATGTGGACACTTGCTTAGCAATTCCTTGAATCTCTCCCATGCTTCATATAAGGTATCATCCTCCAATTGGTGGAAAGAGATAATCTCATTTCTCAACTTAGCATTCTTCGTGGGAGGGAAGTATTTCATCAAGAATGTCTTAGCAAGATCATTCCAACTGTTGATAGAATCTAGAGGCAGTGAATTGAGCCATGCTTTAGCTTTGTCTCTTAGAAAATAAGGGAACAGTCTCATCCCTAATGCATCTTCAGAAGGTCCAGGAACTTTAAAGGCATCACTCACCTCTACAAACAGTCTCAAGTGTAGGTGAGGGTCTTTATAGGGTAGTCCATTGAATTGCCCTACTGTTTGTGACATCTCGAACATCACAAGCTTTAATTCAAATTGAGGATCTTGAATTTCAGGTCTCACTATACCAAGATTCATGGTTTGTGGTTGCAGTATCGTATAGTCTCGGACTCTTTTCCATCTGCCATGACTATGACATTGTTACCATTATTTGCTTGATTGTCATGTTGATTCATGTTCTCATTTAACACAACTTCATCTTTAGTAGGTGCGGCCATCTCTTGTACACCAGTTAAACCTCTTTGCTCTTTTCTTAGTTGTCTTAAGGTTTTGTCTATTTCTAGATTAATAATGAAGTGAAATAGTTGCTGCCTGCACATATAATAGATCTCACTTTCTTGAAACAGAGCAATAACAAGAAACTTTCAAATTAAATTCAAGTTGATCAAAATAAAGATATTCTATCTCTAGTCCCTAGCAACATCGCCAAAAACTTAATGTTTTATTTATGTTTACGCAAGTGCACATATCATTAACAAGTAATTAAGTAGTGAGTGTCGATCTCCATAGGGACTAGTGTGAATATGTAATATAATAGACCAGAACATATTTAACTTGCAAGTAAGGCAGTAACAATAATGATGAATTAAAATAGTAGAAAACTAACATGAGGTTAAGATGACTAATAAAGAAGTATGAGATATAACTTGCAGAGTAAGAAGCTAACTTAATATCAATGAGGTATTCAATGGTGATGGCAGCTAATATGGATAAATCTCCTATCAATTACTTTATCTTAATTAACTATGTTTTGTTGCTATAACGTCTCAGTAGCATTACAAATCTCAACCTTAATTAATCTTATGTCTAAGATTAAATTAAGACTACAGATTGATTTCTCAAGTTCCAGCCAAAGAGTTTACAAGGTGAGCTCATATGTCTATGCTAGTCATAATGAACTTAGATCTACATGATTCATTTTTCATGTATATTTTATTTAAGTTTAAATGCATCATTCAAGTCGATTCCATTAAACTAAGTCTTTTCAGCTTTTAATTCAATAAAGGAAATTAACTTTAAGCTTACTTGAATGAAATCCTAAAGAGAGTATAACAACAGAAATTGCGTTAATAAGATAAAGTAATATCGAAGTTCATTACCATACTAGCTTTAAGTATTTAGCTCACAATGAGCTAAGAGAACAAAAACGTAACATCTTATTTCCATGTTTTCTAGTAGATTGAGAACCAGAATGAAGATAAAACAGTTAGTAAAATGAAGCAAAAACAAGTGAAAGAGAAGAAGAAGAAATGAATATTATTGGCTTGTCTTCTTCCTTGCCTCCTTTCTTTCATTTTCTATCTTCTTCCTCTTCTTTCCTTCTGCGCAAAATGTCTCCTTCATACAATGCAGGTGTCGGTTCATTTTTCAATAATCAAAGTCCCTTTTTTTTGCTACCCTCCGAAAAGGGTGCACTTTCCTTAAAATGATCCTTGGGATTATGGTTTCTTCATAGTACAAGGACGCATGTCGAGCTTCCAAGAATTGGCGACCATAGATGCAGGCACTGAGGACACATGTAATAACAATTTTTTATGCATAAGAATCTCCTTTTTACTTTTAGCATGAGCTAGACTACACGACGAACCTCTCACCAAGCTTGCATTGCAGTGCTACAGCTATAACAACATTTGGCCCTACTACATCATCTAAGGATCTCAAGCTTTGCAAGGGGTCCTACACAGAAGAAACTTTACTGCATAAATTGTTTTTAAAAAAAACTTACAAAGATAGCATAATAACAACACTAAGCCTAGAACTAATTAAATAGAATATAACTAAGACATAAGCATTAAAAACACTAAATCACCTTAAGATAAGAAATAACTCAGACTTAAAAATGCTAATATGACTCTAAAATCTTAGAGTTATCAGTGAAGTTTCAAATATACTTATTCCACCCAATATAACACTTTCTTTTTAATGTTGGGGAAGGTACCTCGAGGTGAAATAATGGAAATGAGAACCAAGCTTCCAGTAAACAACCTAACGTCTAATGGGCTGATAAAATTAATGGGAAATATGTAAAAATGGCATTTTCCTTTATTGAACCTGTTTAGGCGGGAAAGAATGCATAAATTGAACTTCCTTAGGAAGTGATTACTAGAGGAGACCATAGTTCTCTCTGGTGCGTCAAGCAACTCATGCATTGTTGGGGGGGGGGGGGNGGGGGGGGGGGGGATAGAGGCTTGTTGCAGGTCTTGCCTATATACATGTTTCTTTTTCTTTAAATTTGCTAGTGTTGAGCTTAGAGACATGATTCTAGATGAGGGTCCATGACACCTAGTTGGCAGGCTAATTATGGTTAAAGCTTGGCATGAAAATATGGACTTGTCCAAGGATGCCTTTCAGACAGTCCTAATATAGATCAAATTATGCGATGAGCCTTTAAATATATGGAATTCAGAAGGTTTAAACAGGATTGTTAGTGCAATAGACGTCCCTCTATTTTTTGATTATGTGGAGGTTGATATCAATTCTTAAGTTGTGGAGTCCATAAATGTGAAGCTGCCAAACGACAAACTCATCAAGATTAGAGTGGAGTAATAAGGTTTGTGGATTAAGGAAAACCAATCAGGGGAGAATGAGCAGATAACTGCCATGGCAGAACGGAAATGAGGGAATCAAGACCGTAGACACGATTCACTAGATAGATTTAATCTCATAATTAATGCTAATATACATGGATTTAGGGGATATTCGGCTATCCCATGAATGAAGCTATATCTCCCCAAATACGGGAATATTCCCCCAATATCTAGAGATAATTCGATTGATACGAGGAAATTCTTCATATATTTAGTGATAATTTCATTATTAAAAGATATGTTATCAGATTCTGTAAAAGCCTATAAATACAGGCTAGTTGTAAACATTATTCATTCAATACAAGCCAAGCAAGAATACATTCTTCAGGCATTATGATTACTCTTTTTCTAAAATTCTTAATCATTCGTCGAGTGTGAAAAAAATATTTACATTTTGGTGCTTTCATTGATAGTGTAGAGTATACTACAGGAAAAACCCTTCCAAAGATGAACAATTCCTAGAACCAGATCAAACACTGCCCTAAACAAGGAAAATGAAACTTGGAACAAAGAGGATCATGTCAATCAACCCGCTCTGCCAGTTGAGATGCTCTAGACAATCCGAAATGGGATGCAGGAGATGGAGCAAAGGAATGTTGAAACGCTACGCAATGCATGGCAAAAGGTGCAAGACCATATCAACATACTGCAATGGGAATTCCCACGGACATGTGCGGAGGTTAGCCAATGAACCAACTACAAAGAAGCCTGTGAAAGGACAGTGAGAACATCAGGAACGTGCAAAATGAAGATGTAGAAATCTAGTCCCAATTCCATACAAAAGAAACAATGGGAGAAGCCCATCCATCGAAAGTCATGACCGAAGAGGCTATGAAGGAGATGTTGGAAAGAAAAATGATGGAGATGAGGAATATGGGGATCGCGAGAAAGGTTGATCTCGAATTGCTCACCAGAACCCCCTTTGAGTCTGGAAATCGACACAAAGTACCTCCTAACTATTTCCACCAAGAGAGGAGAATCTCTGCATGAATGTACCTACAAATTTAATGAGGAGATGGCCAAGGTGGAGATTTGTGATGAGTGAGTGCAGGCTAGCTTTTAGACGGGGGCTAGACCCAAACTCACCCTTCTTCGAGGATCTGTCAAAGGTGAAGCCGTTGACTATGGCTGAGACATTCCAGCGGCACAAACCTACATTACACTGGAGGAAGAAAAGGAAATTTTGTTGAAGCTGGAGGAACTGAGGAACGATGAGTCCCAAAAAGAAGAATAGAACTCCAAAACATACAGCAAAAAAACTCAAAGGACAAAGAAAGATAGTGAACAGGATGACAATAGGCAGGATAAAACTAAAATCTGAAGGAGATATACTGACGATGTCCATCCTAGAGACAAAGTCTACACACCTTTGACAGTGTCAATAAACCAAGTCCTCGATATGATCAAAGGTAAACCTAGGTTGAAGAGCTCGGCCATTACATGAAGGACCGCTTCCAGCTGAAAGACTACATAGAGAAACTAATCAAAGACAGTTTATGAAAAAAAGAAGAACTGAGATGGGAAAACAAAAAGGAAGTTCGTGATGGGGAGAAGCGTGACAAAAGAAAGCGACCACTTTAGATTGTCGATATCGTTATTGCATTGACTAAACATGAGGGAACTACCAAGAAAGAAAGGTAGGTATACTGTAAGAAACCAATGTGGGAGGAGAACCATGAGCGAGGAAGTTCTTCGAATGACAGTGGGAATCTCCGGTTCATATTCGACGACTTGGATCTAGAATATGACGAGCATCACAGTGATGCCTTAGTCATTTCAATACTTGTCAAAAATTTCTTATTGAGGAGAGTACTGGTTGATGAAGCGAGCGCCGTCAATATTTTACATCGCTGCACACTTGAAAAAATGTCCATAGAGGATCAACAACTATAGGGACCTTCATAACCATTGATAGGTTTCAACGGGACCGTCAGTTACTCTAAGGGAATCATTGATCTTCTATAATGCCTTAACCTCCCATAATGCCATCCTAGGGAGGACTTGGCTGGATAAGATGAGATTTGTGCCATCAACGTTCTACCAACTACTGAAATATCAATCTCTAGAGGGGATCAAGACCATAAGGGGTGATCAAGCTACTACTCGTATTTGCGCTCTAACCGCACAGGTATCGACGAGAAAGAAGACAACGAAAAATAAGGTGGAAGAGCCTGTGGCAGCTATGGAACAATAGAAATCACAAGAGGATGGTCAGGTGGGCCTGAGGTACGAGGTAGGGGAGGAAACTGAACTTGTATGTTTAGATAAAGAGACGCAGCAGACAACCAACATTGTGGCTCACCTTGAGCATACAAAAATAGAAACATTGGCAGAATTCCTGCGGTAGAACAAAGATGTCTTTATGGCTATGACCAAGAAATGACAGGTATATTGAAGATATAATATTCTATAAGCTAAATGCAAATCTTGCTGCCAAACCAGTAAAGCAAAGAAAGTTGAGTTTCACCCCAGAACAGACATGGCAATCAAAGAGGTAGTGGAAAACTATTTAAAACGGAGTTCATCCGCACATGGACTACCCGGAGTGAATCACAAACATGGTTATGGTGAAGAAGAAAAACAAGAAATGGAAGATTTGCGTAGACTTTAGCGACCTGAATAAAGCTTGCATGAAAGATGAATATTTGTTGCCAACAATAGACCAAATAGAGGACACCACGTCTGGGCAGGAACTCTTCAATTTCATCTATGCTTTCTCAGGATGCAGCTAGAGAAAAATGTTCCAACCTGATAAAAAAAAAGCTTCATTTATAAATAGAGAACTTTTTGTTGTAAAGTAATGCCATTTGGGTTGAAAAATGCAGGTGCAACTTACCAGAGGCTCTCGTGAAGAAAATTTTTCAGGAGCAAATTGGAAAGACAATGGAGATTTATTTGGACGACATGCTAGTAAAGAGTTTTAAACGGGAAGACCACATCAAGGACTTCGATGAAGCGTTCTCAATCCTGAGACAATGTTCTATGAAACTAAATTCAGAGAAGTGCACTTTTGGCAAAGCAGCAGGAAAATACTTGGGACACCTGGTCATACAATAGGGAATTGAGGTTAACCTGGATTAGTTGAAGGCCAAGATGGAGATGTATCCTTCAAACTGGAAAGAAATACAAGGCTTGGCTGGAATATTTACAGCGCTGATCTAATTCCTTTCGAGGTCTATGGACAAATGCAAGCCAATCTTCTCAAAGTTAAGGAAAAAATTTGTCGATGGCTAGGATGAAGAGTGTGAAGAAGCCCTTAACAGAACTAAAAAGTATTTGACAACTCCCCCATTACTATCAGAATTGACACGTACTAAATAATTGCTTCAGTACGTAGCTGTGCCATAAATGGATGTCACCGCCGTTCTTATCAGAGAAGAACAAAGAAAACAAAGGCTCGTGTATTTTGTACGTTGGGGACTTACTTCCAAGCGCATAACATAAAGGTGTTAACAAACTCACCAATCAGAAGCTTAATGAACTCACATGAAATCAGCGGGAGAATGGAGAAGTGGGCAATAGAGCTAAGCCAGTATGAAGTCCATTATGAACCAAAGATGTAAATTAAAGGGCAGGTTCTAGCTGACACCAGCAGACTTCAGAAATGATGTGTGGGAAGTTGACAACGGATCACAAATTAGAGGAGAAAATGGAACCTGGAAGCTATACATTGATGAAGCCTCAAATAATAAGGGAGCCATAGTGGGAGTGGTGCTACAAACCCAGTTTGGAGAAATATCGAAGCATTCCATTTCATTCAGATTCAACGCCTTGAATAACAAAATAGAATACGAAGCCTTGATAGCAGAAGTCTCTCTGCTATGGGAATTTGAGGTACTGATGGAAAGATATTCTATGACTCAATGCTAATTATGAAAAATGTTACAGAAGAATTCACGAAAAAAGATGAAAGGATGACCAATTACATACAACGGACGAAAAAGTTGGTGAGTCAACTGAAAAGCTATGAGATCTGTCAGATCCAAAGAATGGAAAATGGGCATGTGGATGCTTTGGAAAACTTGGGGCTTCACTGCAATTCCTGCACAAAAGGAATGTGCCGGTGGAATTTCTCAAAAAACCAACTATTTTATCCCTATTGAAGGAACTGGCAGATGTAGAAGTTGAAAAAGAACCAAGCTAAAAAGATGACATGATATGCTTTTTAAAGGATAGGGTACTACCTAGTGATAATATTTAGGCAAAGAAAAGACAACAGTAAAGTTCCAGGTATTCTCTAACTAATGGATTGGAGCCCATTAAAATTGGAGCCCAAATATGAAGTCAAACATTAAGCGAGCAGCAGAATGAAGAACTCCTAAAGTAAAACCTTGATTTGTTAGAGGAAAGAAGAGAAACGGCTCTGATCTGGATGGCTAACTACAATCAAAAAAGAAAATCTTACTTCAGGTAGAAGGAAAGTTCGAATCGAACTAGGAAGGACCATACATAATCAAAGGAGTAGGTGGAAGCGGGTATTATTACGTGACAATGGAAGAAGGGGAAAATCCGGCAAAGTCGTGGAAGGCCATTCATCTGAAAAAGTATTTTTGAATATGATAATGAATAATTTTCTCGTGGTTTTTTCCGATAAGAGTTTTCCACATAAATATTATTTGTAAACTCCCTCTCTACTTTAACAAAATATATTAAAGGTCGGTGGTCTTGTGACCTAAGCCCTTGAGAGCGGAAAAAACTTTCTCTCTAAAATGTGAAAATTAAATGTCGGTGGTCTTGTGGCCTAAGCTCTTGAGAGTGGGAAAAAATCTTCTCTCTAAAATTTGAAAATTAAAGGTCAGCAATCTTGTGGCCTAAGCCCTTGAAAGGGGGAAAAATCTTCTCTCTAAAATGTGGAACCTAAAGGCCGACGGTCATGTGGCCTAAGCCGTTGAGAGCAGGAAAAACTTTCTTTCTAAAATATGGAAATCAAAACAAGTGAAAGCTTAAGTATAAAAGCGGACGACTTGAAGGAAGCATGAGTGTTGGGAAGAACGGGACCAAAACTAAAAGAAAACCATTTCCCAAAGAAACTAAAAAACAAAAAAGCAAAAATCAAACTCCTTGAGAATAGATTACAGAGACAGCGGATGCATAACCAAAAACATTGTAAGCGGAATTTTCTTTAAGTTTTATACAAAGTGAATCTCTTAAGTGTGTTTACTTGATAGCAAGATTTCTAGTTTTGCTAAAGCATCCAAGAAGATTGACATAAAGTAAGTTCTAAGTGATTGAAGATGAAAGTAAAGTAATTCTTCAACAAAAAAAGGAGAGCAGTAATTTGACAAATTATTGGAAAAGTTTCAGCTGCAGTGACTGCAGTAGTAGGAACGGAAGCGTCTTCAGTAGAAGTGATTGCCTCAACTTGGGACTCTCAAGTGCCATCAAGGGGAACCTAGGGAGGGTTGTTAGCTAACCCATCCTTGTAGTTGGCTCGGTTGACTAACTTCTCAGCCTCACTCTCCTCTCGGCCTCAGACCTGGCCAGTTCAGCAGCCACCAATTTCTCTTTCATGGCCTTCAACTTCTCTTCGAAAGTAGCCAAAGACCACTCAGATTCTACTAAGGACTATTTGGCAGTCTTCAACGAGTCGTCAAGCTTCGCATGTTCCTCAGCCACGACAACCACATCTTGAGAGAACCTCTCCAAGGCACTTTCAAGATCGGCCTCAGTTCTCTTCAGTTGTTCAGTCTCATCCTGGAAACATTCAATGATGGCATGGATTCATGAACCTCCTTCTTCCAATGACCCATACTTTTCTCGATTGCCAGAAAATGCTCTTGAAGGATACTGTAAAAAATGATGGCCTAAAATATTCACAAAAAGAAGTCAAGTGTTAGTAAACGTAAAAATCAGACAAAGGAACACATGGGAAAATGAAAAAGGAAAAGACCGGTACCTTCAGAGAGCATATTTGATTCCCTATAGTCGCAATGTCCACATCGGACTGGACCCCGTGATGCGCTATGTTTGCTGAACGAGGATCATTGAGGAAGCTCACATATAAAGGGATGGGGGAGCACCTACGAAGCACTCTATCTCCATAAGGCTCTACAATTCCCCCTTAAGAGATAGAGGAATGAATGGGAATAGACTCCCTTTGCTCTGACTATAGAGGAGGAGGGGAATTAGGGGAGTAGGGGCAATAGGAGGAGCATGATCGTGAGAGGGAGTGGGGCCCGCATGAGAAGAACTCGGTGTGTCCCACCTTTTGGCAAACGTTCCTCTCCTCATAAACCACCCTAACTATGGTACTGTAGACATGTCTCGACATATCAACACAGACACTAGACCTTCAAAGAAGGGTCGCACTTTCCTCGCCTTCCCGTTTAGAGTTCGTAGAAGTATAAGTACTTGAAATCGAAAGGGCAGGAGCGGGATGCGAATCAGGAATGGGAATACCTTAGGGAATTGAAGAATAAGATGTCAAAGTAGACGTTGATGCAACGGGAGCTGTAATAGGGATGAAAGCGTTCTTAACCTCCCTCCGTTGATCAAGGAGATCAGTCCAGTCCCACTATCGGCAACGGTAAGTAGCGTTGAGTTTTTCCTCAGAGGTTGAGGATAAGTATGGTTTGTTACTTTTTTGGAATCTAGAAAAAGATGAAAAACTTGTCAAAAAAAGAGAGGAAAAAATAATTAAAAGAAGAACGAGTAATTGATGCTCCGACTCCCCATGGGAATGGCCTAGAGGCCATAAGCACCCCAGTTCCCGCCAATCAATATGGTATCTTGTTCCCAGTCTTTATCCCATTTTAGGATCACAGTTATCAATTTTCCTCTCTGCTCGGATGGACGGGGGGCAAGATAATAGGTCTCATTGGGGTATTAACTATATAGCAGTAGAGAAGCTTATCAATTCTTAAATCGAAGTTGTATCTCCTATTCATGGCTTCAAAGTCTAGGAAGACCCTATAAGAACTAGGGTTAAATTGGGATAGGGCTAAACCAATGGTGTGGAAGAACTCTTGTATAAAAAGGGAAAAAGGAAGCTTGAGACCTAAGGAAATATACATTGGGCTTAAGGTAATTTTGTAGGTAGCACTACATGGCATACCAGTAGAATCATTCTCCCCTAAACCACAAATGCCATATGGTGGAAAGGCATCACGGTGAGAGGCTACAAACGATCATGCTCAGCTAGGGTCCTAACTAAGCGAATGGGAGGTTTGAACTGGCTGCCCTCGCCTGCCATGACTTAAGAACTCACAAAGGAGAAATTTATAGAGGAGAAGAAAGCTCGCAAAGAAGGAGAATCTATGAACAAACTTACAAGGAGCGAAGGCATAATAATCAGTGAACTTGAGAACAAAATAAAAAACGCCTTATAAATCTTGAAAATGTGTAATGGAAAGGACATTTTGCAGGGAGGTGTGACTAACAAGATGATGGAACTGTCATCTGAACTGATGAATGAAAGAGTGACAACTGGAAAGGAAAAGGAATGTGTGTTGTTAAAAACATATCACTGAAGCACGCGCCATAGGTTCCCAATAAGAATGACTGAGAATGGGAAGATGAAGAGACATGGAGAAATTATGAGCGGCCGTTTTGTATATCAACATGGAATGTGTAACGATAAAAGTAGATGACGAAGAGTCATTTTAGAGAAGCGTGTCAATGATAGTGGGAAATGAAGCAACGTCCGTACATGTTTCCTCTATTTAATAATTATATTATTTGTGTGTTATTAATGCGTGCAGGTTTCAATAAAATGATGAAAATGTAAAATGTTCAATCAATTAACCTCTTGTCGAGACATGTATGAAACATAATCATTACACCTCAGCGAAAACAATTTCGTTGAGTGTAATGGGAGAAAAATAAACTGGTATAGAATCTTCGCCAGGCCACATGGATGAAGGAAAACCAATCACGGGAGAATGAGCAGATAACTGCCGTGGGAGAATGGAAACGAGGGAATGAAGACCGTAGACACGATTAGACGGATAAATTTAATTTTATAATTAAGGCTAATATACATGATTTTAGGGGTTATTTGGCTATCCCATGAATGAAAACTTTATCTCCCCAAATACAGGAATAACCCCAATATCTAGCGCTAATTACATAGATACAGGGATATTCTCCATATAGTGATAATTTAGTTATTAAAATATATGTTATCAAATTCTGTAAAAGCCTATAAATATAGGCTAATTGTAAACATTATTCATTCAATACAAGCCAAGCAAGAACACATTCTTCAAGCATCACAATTACTCTCTTTCTAAAATTCTTAATCGTTCTTCGAGTGTTAGAAAAAATCCTTTACATTTTCCAAGAAAGCGTGTGTAATGTATGGTGTTTGGCCATGATTGTTCCAATATTAAAACTTTTCCTATGATATAGCATCAACCCAAAACTGCTACTAGTTATTCCCCAAGTAGCAGTGTATTATAGTGAGATGGAAAGAGCCAGCAATTCAATGAACACTGAGGTTCAGCTAGAAAATGAGGTTGTTGACCTAGTGGAAGCCAAGAAGGATTCGACTATGCAGCCAATAAGGGAAGATAGTGTGGTTACTCATAATACTTTTTCTTCCCTAAATGATAATGATGAACCTCATAACCTTTAATATCCTGATATATCTGATGAGGCCAATGATAGGGTTGAGGGATGTTCTTATTTTAAGGAGGATCTCACTAACCAATCAGACAAGGATGAAGGTGAACACTGTGCTAATATTCATCAACAAGACTCCCCTAACATAGAGACTCAAAACCCTTCTAAGCATGCTAAAAAGAGGGTAGGGAATCCAAATTGAATAATGTCAATAGGAATGATTGCAGAAGAAGCTCTAGGGTTAAGGCAACACCCTCAAAATCCTAATGATCAGTGTAGCTTTATGAAACATAAAAGGGCTTAACAATCTTCTTAAATAGTTTGAGGTCAGAAAACTATGTCCAAATTAGAGACTGAGTTTATCTGCAATTCTTGAAACTAGGTTGAAAGTAAGGAAATTTAATAATATCAGTAGAAGTACTTTTGGAAGCTCGCCTTGCATATCCAACTACTCCAATGCAAATAATGGGAGGGTTTGGATCTCCTGGAATCCGTCAAACTTGTCTATAACTATGGTTAGCCAAACAAACCTTGTTACCCACTATTGTATCTCAATTTTGAGTTGTATGGTGGATTATTATGTTTCTTTTGTGTATGCTCCAAATGAGCCCCATATTAGGAAGAATCTGTGGACCCATCTGAAGAACATTGTTCTTGGAATTATCTAGAAACCTTGGGCCATCATGGGGCATTTCAATGTTATGAAATACCTTGATGAACAAATTGGAGGTTCCAAAGCTGTAGATGAGGGTATCATTAATTTTGTGTCCTACAATGACCATTTAGAAGTGGAAGATATGTGTTATAGAGGCAGCAGGTTTACTTAGACCAACAATAGAGTTAGGCCTAGCACTTTTATGAGCATAATTGAGAGGATCATGGTCAATGATCAGTGGATCCTTCACTTTAGGGATTCAAATGCTTTCTTTTCTCACCCAAGAATCTCATATCACTGCTCTCCAATCCTGTACATGAAAGTTAACTCTGACAGACATCCCATAAATTTCAATTTTTTTTTATTTTTGGCTGATAGAGATGATTTTTTCCCTTGTATTCAGCATGCTTGAAACTCTTCAGGTTATGGCTCTCCCTCACATGCACTTTTTAGGAAGCTCAAAGCCACAAATCTTGCCCTAAAAGCCCTTAACAAAACCCAATGCTCTGATATATCATCTAGAGCTCTTAAAGTAGGGCAGAAACTTAGGCAAGCTTTCCATCATTTTAATTCCATGAGAAAGGCTGAATAGAGCTACCTCAGATAGAAGGCCTAAGCTTAATGGGTTAGCCTTGGAGACAACAACACTGCTTATTTCCAAAAGTTATTTCGAAAAACAACACAAGAGTCATGCTTGTGATTTTAAGTGATGACCAAGGTAGCACTTCTTCCAATTGAGAGGATATGAAGGTTCTCATTGTTCATCTTTTCACCGATCTTCTAGGGAACAAAGGCACTTAACACAATATTTGATTGGAGAATTCTTCAGAGGGTCTATCCTAGAATGATCCATGCAGATCAATTTGACAAGCTAGTCAAATCTATTTTTTCTTAAGAGGTTAAAGATGTGATTTTCTCTTGTAATAATGCTAAAGCTCTAGAGCCTGATGGTTTTACTTCTAGTTTCTTTAAGAAATCTTGGGAGGTCGTTGGTAATGATTTCACATGTATTGTGTTGAATTTCATTCACAATGGTAGTATGCTGCCTCAATTAAACCACACTTCTATCTCTCTTATTCCCAAAGTGGATCACTCTCAAAAAATGCATGATTTCAGATTCGTATCATGTTACAACATAGTCTACGAGTATGTTTCAAATATTTCAAACCCATATCATGCTATAGTTTTTGTCATTGTGATGAAGGCTATGGCAGGGCTCTTACAGCATACTTCTTCCTTGCTAGGGTTTAAATTGTTGGACGGGTTTTAAAATTTCAAGAAAAATCATTGACCGACGAACGATTCATGGGTGGAATATGAAAAAATTTTCTAAAACCAATTTAGTCATATTAAATATTAAAATCATACTTACGATTATGCATACTTAGTTAAATGTATTCAATAAAGCTAGAAACGATTTATACCTTATGTTGTATCAGAGAATTTCTGACATGGTGAAATCCTATTCATTGTCTTTGAGCTCTTCGTTCTTTGTAGAACTCAAATTAGTCTTCACAATAACAACCACTCATTGGATTTTAAATTATATCTTGCAAGGACATCATTAGGAACAGTGTGTGGGCTCTCAAAAACAACTGAGGAAGAAAAATCAAAATTTTCTCTTCCTCTGGTGTATTTCGGCAGCAACTAATGGGGAGGGAGAAAAACTTTTTTCTCAGCTCTATCTAATCACACACTGTGTTCAGGGTTTATATCTACACACTTAGGGAAGCAACCCTAATTCCATCCCTTATATAATTATTACAAAATTTGTACATATACCCCTATATGTTAAATTACTGAAAAGTTACCCCCTAATATTTGCTATTACTGAAAATTGCATATCTCCCTAGAGTCAATATTGTCTCCAAATTCATCAATCCAAATTGATAAATTAATTTGATCCCCTTCATAAAATGCATGATTTCATATTTGTATCATGCTGCAGCATAGTCTACGAGTATGTTTCAAAGATTTCAAACCCATATAATGCTGAATTTTTTGTCATTGTGATGGAGGCTAGTGTAGGGCTCTTGCAGCATGATTCCTCTATGCTAGGGTTTAAATTGTTCGATCGAGTTTTAAAATTTAAAGAAAAATCATTGAACCATGAATGATTCGTGGGTGGAATATAAAAAAATTCTAAAATCAATTTAATCAGATTAAATATTAAAACAATACGTATGATTATGCATACTTAGTTAATCGTATTCAATAAAGCTAGAATTATTTATACCTTATGCTGTATCAGAGAATTTCTGACTTAGTGGAATCCTATTGATTGTTTTTGTGTTCTTCATTCTTTGTAGAACTCAAATCAGTCTTTACACCAACAATCACTTGTTGGATTCAGAAGTGTATCGTGTAAAGATATTGTTGGGAATTGAGGATGAAAAATCAAAATTTCTCTTCCTCTGGTGTATTTCGGTGGCAACTAAAGGGGAGGGTGAGTAACTCTTTTCTCAGCTCTGTGTAATCAGACACTGTGTTCAGGGTTTGTGTCAACACACTTAGGGAGGCAACCCTAATGCCATCCTTTATATAATTATTATGGGATCTTCACATGCACCCCTATAGTTAAATTACCAAAAATTCACCTCCTAGTATTTGCTATTGCCGAAAATTGCATATCTCCCCAAAGTCAATGTTGTGTCCAAATTCATCAATCCAAATTGATAAATTAAATTGATCCCCATCAATTAATAAATTAATTTTATTTAACTAATTATCCAATAATTATAAAATAACCAATTAATTGATTTGAACATTAATTACTTACTCTTCACGAATTAAGTGACAACACCCATCACATATGGGTTCAGAAAATATTCCTTGGTCCAAAACACATTTTTTGTCCAACTTGTGTTGTTTTTCATTCTTGTCCTTATGAGCTACTCCTGAGAACGAATAGACCCACATGAATAAAGCTATAGGATTCAAATACTCGGAAAATTTATTTCGTTAAATTCCTGACCTATTTAATCTTGACATCATACGACTCCATTATAGGTCCGATGCCGAATCAACTCTCGATCTCGTGTGTTGCATTTTTTGTTGGTGTAAATAAACTCTTTTATTTCATGGTCCACATAATATTTTAACATATTATCCTTCGTAAATATGGGTAACAAGAGCAGGATATAAAATTACTATTTTACCCTTCTAGTTATTATTTCCTTAACTCCTCTATTGACTATGAATAAGAAAGACATAACACTGAATTATCTCACACAGTTCACCATGTTTTATTCAATGATTCATTTCATCCAATACTTGTCCAAGCTAAGGTGATATCGTATTGTTGAATTAAGGAGTGTGTGATCCATGTGATTGAAAGACCCAACTATACATTCCTTCATGAATCTATCAACTTTGCCCCAACTTTGAACATGAGAAAAAATGGAGCAGAGAGCTAACCTGGATGGATGTATTTGAATAAAAGAACGAACTCAACCGAAGTACTACAATTAAAAGAAGAAAAACAAAGACCAAGATCTTTTTTTATAAAAACTGAAATGGGAACCACAAAAAATAAAACAAAAAGAGAGAGATTGAAAGTGAAAAAGGCTAACATAGCGGATTTTCTTATATTGTCACTCCAACATAGTTGAATCACGATCCCAACAGCTGAGGTATTATCTGGCAATTCAAACTCACTCCTTTAGCATATCAAAGACCACAAGTAACTAAGTCAAACTTCGTATTTACCTCAGAATTAGGGTAATTATGAAAATACCCTTAAAGTGTAACATTTAGATTCAGAGCTAGATAAAACAGTTTTACTCTAAACTAATTTGTTATGGTCTATTCAACATATTTTATAACATGTCTAGGTCATCTGTTAGAGCCTCCACTCCATACCTCGAGACCTACATCCTTTGGTTCAACCTAACAGTCATAATTGAACTCGATTGCTTAGTCGATATTAGGACTGTGAATAACATTCTGAACTAGTTCAGAAGACTTTTTCTGAAAGACCCATCTGTCTTTACTCTTCTTATGTTGACAATAGTTCCAGGACTTCACTAAATTATAAACACACTTTAATTAATACAAAAACTTTCATTTATTCATTAAACTCAGTAATACAAAATGTCTGAGAAATAACTAAATACTCATAAATAGTTATTACACACTACTTTATGGACATAATTCCATCAATCTCCCACTGGGACTAAAGTAGGCGTGTACAATCTTGTATCCCCATGCCCTCCAGATGACCATCAAAGACTTTACTACTTAAAGTTTTCATGAATGGATCTACCAGGTTGTTAATCATCGATATGTGTGTTACTACAACATCTCCACGCTGAATAATCTCTCTAATCAGGTGAAACTTACGATCTATATGTTTGGATCTTTTATGACTCCTTGGTTCCTTCGAGTTCGCTACAGCCCCACTATTATCGTAATAAGGTGTCATGAGCTTGTCAGCTTCTGGAACAACTTCCAAAGTCTCCAAGAACTTTCTAAGTCATACAACCTCCTTTGCAGCTTCACATATTCAACTTCCATGGTAGAATCAGCAATGCAAGATTACTTGATACTTCTCCATACAATTGCTCCACCATTCAAGATGAACACCGATTTCATAATCGAGGGCAGCAGCAACGAACATGAGGATTCAAATGGATTTAAGCACGGCCACCAGCGAGAAGGTATCCTCATAGTCAATACCTTCCTTTTAGGTATAGCCCTTGGCTACTAGCCTAGCTTTGAATATGTCTCCACATTCCCATCTAGACCTCTCTTTTTCCTATTAATCCATTTACACCTTATGGGTTTTACCCCCTCAAGAGGATCTACAAGTTTCCAAACTTCGTTCAAGTACATCAATTATATCTCAACGTTCATGGCTTCTTGCTATAGATTTGCTTCAGGACCAGCCATGGCCTCTGAGTAGGAGACATGTTCATCATGATCCTTATCTAAGACTGATGTTAAGGCATCTCTATAAGACAGGTACCTGTCAGGCTGTCTCACAACCCTCTTACTAAGTCGAGGCTCCATAGGCTCTGGCTCCCGCTGTGGTTCTTCCATTATTAAATCAGAAACAGTTCCTGATTGGGGAGTCGGTGTCCTCCCACTCAATAAATCCTCTAGCAATAGAGTGCTTCTTGACTTTACACTTCTTATATAGTGTTCATAAAAAAAACATGCATTCGTTCTACCGAATGTTTTCTTACCAGACGGACTATAAAAGACATACCCTTTTGTTCATTTAGGATATCCTACAAACATTCATAATTCTGATCGACTGGCCAACTTGCATGTCTTCGATTTCAAAACATGTGTTGGCCACCCCCACATTCTAAGGTGGTTAGCGGACGACTTTCATCCATTCCATTTTTCATATGGCGTGTCAGGCACAGTCTTTGACAGAACTTTGTTTAGAATACATGTTGATGTTTCCAAGGCATATCCCCATAACTAATCTAGAAGGGATGAGTAACTCATCATGGATCTAACCATATAGATTAGGGTTTGGTTCTTTCTCTCTAACACACTTTTTTGTCTTGGAGTGCCAGGTGTTGTAAGCTGAGAAAAAATACTTTCTTCCTTAAGAAGGTCTTCAAACTCTCCACCACGATCGGATCATAGTGTTTTGATTTATTTTTCTAATTGCTTCTCAACCATAGCCTTATACTCTTTGAACTTTTCAAAGGTTTCAGACTTTTGGCGCATTAGATAAATATGTCCAAAACGTGAGTAGTCATGAGTGAAAGTTATGAAATATTCATAACCTCCTCTTACTTGGATATTTAATGACCCACATGCATCACTATATACAAATTCAAGGGTTTGAGTGGCTCTTTCACCCTTCGCTGAAATGGGTCTCTTAGTCATTTTGCCTTCTATACATGATTCAATTACGGGTAGTGATCCCACACTTAAATTTTGTAATAGACCATCTTTTACAAGTATTTTAATCATGTCCAAGCTAAGGTGGCCAAGGCATCTATCACAGTTTTTTGCCACCCCATGTGCATCCTTCAAAAGTGTAGGGCAAAAGAATCCAGATTGAAGCACCTTAGCAGTTGTCCATAGTCCTCCAAAATGCCCTACATAAGGTGAAGAGTGACATTGCTGCAACATGCTTTAAACATCTTCTTTTGGAACACATCTTCTAAATATATGGTCTGGACCTTTCTCATTGAAAGAATTTATTTAATCCCTACGAATGAAGTCCAGGGGGCCTCACTCCACTTACTAAATAATTTACAATGTCAACATACCAAGGGGCCTCTACTGTTGAGATTGCGACCAACTGCTCATCTGGAAAGGTCTCTACTATAGCTGAGTTTGCTATAGCTTTGTCCCCTGATTCCAACCTTGACAAGTAATCTGCCACTTGATTCCCTGTGCCTTTCTTGTCCTTGATCTCCATGTCAAACTCTTGAAGTAACAAGATTTGCCTGGTAAGCTAAGGCTTTGCATCTATTTTAGAGATCAAATATTTTATGGCAGAATGGTCAGTATAGACAGTCAATTTTCTGCCTATAAGATATGCTCTAAATTTATCAAAGGAAAAAAGATGAGCTAACAGCTCATTCTCGGTGGTGTAGTTCAACTGTGCATCAGTTAGAGTTCTACTAGCATAGCAGATAGAGTGGAAGATTTTACCTTTTCTCTTCCCCAGCACTACTCCCACTACATAGTCACAAGCATCATATATAAGCTTAAATAGTAGCTCCCAATCAAGTGCTAATACTAAAGCCTTTTTTAGTTCAAGGAAAGCATTCATACAGTCATCAGAGAAGTCAAAAGTTCTATTATTTTCTAACAGCATGCACAAAGGTTTTGATATTTTTGGAAAGTCTTTCATGAACCTTCTATAGAATTCTCTATGCCCTAGAATACTCCTAATTCTTTTCACTGAGGTGGGAGCAGTGAGTTTTTCAATGACCTCTATTTTTATCATATCTACTTCAATTCCCTTTAATGAAACTCTATGTCCTATGACTATTCCTTCTTGGGCCATGAAATGACATTTTTCCCAAATTTAAGATCATATTAGCTTCTTCACATCTTTCTAGCACTTTTTCAAGATCGGATAAGCATTTTAAGTATGACTCACAAAAATTGAAAAGTCATCCATAAATACCTCAAATGTTTGACTCACCATGTCTGTAAAGATTGCCATCATAAACCTTTGGAATATTGCTCGAGCATTACACAGCCCAAAAGGCATCCTTCTAAAAGCAAAAGTGTTAGAGGTTATACCCTCAAAGCATGTGCATTGGCATTTTGATATGAAATTTAAAGAGGAATACATTTTTCTTATAATTGTTCTTTTAAATTGTTGAATAATTTATATAAATATCTAAAAATTCCATATTCATTAATGAGACTATGATCTTGTATTAGTATGATAGGATTAAGATCATAGATAATGAATAAAATTGTCAGCAACATATTAAAGTATGGAATATTTAATGAATGGTTGCTTGTACGGTTCACTAAGCATTGTGAATGCGTTTGATCTAGATCTGGATAATTGATGTGAATAGACATCTTAATGAAGGTACTTTATGTAATAAGATTATATATGACAGAACCGATGTGAATTGATATCTTTATTAATTGTCGTTTATCATAAAGATTTAATACACAATAATTTGATGATCATATGTAGATCAGTCTGAATCTTAAGTAGTCATCAACTCCTATGCATGCCTATTGGATCTTTTGATTCACTTGATAAGGTATGTTGTTAATCAGACTAGTGACTTTTATTTTGGAGATTCAGTGATGTGGATGGCTGAGGACATGATCTTACAAGATTTAGAATCTAAGTTTTCCTAACGGATCGTATATTAGTTTCCTTAAGTCTTAATTTTGGAATTGAATGGTTATTGAACTGAAATTTATAATAAGATTATAAACTAGCTTATATGAACCCACTGGGCGACCTGCCCAAGGATTTCAATAACAATGATGGTTCAAGAACCCAAGGATTGATTTTAAAGAATAAGAAACCCTGACCTGTTTTCTATTACACAAAGTGAACCTTAGGTAACCTAAGACCCAAATTGATGCTTCAAAAAGAACCAAAGGTATGGTTTAGATGCCACACTCAAGAACAAGGAGAAAAATTGAGTGATAAGTCTAGGTTTTAGACGTCACAAGAATATTCTTGATAAGTCTCAAAAGTTCTAAGAAGAAACAAAGAGAAAACTCTCACAAAGAAATTATATTGATTAAAGTTGTTTCAGACATTGTGAAACTATGCTTAAATAGAAAAACCAAAAGCCTAAAGAGTCCTAAAGTATTTAAATAACCTAAACTAATTTTAAAATATAAAGTGAATATTAATTGCAATAAATAAAGAACTTGTAATCCACCCAAAAGACTCTTAATGGCTGTCTACTAGGTTATGATTGCTAAGGTGTCATGCTCTAATACACTACTATGGGTTGTCCACTTCTAGGTTAGAATTTCCAAGTTGCATTCATTCCTTGTCATCATTTGAAATGCCAAGTCATGATCCATGTGGGTTGCCATGTTAGACTCTACACCATCCTCCATGTAGGCTACCATGTTGGATGCCACGTCATCCTCCATGTAGGATGTCATGTTGGACGCCACATCATGCTCCATGTGGGCTACCATGTTGGACGCTACGACATGATCCATGTAGGTTGCCATGTCAGACGGCACACCATGCTCTATGTAGGTTTCCCTAATCCACATCATATTCCATATCATGCTCCACATCATGATCCACATCATGCCCCAGTCATGTTCCACATCATGATATGCATCCTTTGAGCTTGTGCAACTGGATCCTCATCATTAGTCATTCACTAGTGGATTAATGGTACTTAAGGATCAAAAGGTAATTATAAAGGTAAAATGGTAATTTTAAACAGTTTTAATTTACGAACCAATAATTGGATGACAGAACTACATGAAATGATTATGTTAGTGGACTACATAAGAATATTCTGTAAATACATTCTATAATCTCTAAGATTGCAATTTCATATTTATAGTGGAGTAATAATAGAATTAATTAATTAGATTATTTAATTAAAGAGTTTAAATAATAACCTAGTTTATTAGAGGTTAGGATTATAGGTCCATGATGCCCAAGTCACCTCTATACTACGCTGTCAAGGGTGTGAGTATTTCAGAACATGAGAAAATGACTGATTTGTAAAAGAAATTTTTATTCTAGGGCAAGTACATAATTACGAGATAATTATGTGTGATTAATTAATTAAAAATTAATATATTAAATTATTTATATATTTAAATATAATTTTCAGAAATTAAATATATAAATCATTTTCAATTTTTTAACTATCGATTAGTGAAACAGAATATCTAATTTGTGAGATTAGATAATTAAATTATTATTAGATAATAATTTAAATCATCTAAATCAGTTATTTGTGAAATAATAGATAAGTTAGTTGATAGGGATAATTAGATATGTTAATTTTGAATTAACTGATATCTAGATAATTATCTGATTAAATAAATATTTCATTCCCAGTAATTGTCACATGTCAATCACTAATAGGGTATCAGAAATTGACATGGACTATTATGGTGCCACGTGAGACTACAGTAGTGAGTGTGGAACACTGTAGTGCCACATGGCACTACAGTGGTGTCGTGAGGCACTATGCTGGCTCACGGCACACTACAGTACCATTTGGCATTGCAGTTGTGCACAATTACAGTGGGTCTCACTACAATTGATAATTTTACAATTAAATATTTTAGTTTATCCCTAAAAATCTCATATGCCATTATCTAGAATATATACATATATTATTCTAATGGCCTTAGTAGTTGAAAGAAGATGGGAGAATCAGTTGATCAGATTATCAGTTCGTCAATCAAGAGTTGAATTGAGAACACGATTGGTGTCAGAGAGATTTTCTTCTATGTTTAAACATTAATCAAATCTCTAAAAGAATAATCATCATGTTCTTTTAGAGAACCATCTCATTAAAGTGCTTCTTAGCGAAGACAAAACCTTTATAAACCATAAGTCGAGATGCCAATCAGACCTGAAAAATGCAATTCGGCCGAGAATTGGATGCCTTGCAAAATCAGACACTCTCTCAGAGAGTAAATCTCTCATTTTTTTTCTCACAGTATTTTCTAGCTTCTCTCTAAAATATTTTTTCCAAATCAACGCTCAAAATACATGCTTATCAAAAGTATTAAACTCTACATAATTCCGTCAGAGAGGAGTGGAGAGTTATTGAGAGGTGTGTTAAAGAATGAAATGACGTGCGGTATTTATAGGTTGCAAAACACTATAGAAATCGGTGCAACCAGTTTGGAAAACAGTTGGGTCGATCCCTAATGAAGGGAAAAATTCCTTATATGTGCTACCGGTGCACTGATAGGGAAACCTATTGGAGCAATTTATAATTAAAGATTTTATTCCTTTATTGCACATATCGGTGCACCAGTGAAGAGCCCAATAGAGGATAGGCTACAAACAGTTCTTCATAACAAATTGAGTTGGTTTTGATGTCGAATCAGAGGTGAACCGGGCCTTGATATTATTACACACTTCTATGAGGTTGGGTTTGCTATAGGTTCATAAGTGGTTTGGTCCAGTTCAAAATTTATTGCAACGTGGTGAGTTCAGACAACTTTGATTTGACCCATTTGGATTTTTTTGGTATACTTTGTGCTCTCTATAATACATCGTATGTATCTTGCAATGTACGATTTCAGTTGTCCTTTATTGTTTGGCATAAACACTTAAGATTAAATGTTTTCAACCTTGTTTTCCCTTTATTTAGAGCAACACACTTAATTAAAATATTTCTTCGCTTATTATCTGTCATCATCAAAATTGTCACATTAACTATAGTCAACTATCTCTCCCTTTTTAATGATAACAAACAATTCAATTCAGAAAGATATTGGTTATAAACTTCCCACAAGCATGCAATAATATTTCTAAATTTTAAAGATTCTAAAAATCTCCCCCTTTTGTAAATTTTAATATGAAATACAAATTCTACTCCTTTTGCAATCAACTATATTTCTCCCCTTTTGAAATCATCAAAAAGAATTGAACATGTCATTTTTGTTAAAATCAATTCCCCCTCAATATATCTTTTTTAAATTAAAAATTTTAATTTTTCAAAATGCATACGCACCCAAAAAAAACTCGTGATTTCTCAACAAATAATCAAAATTATTATGAAGGTTAGGCTTACTAACCCTGTCTATCTGTGCCATTATGCACAAGCTTGTATTTGAAGCGTTCATTTGAGATAAAAATATTCTAGAGAGAAGCTATAAAATACTATGAGTGAATAATTGAGAGATCTACACTTTGAGAGAGTGGGTGATCTAGTAAGAGATCATAAAATCTCAATCAAGCTACATTGTTAATATCTGATTGGCACCATGAGCAAATAGGGTTTATAAAGGTTTGGTCTTCACTCTTAAAAAGATCGCAAGGGAAAAATCTTGAAGGGGGATCCTTGGAACGGGAAGTAGGGATAGGTTTTCCCGAACCACGTAAAAATATCATGTGTTGAATCTCTCTTTTCCCTACTTTTTATTTACATGCATCTTACTCTATATCGTTATGATTTTATTTATTTATTTCCATGTATTTAAGCTTTTGCATATTATGTATTTAATTCTTAACTCGTAGCATATCGTGTTTCATTCTTGATCATACAATCGCTACTTCAGTTAATTTAAAGTTATTGCACGATCATTATCTTATTGCTTGATTGTTTATTATAACAATTATCTTTTATTTCAAGAAATTTATTTTTCAAATTTAAAAATCATTCTTTTTGATATTATCCCTTAATAATGCGGTGCCATATCAATCCTACAATTGGTATCAGAGCTTGGGGCTCAATTATCTGAGACTTAATTGTCTTGAGCTATGACACCACCTTTTAGTTTTCAGCAAGGACAATCCATTTGAAAACCTCCTTTTATGGAATAGATTTCAATTTTTGAAAAATTAGAATGAGAATATTTATTCATTCCCTTGATTATAATTTGTGGGATATTGTCAAAAATGATCTTTACCTACCTAGATCACGAGATTTGACCAAGAACAATAAAATTAAATTGCTTTTAAATGCTTAAGCTATGAATAATTTATATTGTGCCTTAAGTATAAATGGATGTGGACGTATTTGCATGTGTAAATTAGCAAAAGACAATTGACATGTATTAGATATCATACATGAAGGCACACATAAGTTAAAGACTCTAAGATTGATATTGTGCCTTAAGCAATTGCATGCATATGGAATTTTTAAGATGCATGAAGTTATGATATGTTTGCAAATTTTAATAGCATTATAAATTCTCTCAAAAGTCAAGTAAGACTATTATTAATAGTGATTTAATGATTAAAGGTCTTAGGTCGTTATCAACATCATGGGAGAACAAGGCAATTACCATTCATAAAGTGAAAGATATTAAGATGCTTTGACTTGAAGAACTCATGAGATCGTTGATGACTCATGAAATGGAGTACATGGAAGAGGATGTGGATTACGTAAAAGGAGGAAACCTATTGCTCAAAACCACATCCATTGAGAGCGAAAAAGTGATGAACAAGATGAAGATCTAATCCACTTTACGAAGAAGCTCTAAAAGCTACTCAAGAATAGAGGAGGCACTTTAAAGAAGAAATCCAAAGAAAAGAGAAGTCCGATTGATAATGAAAAAAGGTAAAAGTCCTTAAATGTTCTACTGGCACACCGGTAGGAAAACTGGTTGGAACAACTTACGTTTAAGGATTTTATTCCTTAATTACACAAACCGGTGCACCGTGAGGAGCCCAGTAGTGGATCCGTTACATACAATTTTTCATGCCAAAGTTGATCTGGTTTAGATGTCGAATTGGAAGTGAATCGAACCTTGACATTTTACCCAATTCTATCCAGTTTGGTCTATTACTATCTGGTTCATGAGCGGTTTGGTCTAATTCTAAATTCTTTGTGATGTTGTGAGTTCAAAAACTGGAAGCCTTCAAGGGTGACCATGAAGTCTTCAAATGTGATCTTGAATCATTCAAGATAGACCTTAAGGCCTTCAGGTATGACCTTGATGTCTTCTGGTGTGTAATTAAAGACATCAACTCTGAAATTTCATATTAACTTTTGACTAACAAAAATTGAGCAAGTATGACCTTCTTAGGTTCTTAGTATTACTTGGTAAAGTGCCTTGAGGTCTGGTATTCAATGCATTGGCCAACTATCCCACTTGATTCTCTAAGTTCCTAAGGGAAACAGCCTCACTCTAGATCATTGTTAACTGATTCTGGATAACAGATTCATTCTTTTCTATATATTCTTTCAATAATCTTTCTAAGGCACCAGGTTTCTAAATTGGTGTGGCTTTTGGACTTGGACTTGCTATGAGAAACTAGGAGGATAGGTTGGTTTGTTGTGTAAGGTTGATGGTCCTACACCTTGATTGCTTCAAGAAAAATTTGGGTGTTGTCTCTAGCTAGGGTTATAAGTATTAGAGTAAGGGTGGTTATTCCTATTAAAATTACCCACGTAGTTCATTGAGGCAGGAATGTAAGGACAACTCTCAAATAAATGCTCCTCTCCATAGTAAACACATGATGATACTTCAGCTACTAGGTTCACTGATTGCTACAATCCTTGATTCTGAGATGCTAAAGATGCCATGCTCAATGACTTGATCATATTGGTTAAGGAATACACTTAGGCTGTCAAGGCTGTAACAGCATCACATCATGCAAGCCTATAACTCTCTTAATTGATGCAGCTCTTGAAGTTTGCATTGATAATTGTTACTTGCTATCCTCGCAAGGATCTCATATGCTTCACTTTAAAACTTGGACAGAATAGCTCCATTTTCTAAGGCATCAACCATGGGCCTTGTGGAAGGATTTAATCCATTATAAAAAAGTCTTCATCTAGATACAATGTGGAATATCATGATGTGGACATTTCCTTAGTAACTCCTTGAATCTCTCTCATGTTTCATATAAGGATTCTTCCTCTAATTTATGGAAGGAAGTAATCTCATTTCTCAACATGAAATTCTTTGTGCGAGGAAAATACTTCATTAGGAACTTTTCAACTACATCATTCTATGTGGTAATAGACTCCAGTTGTAGAGAATTTAACCAGGCTCTAACTCGATCCCTTCATGAGTAAGGAAAAACCCCCATCCCTAAAGCATCCTCTAAGGCTCCTGGAATTTTGAAGTCATTATTGACTTCCATGAATAACCTTAAATGTAAGTGAGGATCTTCAGTGGGCAGACCATTAAATTACCTTACAGTTTGTATCATTCGGAACATGACAGGCTCCAATTCAAATTGTGGAGCTCGGATCTCTGGCCTCAATATTTCAGGGTTCATTGCCCGAGGGGTAAGAAAAGTATAGTCCCTTATGGACCTCTCCCTTTCATCTTCCATAACTTTAAGATTGCTACCATTATTAGCATTGTTGGCATTATGGTTCAGGTTCTCATTCAGGACCACTCCTTCTTAATTAGTCGCCATCTCTCTTACGACAGCTAACCCTCTTTGTTCTCTTCTCAATTGCCTCAAAGTCCTATCAATTTTTTTATGAAAATTGAAGCAAGTTTTTACTGTCTTCACATAAAAGGAAATCCAAAATCCTGCAACAAGGAAATAGTAGAATTTTAGTACAGTCCATGGCAACGACGCAAAGAACTTGTTGTGAGTGATATGTATGCAAGTGCATGTGTCATTAATAAGTAATAAAGTTATAATTGAGTGTTAGTCTCCACAATGATTGATGAAAAAATAATTAGCTAATCAAATCAGTGTTTAAAACTAGGTTAAGTTATATAACAGTAAGGAATTGGGTGTTTAAGATAATCTAAAATAAAACAGAGTAATATTAATTAGAGATGAGACAAACATAGCAAGAATTATGCAATCAATGACTAAATGGGCTAGAATGATTAAATCCCCTTTTTTAAATAACCTTAAGTTAATTCTGTTCAAACTGTTATGGCTTAAGCAACAACATTAACCTCAACTCATTTGTATTTACTTGATTTCCATCCTTTCCACTTCATTTTAATCCAACTTAACTTATTCCTAGCCAATGTGAGACTAACACTATCCAATATTCCATCCAGTAGTTAGGTTTTTGAGGTGAGTGATATATGTCTATATTACTCACTAATTACTTAGATTACTAAAGAATCAAGTAAGCAAGTATTATTCAAGCTAGATCTATTGACTTAAACCTTTCCAATATTCAATACAATGGGTTTTTCACAAAATGATGGCAAGTCAATCAGCAAGAGTAAGTAATAAGAATACATGAATAAAATGTCATTAATAAACTTACAATTTAAAGTTCATTAATGCTACAGCTCCTACCTCTCCAATCACTCAGATTGTGACCTAGAATGCTTTTGCAGCATTAATTGATGAGGAAGAGGCCATGGACCCCTAGGCTAACAGTGGGGTGGAACCTAAACAAGATGAATCTGATGCTCCAGTCGAGATCTTTGGCAGGCCTATGGGTGAACTAAGTTCCCCTGTGACCCAAACTCCTAGCAAACACTCTAAGAAGATGGGCATAAAGGCTAAACTAAAAAACATTAACAAGATTGATTGTATGCGTAGTTCCAGGGTCAAAGCCACTACCTCAGCCTTAAAATAACCAATTTTGCTGCTTTCAATGTAAGAGGGCTTAATACCCCTCGAAGCATACTGAGGTACATAAGTAATGTAGCAAGTTTAATATTAGTTTTTATGTTATTTTAGAAATAAGGATTAATGAGAGGAAGTTCATTGGGCTGAGTAGAGTTATTTTTTACATATGGCCTTGTGTGGCCAACTATGGTCATGCTAATAATGGTAGAATCTGATTATCATGGAAC
Organism: Datisca glomerata; assembly: GCA_003255025.1. Lineage (NCBI taxonomy): Eukaryota > Viridiplantae > Streptophyta > Magnoliopsida > Cucurbitales > Datiscaceae > Datisca > Datisca glomerata. The sequence goes on from QANY01002785.1 coordinate 1,069,018, forward strand.
CATGTTATTTTCTCTATTGATGTACAAAGTATGACTGACCAAACCATATCCTGTAAAGTTACTTTGGTGGATAACCTAGCCTCTATTTTTGTTACTGTTGTGTATGGCTCCAACCCTACTTCTAGGAAGGAGCTATGAAGTTCCCTTAACAACTTCAACTCTGCCATATAGGATCAACCTTGGTCCCTCTTAGAAGATTTTAATGTTGTTAAACACTCTTCTGAGTAAGTTGGGGGTACCAAAACCTGGGATGAAGGCACTATAGACTTTGTGGCTTGTACTAATAACCTTGAGGTGGAAGATCTTTGCTCTAGGTTAATAAAAGGGATGGTCAGGGTACCATCATGAACAAAATTGATAGGGTGATGGTTGATGAGGCTTGTAATAGGCCTTATCTAGATTCTTATTCTATGTTCCCCCTCTCATTGGTATCTCTAACCACTGCCCTGCAATCATGAAGATCAACTTGGTCTTTACCAAGTCTCCTACTGCCTTTAAGTATTTTAAGTTTAGGGCAGAGAAAGATGAGTTTTTACCTTTAGTGCAGCACGCATGGGGGTTCTAATGTGTATCGCTCTCATGTGTATAGGTTGTTTAAGAAACTTAAGCTCACTAAGCTAGTTGTCAAAGAGCTTAATAGGTCCTTTTGTTCCAATATCTCTGCTAGAGCTACTGAGGCAAGGATGAAACTTGAACACACTCAAACTGAGTTATTCTTCAATCCTTTTGATAGTGTTCTGCATGAAAATGAAAATGCTCTCTTCCAAGACTTCATCATTTATACGCAGGCTGATGAGGAGAGTTTCCTTAGGAAGAAATCCAGAGCTTAATGGGTTAGCTTAGGGGATAACAACATTGCTTACTTCCATAAGTTGGTTAAGAGGAACATCAAAGCTAGGATTATGCAGATGCAGGATACTAATGGCAACTCTATTACCAATAGGGATGAGATTAAGAGCATGATAGTGCAACATTATACTGATATGTTGGGCACTCCAAACACTGATCACAATGTTGATTGGAGGGTCTTCCAATTAGCTTACCCAAATACAATTAATCAGATGCAAGCTGCCACTCTTTGCATTCCTATCACTGAGCTTGAGATCCATGAGGCTTTTCACTCCTGCAATGATGCTAAGGCTCTTAGGCCAGATGGGTTTACTTCTAGTTTCTTCAACAAAGCCTGGAATGCAGTGGAAGTGCATGTCTGCAAGGTTATTATGGACTTCTTTAACGATAATGCTTCTCTGAACCTAATCAACCATACTATTATCTCCTTTGTGCCTAAAGTTGAACATTCTTATACTGTAAATGACTTCAGACTATTTCTTATTGTAATATGGTCTACAAGAGTATTTCTAAGATCCTTGCTAATAGGTTGAGGAGTGTCCTACCTTCTATTATTAGCCGTAATAAGAGTGCTTTTTCCCCTAGCAAAAGAATTACTGACAATATTTTTCTCTCTCAGAAGCTTATTAGAAACTACCATAGAAGTAATAATATTGCAAAATGTGCCCTGAAGATTGATATTATGAAGGCTTATGAGTGTGTTAGCTAGAAGTTTGTTGCTTATGCCTTGGAAGTATTGGGATTTCTTCTCTCTTCTGCAATTGGATCATGGCTTATATCTCTACTACCTTCTTCTCTATCAACATAATGGTGAGATGTGTGGGTACTTTAAGGGTGCTAGAAGGATGAGGCAAGGGGACCCCATTTTCCCTTACTTATTTGTCATTGTCATAGAGGCTCTTAGAGGCTTGCTCCAACATACTTCTACCATTCCTGGCTTCCATTTGCATTTGAGATGTAAAGAGCTCGGTATTGTCAACCTTTGCTTTGCTGATGACCTCCTTATTTTTTAAAACTGCAAGGTTGATTCTCTCAGGTTTATTAAGAAGTGCCTTAAGTTGTTTCACTTTATGACTGGCCTAAAACCAAACCCAGCTAACAGCCAGGTTTTTTCTCAGGGGTTTACGAGCACCTAAAGCTTCAATGTCTTGAGTTGTTGGGATTTTAGAGTGGGAAACTCCCTATTAGTTATCTTGGAATGCCACTGGTATCTACCAAGCTTGATAAGAATGATTATGCTAAGTTGGTTAACATGATTGCTTACAGAATCAAGGCCTGGGAATCCAAACACATTTCCTTTGCTTGGAGATTACAATTTATCCAGTATGTGCTTATGGCTATCCATGGGTTTTGGGCTGGCCACTTTATTCTACCAAAAAGAGTACTTCGGGACATCCAGTCCATCTTTAGAAAGTCCCTTTGGTAAGGAAACTCTATGAGGTACACGAGTTCCAAAGTTAATTGGATGGAGGTTTGTTAGCCTAAGGAGAGTGGGGGGTTGGGGCTTAAAGACTTGTTCACTTGGAATATAACTGCCACTGCTAAACACTTATGGTATCTTATCACTAACCCCACTGGCTCACTTTGGAGCAAATGGTGTTACACTCGTCTTATCAAGAATGGCACCATCTTCACTATAAGGTTGCCTACTGACAGCTCTTGGGTATGGAGAAAGCTCCTTAAGGCCAGGGACTAGTTCATTGATTACTGTTATACTAGGATTGGTGATGGCTCGCATACCTCCCTCTAGGGTGACCCTTGGCATAAACATGGTGTGTTGTTGAATAGGTTTTGGAGGAGCTTAACCCTTGACATTGGTTGGGTTGTGGGCACTAAGGTGAGTATGGTAATTAAGGATAGTAGCTGGAATTGGCATGTCACAAACTCTGCTTCTCTAATCTCCATCAAAGAAGCTTATGCTAGTATGCCTCCCCCTCCTAGAGCCTCTTCTGATAGGTGGATTTGGGATCCCTCTCCTGATGGTAGGTACTCTACTTCCTCATTTTACTGTTTGTTGAGGCGGGATGCTCATATGGTTACTTGGGGTGCTTTTGTCAGGTTTCCTTATAATATCCCAAAGCAGGGCTTCATTGGGTGGCTAGCTTGTAGGAACAGACTCACTACTAAGAACAAGTTGGTTAAATAGGGCATCTCTATTGATCTTGAATGTATTATTTGTTGTAATTTGGTAGAGTGCATAGACCATCTATTTTTTAATTGCACTTTTTCCAGCCATGTTTGGTTAGCTGTTATTCAAGCCTGTGATTTTAGCTTTAATGTTTCTTGCTACGATTAAATGATTGAGTGGCTAGCTACCAATACAAGGAAAAATAATTTTAGGAGCCTTAATCTTAAGCTTTCTTTCAATTCCTTTATTTAAAACATTTAGGGTGAAAGAAAATCTAGGATTTTTGAAGGGAAAGTTAGGAATAGGATTAGTATTGTTAAGGCCATTGTCAACTTTCTTAGAGATAGGCTTTGGAATCAACACTCCTTTCCTGACTCTCCCATAAATATGAGGCTTGTTGCTAGTTGGGACCTCCCTCCTCATTTGCTTGGGAGTCCCCCTTGAGGGTCTATTTTGGTTGTCCCCTGGGGTATGCCCCTTGTAGCTTGTAACTTGGTTCATTTATATATTTGGCTTTTATCTAAAAAAAATTCATTAATCAAGATTAAAAACTCCAAGGTTCATCAACCATCCATGCTTAAAAGTGTTTAGCTCATAATGAGCTTTAGGAGAGATTTAATCAGAGTTACAGCCACTGAAATACATGGATTAATTTTAATAGAAGATAATACTACTTAGAAGAAGGACAAAGGAGGCAATGTAGAAGAGAATAAGGAAATATCTTTTTTTCTTGTTCTCTTCCTTCAACGGCCTTTCTTTCCTTTTTCTATCATTTTCTTCTTTCTTCCTGCAACTTGATTCCTCTTTTCTCAGTGAAGTGTCGGCTTCTCTTCAAGAAAGATGGACTTCCTAAAAATAGAACCTCAAAATTAAAGCTTCAACCATACAGAAGGACATTTGTCGCGCAGCAGCATGGACTGGGGATCACTCGAGGGACAACGCCAACTGGACTAAACGATAAAACTTATTGCATGTGTGCATACCTACTGCTATAGCGATGTAGCTTCCTCATTATGTAGCATCTGCCCAGTTGAAGTCTTCAAATGGGACCTTGAAGTCTTCAGTGGTGCATTTTAATAAACTCAATGCGAGCTTGAGATCTTCAAGATGGACACTGAAGTCCAAGCATGAACTTGAAAACTTCAAGCAGATAGGTTACTTAAAGATTTCAAGTCTAAACTTCAAGATGCATTCGATTTATCTTAATCATTTTGATTACACAATTAGGTCATGTGAACACTTTACGTCACAAATGGAAGATTTTACGTTTCAACTAAAAGTCTTCAAGAGTGACCTTGAAGTCTTCAATGGTGCATTTTAATACACTCAAATGTATCATTTAAATCTTCAAGAATGGCACTAAAGTCTTCAAGCATGACCTTGAAGTCTCAAGGATCTAGTTTCCACTTAATATCTCAACCACCAATTTTTTTCTTTCATCTTCAATATTTTGAGTACACAGATATGTTATTATAGTGAACCCATACCTGTAGACGGTGTTTTTTTAGTCTTTAGAGATTTACGAAATGGATAAAATGGACCTTCAATTGATGATCTAAGGGTAAAATCGACTCGTTGCGCTAGAGATTTACAAAATTGATTTGGTTTGGCCAACTCGTATTGTTACGATCAATTTTTAAAGAAGTATTCATCACTGAGTAGATTAAAATCTTTTACGAAGATTGTCACACACACGCCGAGGTTAAAAGGAGTGACTCATTTTTTGGCTTTTTACTATAATGTTTTTTAACCTTTTTTTAGACGAATCAAAGCCGCCAATTTTGAAAGTGACCTCTCATATTTAACTGAATCCCATCTTGTTCCATCAATAGGAGTGGATCTTGATCCGTGTACCAATTTGGGATCCGAACAAGAGGGGATCTATTTTCTTAATCAGTGTCGTTAGTGCTTGCACGAATGGTCACGATCTCCTCAAAGCTTATGTCGAGCTAAAATAACAAATTTTTCTTTTTCTTTTTTTCATTTTTCTTTTCTATCATTGACAAGGAGAGGGTCCAGATGCCTCTACATATACCTTCTGCGATTGAAAAGACCAGACAATGGGAAAATTATATTTTTTGTTGAGATGACACTATAGTTGGATTTTTTATGCGTGCAACTTAGAGGACCGTATTCCATCATAAATTGTCATATGATACAATATTCAAGGGGTAACCATTTGGTTTGATTCACCATAGCCTCAAATTCTGTTGAACTAGAGGTTATTGGGTTGCATCTTTTGGGCCATATAATAGTCATACTAAAAGAAAATCAGAAATAGTACACAGATTATTACAAGTAATCAGGTTAATGTGTTCATTAGTTTTGTACCGACGATGCAGAGCTATTGAACATCACAAAACATATGTATCTCCATCAAACGTATGTGATCTCTCCATCTGGTCGGAACCATTCACATGAGTCTATAAATTGTTTATTTTGGATTCAACCCCATTGTACTATAACAAGACGGTTATCGTTGTTGTAATAGTATTTTCTTCTTGATTCAAATCTTTCACTTTTTTATTTTGGTGCAATATTATTTGCCTCCTTGCTTTTTTGTTCAATTCAAGTTTCTTCACTTCACTGATTATTCTTACAGGACTCGCTTATTCTAGTTAGGTCTCAACTCTCATTGCTTTGGTTTATTCTTGTGAAGTACAATAGGTAAAAACAAATTTTGGTGAAGTACCAGCCGTCTATCAACATCATATGTATCTATTCTCATGGATGAGCATGCTATAGCTCGAATGTGCATGCCTGAAGAGATTTTAGACCTTATGAAGGTGTTTTTTACTTGAAAATTTCATGGTTGTGTGTTATGATATTATGCATCATCAAACTTTATACACACGTAAAAAAGTGTTTGAAGTTAATTATCATAAGACAATCTGTGAGTCAAAAATCTCTCATGCATTCACATTAGATTTGTAGCTTGAACAACAAACATATTTGATCTTGTAACTCAATCCTTCTTATTCATTGCACTGAAAAAATCAATTAATTGTAAGGGCCATTGCGTGATATGTACAGTCTAAATGTCAAGAAAAATAATTCTTCAATTTTTTGGGTCAATATCCTATCTTCATCGTTCATTTTTTATCAAATTAAACCACTTATCATTTTACTATACTTGCTAACAAAATACATAACTTATACGACTGATAAACTTATTTTTTTATCTAATTTTATTTTTTGAGTGTGACTTAAAAATGAGAAAATGATCAATGGAGAGAAGAATAATCATGTAATCATTCTGACACCCTTGAGCTTGCTTAAATGACACATACACCCCTCTAGTTTAAAAATGACAAATAAGTCTCTTCTTTAGTTTAGCTCTGCAAAGACGAGAATAATCATGTAATCATTCTAATTCAACTATTTTGGTACAAAAAGTGCTGAACTATTTGCCACATCTGTGTTTACTTTAATCATTTGTAAATGTGATTACTTCTTCTATTTGTTAAACAATGTCTTCCATTTTTTCAATATATATTTGCCAAGTTATATGTTTAAAGAAAATTAAAATTCGCTTGCACTTTAGTTCAGACATAAATCTCTCTCTCCCTTCCTTTTTTTATGGTGTGGACACAAGTTGATGTCTAACGTGAGAGAAAATTGGGATCAAAGAGAGAATGACAACATTGTTGCCCGCTATATGAATTGGCCCAAAGAAGAAGAGTGGAGGTGGTTTATTTAGTAATTTAGAGAGAGAGATTGCAATGAGAGAGAAAGAGAGAGAGGTCGCATACATAGTGAGATCGTGAAGAGTGAGAAAATGAGATGGTGCAGAGAGAAAATGGAAGAGAGATAAAGACATTCATGGACGCAGATCTAACGTCATCTATAATCTTGCCGACAATTAATCATAGATACAACCATGACATTTCTTGAATATGATGTAGCGCATAGAGAGCGAGAGAGAAAAAGAAATTAAATCTTAACTTAAAATAATATGTAAAAAGTGCAAAAGTGGAAAAGTGGAAATAAACAAATTATAATTTTCGGCCATTTATTTAATAAATAAAAAGGGACATTTCTTTTACATGCCCCATTAAAAGTGTCTTATTGTATAACTTTTTCTTATTTAAATAGAGGGTGTGTATGTGTTGTTTAAGAAGCATAGAGAGTATTAGATGAATTTTTTGATAATATTATAGGAAATAATTAGATATCACATAAAATTATTAATATATAAAACATTTAAGTTTAACTTATATATAATGGTATTTATTGTATAAATTGATAAATTAATATATGTATATATCATATACGATATATGATTTATTATTTTGAAATATTTTTAACAACAAAAATTTTAAAGAAAAAATGATACTTCAAATCATATTCATGTATAAAAGTATAAACATATTATATGTTATATTTCCATTCACTTTACAGTAAGATTTTTATAAATGAATACAATAATTTAGAAAATGGATCAAGAATTAAGAATACTTTGAAGTAAAAACGTCCGTCAAATGAGAGACTTCTTGAGAAAGAACATTTAGAGAAAAAATGAAACTAATACCATATGATTTTTTAAAATAAAATCAAACATTTTTAATAGGTGATAAGATTAAATTGCTCCCGCATTAGATCCTAATTTAACAAAAAATTACTGCTGGATCTTTTAGCATTCTTCCATTAAAGATTTTTTTTTAGACCCCAATCTAATAGTCAAGTATTTTATCAAAAAATTTCAAACTAAACGTGGTAATTTAGGCTTTGTTTGGAAACTTATTTTATTAAAATTCTCTACTTTTATAAAAGAAAATTCGTTTGGCCAGATGAGAGAAAAAGGCAAAACTAAAATTTTATTTCCAAAAACACTGCCCTCCTAGCTTTAAACCGTACAAGGATTTGAAAGGTGCATTGGTAATTGTTCAAAAGTTGTTCCAAAGCCACTAGGCTTACACGGAGACGACATTATGACATAGACCTCTCCACCGTTAATCACTCCTTCAGAGTCCCCAAATTCGGCAACAGAGGACAAGAAAGATCATCAATCGCAACTACAGCCTCAGTCGCCCTAGCCCGATCCTCTTAGCATTCGAACTACTGTTATAAATACCATGAATTCTATTAGGATTTACCATCTGTCTTCTTTTATATTCATTTTCAGAGTAATGGGTAAGTTTTTTGAAATTTAAGTTAAGGTTTTAAAATTTAAAGTTTGTCCTGTACAGTAGATTATTGATAATGGAGTTTTGGTATGAAAATCATGGAAAACTTTTAATGATGTCGGGAAGAAATTCCCGGCATCTATGCTGGATTATAGTGGCCCTTAGATTACATTTGAAGCAATCTGGGTCACACAAAACCCAGCAGGGAGGATGTTTGGAGGGGTTCACTAATACGGTTCACCAAATACGTACAAAAAGAATAATTTTTGGAGGGGTTCACTAATTACGTACTGGGGTTCACCAATTACGTACTGGGGGTCACCAATTATATAAAAAATAATAATTCTTAGAGGGGTTTATCAAATACGTACAAAAGAATAATTTTTGAAGGGGTTCATCAACTACGTAGTGGGGTTCACCAAATACGAACAGAAGAATATTTCTTAAAGGAGTTCACCAATTACGTAGTGGGGTTCACTAAATACGTAAAAAAAAAATTCTTAGAGGGGTTCACTAATTACGTAGTGGGGTTCACCAAATACGTAGAAAAGAATAAATCTTAGAGTGGTTCACCAATTATGTAGTAGAGTTCACCAATTACGTAGTGGGATTCACCAAATAACTAGAAAAGAATAATTCTCAGAGGGGTTTACCAATTACGTAGTGGGGTTCACCAAATACGTATAAAAGAATAATTCTTAGAGAGGTTCACCAATTACGTAGTGGGGTACACCAAATACGTAGAAAAGAATAATTCTTAGAGGGGTTCACCAATTACGTAGTGGGGTTCACCAAATACATAGAAAAGAATAATTCTTAGAGGAGTTCACCAATTACGTAGTGGGGTTCACAAAATACATACAAAAGAATAATTTTTGGAGGGGTTCACCAAATACGTATAAAAGAATAATTCTTAGAGTGGTTCACCAATTATGTAGTGGGGTTCATCAATTACGTAGTGGGGTTCACCAATTACGTAGTGGGGTTCACCAATTACGTACTGAGGTTCACCAATTATCTAGTGGGGTTCACCAATTACGTAGTGGGGTTCACCAAATACGTAGAAAAGAATAATTCTTAGAGGGGTTCACTAATTACGTAGTGGGGTTCACCAATTATTGCATCGTCGTTATTATTTTCTTCAATAACATCTAGCTCATCAAATTTTTCAGAAAATGTTAAACGGGCGAGTGTTTTCCCAAGAACATCAACAAATAGGACACAATAATATAATACAATATTATATTCCCTTCATTTTTTTCCTCTTCTCAAGTCTTTGCTTTAAAGCAGGACTCATCTTTAGTGGTAGCCGATTCTCCGAGACAGATGAGTTCGTATTGTAAAATCGACCAACGTTATCATGTAACATATCATGTGAGATGTTCTAAGGATGGTTGACGATCTTCAACAAAATGTTACACCGAAGATCGTGAGATTTATACTCCCATAAAAATATTCCTAATATATAATAAACTATCATACACCTCAACATATTCAACATCGACAGCCACCCATGAGCAATTCTAGAACAATCTAAAAATTCCCAATTACAAACTAAGAAAAGCCTAACTCCAAACCTCAAAACAGAAAACAGAGTTATAACATTCACCAAACTATCATACACCTCAACAAATTCAATAATAACATCTAAGGCTTGAATATTCACCAAACACTTCAACCTCAACAAATACAATACTGACAGTCATAAAGGAGCAAGTCTAGAAAAATAAGAAAAATCCCAATTACATAACTAAAGAAATCCTAACAAATAACCAGCAATGACAACCGCAAATAAAAAAATCAAAAAACAATCAGAAAATTCTCTATTAAAGACCTAAAAGAACCCAAAACTATAACAAACAAAAAATAAAGCTATCAAGTTTAACAATATCTGACAAATTACCTGGTAACGATAGTCGACAACAATTCCTGCCTTGATGTCATCCATATATCTCAAGACTCACACACCACAATCACTCCTACAAACGTAATTATAAGTGCACAATAAAGGGTAAAATAAGCCCAATCAAATTCGTGATCAGTGAACTTACCATTTGATTGGGTGAGCACTTTGGGCGGACTTAAAATTTTAAATGAAGAGAAGGTTGTTGGCGGTCAAAGTCACATATGTTATAATACAAATTACAAGTCATGATGAGGGGTTAGAACATACAATCTTTTTCACCTTTTTCGGTCCGTCCCATACAGTGGCTTTCTCGTCCATGATGGAGATCTTGGCCATAAAATAATGATCTCGACCATCATGTACCAGAATATGGATCTCGATTACACAATACATTTACACAATCATACTAAGTCAACATTAATATCTTAACTACATTAAATTTTTTTACCATAGTTTCTAGCTCAAGCGTTGGCGCTTATCTATCCACGATCTTGTATTTCCTTACAAAATTAGGAAGCTCTACTAGTTTTGAAACACATTAACTCTACAGTGGCATAACAAAAATATGATACACAACGTATATACAAACCTAAAATAAGGATGATATTGAGTAGTAGACACTCACAACAAAAAATGTGGGAAGAAACCAGAATCGGTTGCTCATCGACGTACGACGAGCCTCGAAGGTCAAAATGCTGACAAACAAGTCTATAAGGTCCGAGCCAAGCCAATTTTCTAGACCGAGAGTCTTTAGGTCTCTCTATTTAGCATGGAGGCCAGAATGTCTAACGAGAATCTCACTGCAAAAGACAAATAAAAAAAAACTTAATAAAAATTTGGTCGTGATGGTGTATCAAATTTTGTTAGATTAGTGTGACTACTACCTATATCTTTTGTAAAAAATATACTCCACTAAACGCTTATCTTTCACTTGTAGTAGGTCCTACAACGTGTACAAACCTACTTTAAATACCTTCTTGTTGCGTTTAGTGATCGGTTTACCCTTCAAAAAGGTGAAATGACTAGAAGACCATCTATCCTCTCCCAAGTGCTCCGCAACTTCATCGGGAATTGGCTTTCGGTAGAATGGGACAAAACTTGTTTACCTACCCAAACATAAACCCCAAGTAAGGTGTTAGATTAATAATTAGATTATCATGTTATATCTATAGAAAAGATGAAATATAAATAAACTGAATAAAATACCTTTTGACATCCTTATGTTGTTCCATTCATAGATGGTGTCCTGACAAATAGCAGGTCAGTGAATGCATTGTCTGAAGCATCTAGTTGGATGCACGTTTCATCATTATCACCTTTATATAAAGGTGATGAAGTGACCAGTAGCTCTTCTTTGCGGGAGGGACTCATATCCTCAACAAAACCTCCTTCTTCTTTACTTTGAGGCGGAGTGACGCGTGGCTCATTGTATTGGGCTCGAGACTTACCGGTGTCCCGTTCCAAATAATGTTGTGCATATATTCCCTTGGACAGCCATCATCTTTCTTTGCATCTCCATTAATTGTGAATTATCCGCCCTCATGGAGCTGTACTACACCTGAAGAGCGATCACGTGTGCACTTAAAGCACCTAACCTGAAGGCTTGCTCTTCAGGTAGATCTGCACACACGTCCTCGCAAATGTATTTACGCTGCGGTCCTCTCAAACCTCGAGGTCACCCGGAACGGCTTGCGCGGTTGTATCGATCTACATAATACAAATATATGTGAATTAATAATAAATAATCAATGGTAATATACCCAACCAAATTTGTAATATTTTCATATGCTTATCGCACAGCTTTTAGGCTAAGCTTCTCCTCCCCTTGATTTTACAAACTAAATATTTTTGCAATGGCCTTATCATTCCACCTTAGCGGCGAAGGTTGGTTCAAGTCAACATAGTTGACAGCACATGCCAACTTCTCCAGATAAAGCAGTTGCATCGAAATGAACTTATTAGTAAATATACATATACATATATATATATATATATATATATATATATATATACATATAAGCCTCCACTTCTGAGGTAACTGAATTAATTGCATATCAAGATGTAAAAGAAGCCTTAGATAAATGGACTATCCCTAAGGTAAAACCTGACACAATTTATAAAATTGGAACCTTTGATTTCACTAGCCGTAAAATCATTAAAACATTTGAATATGCCATTCCATTACAGCATAATGATGATGTTTTATATCTGTTGCATTTGCATGATTTATATCCATTCATGCAAAAATATAAATATGTTCATATAGGCTTAGTGCAAATTGCATTAAAACCTTTAACTCTGTTAGGACTAAACACCAGCATACAATGCACCCTTAGAGATGGTAGGTGTCTGAACTGGAAAGCTTCCCTTATGGGAGCCATAGAGACTAGTTTATCTCATGGACATATTTATTTTAATATTTATCCGAATTTAAGTATTTCTTTATCTGATAGCAATCTAGCCAAAGTACTTGAATTCGAGTTCAATCCCATGGCTATGATTATCTTCCCGGATCATCTCCCTTTGCTATCCTCTTTAGGATTCATATCTTAAGGTTTTAACAACCTTGAATCCTTACACCAGAAAGCAAAGTGAGCAAGGACATACAGTCCTAATATATACTAATCTATTTAATAGCCAAGTGGCTATTCCTCGCATGATTCCCTGGTCTGACATCACCTTTTCTGACACCTGGCAAATTCCCCAGGCTGTCCCTACTAGACCTGTCATCCGACAATCTCTTGATGATGTCATCCAAACTTAAGGTGGCAATGTTTACCTTCGTTTTCAACGACCACCTCTGCCTCTGACCAGAAGCTCTTCTAGTCTTAGTCGCCAAACTGTACCCCCTTATCAAGTGGATCTCCCCGAATCTTCTCGGGCCTCTTTCACTGAACCCTCTAGATCAGAGGAATCTGATCATTTTTTCCCCCGGAGGATCAGATTAGAGGAATTCACATTAGCGACAATCAGATTCCTCATGGTGTTTATGAATCCACCATAAACAGAAGGCCTATGAGCCCTACCGCAAGTGACATGCAATTCAACATTTAAATGAATTTTACACCCAATAGCATGTTAAGACAAAGTCTTCACCAGGATTTTATGCAACCACATTATAAGGATTTCCGAGATTGGTATTTCACCAACCATAATCCTCAACAGCTCCTAGATCTTAAGAACCTGTATTACTTCCAATTAGAACAGAATCAATCCCTTCAGTCCTTCCCTGAATGGTATTACCAGCTCACTCAAAGAGTCAAAATTAAGGATGACCAGCAATTACATGTTCTCACCAATATACAGAAAACCTGGATAACCACAATTGGTAGAACTTACCAAGCTATTCATCCACTACCTTTATCATTAGAACTGGCTCCAGGACAAGGTAACCAAAAATCATTGGTCATTAACCCCTATACTGAGGTGCCTGATAAGACCAACCATCAGGATATTGTCAAGGTAAAAGATATTGTACCTGTAACCAAATAGAACAATTACACCAACCTCTTCCTTCAAACTGTAGGAACACAGTTAACTAAGATTGAGGAACAGGTTTCTCAAATTCAAGAAACCCAATCTAAAACTCCTCCAAAACCTAAGATGCCCTTCTCTGACTCACTTCAGATGGTATAAAGATGTCTTTCTTATGAAAGTCATGCAGAGAAGTGATGCAAACAATGAACATTGGAAGGTAAAGTTCATTGATGGCCTCCCAAGTCTTTTTGCTGAAAGAGTAAGAAGAAAACTCCGAGATAAGCATGATCAAATGGACATTGCTTATGATCAATACACTTATGGACATCTCATTGTCCTAGTAATAGAAGAAGGACTAGGATTATGCAATGATATGAAACTTCAACATATGATGAAGAACCAGAATCTTGACAACAGAAAAGAATTAGGTGAATTCTGTGATCAATTTGCCTATGATACTAAAATCCAATATCCAACCAATTCTTCTTCATCCAAGACTCCTAGGATTTCCTCCAAACATCCTAAACCGCATAAAAAATACTTTTCCAAAAAGAAATTCAGACATAAAGAACCCAAATATAGACCTCAACCGCAGTAGAAATCTCATAACAGCAAAGGCAAAGCCATTTGTTATAAATGTGGCTTAACTGGACATTTTGCCAACAAATGCTGATCTAAGTTTAAAATAAAACTTCATGAGTTAACTCTCGATGAAGAAACCCAACAGAAGATTCTGAACTGCCTCTCTGAAGACAGTTCCACTACTAATTCAGATAATGACGTTGCATATATTTCTGCATCTGAATCTGATTCTTCTGTCACTTCTGAACAACCTGATCAACCTTGCTGCAGCTCTAAGAACTTCAATGCCATAATAGAAACCAATTATTGGAAGGCAATAGTTGAGATGAACGGTTTAGATCTGAAAGGACCAGGTCTAAATGTTTTAACTGATACTCAACGATCTCTTCTTGCCACAGCTGATCAAATCACTGATCCTGAGATGAAACTCAAGTTTCTTGAAACTTGCTACAAAGAATATTTCACTCCTGATATCAAACCAGTAGAAAATTACAATATGAAAGAATTATTAAACCGTATCCAACAGGAGTACATACCTCATAAACCCGTAACTATTTCTGATCTGAAAATGGAGATCAATATAATTAAAACTGACATCCAACAGTTAAAGACTGCTCATCAAAACCTATCTCAAGAACTGACTCTCTTCAAACAGTCTACAGCCAAAGGAAAAGCTCATGTAGTCTTCCCAGATCTGCCTTCACCAGATCAACCAGGTCAAAGTCAAGGTCAATCTTTGACTTCACCAGATCAGCCATCTCCCAGTCAAAGTCAAAGTCAAACTTTGACTTCCCTAGATCAGACTTGTCAGATCTCACCAGATCAGACGAAAGAAAATAATCCGTACATTTTCCTTCTAAACCAGGTCACTTTTTAGAAATGGTATACAAAGATTACCCTGGTAATCAAACCTGATTTTCTCATTACTGACGTCATTGTCTTAGTAGATAGTGGTGCAGATATGAACTGTATTCATGAAGGATTAATCCCCTTAAAATACTTTTATACAACCACCCAATCTCTCACAAGTGCCAGTGGGAATTCTATGAGAATTCAATATAAAATACCAGAAGCACTTATCTGCAAACAGGGAGTTTGCATACCTGCCTCATTTGTGCTCATTAAGAATATGACACAAAGTATTATCTTAGGCAATCCTTTCCTTAATTCTATTATGCCCATTACCAGAATTGATACCTCTGGTATCCATACAGTGGTTGATACAGTTGATATTTCCTTTGAATTCATTTCCAAACCGTATACTAAAGAAGTTGATATCATCAGACATCTGATTGATAATGAAACAAATCAGATTAACTTATTACAAAAAGAAATACACTTCTTAACTATTGACCAAAGCATTCAACAACCAGCACTACAAAAGAGAATTCAAACTATTCTTCATGAATTCCAATCTGAAACATGTAGTGATATCCCTAATGCCTTTTGGGATAGAAAGAAACACATTATCTGCTTGCCCTATCAGCCTGACTTCAATGAGAAGAATATTCCTACCAAATCTAGACCTAGCCAAATGAAAAAAGAATATTTAGAACTTTGCAAAACTGACATTGAATCCTTGTTAACAAAGAAATTAATTCGACCCAGTAAATCTCCTTGGAGCTGTACTGGTTTCTATGTTAATAAGAATGCTGAGATAGAAAGAGGATCACCTAGACTAGTGATCAATTATAAACCTTTAAATGATGCATTACAATGGATTACATATCCAATCCCGAATAAAAAAGATCTATTAGATAGACTTTATGATTCTGTGATCTTCTCAAAATTTGATCTGAAATCTGGATTCTGGAAAATCCAAATAGCTGAAGCTGACAGGTATAAAACTGCCTTTACTGTACCTTTTGGCCATTTTGAATGGAATGTTTTACCATTTGGTGTTAAAAATGGTCCATCTGAATTCCAGCATATCATGAATGATATTTTAATGCTTACACTGAATTCATTATATGTTTATATTGATGATGTTTTAATTTTCTCATCATTCATAGACCAGCATTTTAAACATCTTAATATTCTTAAGCATATAATTATTCGAAATGGCTCAGTATTATCTGCTCCTAAAATGAAATTATTTCAAACAACTATTAGATTCTTAGGCCATAACATTTCTAATGGCACTATTATCCCTATTAACCGTATATAGATTTTGCATCTAAATTTCCAGATGAAATAAAAGACAAAACCCAATTACAACGCTTTCTAGGAAGTTTAAATTATATCCGAGACTTTTATCCCCAATTAGCTCATGATACTGCTCTGTTAACTCAGAGGCTTCAAAAGAAACATATACCTTGGACATCAGATCTTACCTTAGCTGTTAAACCATCATAAAAAAATTGTTCTAAGTTTGTGCGTCTAGATATTCCTTTTGAAACATAACCATCTTCCAAGAATATTATATTTATACTTACAAATACTTCCCATTTTTGGTCCTATAATAACAAATAACCCACATTCCTTTTTGCATATATTACAATTAGATATCATTTTGATCTACTATCTAGCTTGGCATCACTCTCTTTTAGCACGTGTGCTCGATATCCACATATATGAAGGTTACATAAACTAGGTTTACGAACAATTTCATAATTCTGTTGGTGCTTTAAGTACTGCCATAGATGATGTTAGATTCAAAATATGTCATCTATAAAGGTAATCCATAAAAATAAAATAGGCTAGTTAAATAACTAAACATATATCTCATCATATTCAAAATATTTTGTTACACCATTCTCTGGGTGACCCAGACATAACCAACAAGAATACAATCCTGATATTTACCATGTAGTCTATGAAAAGGCCATCATTGGGGCAAACAATGCAATAGCTTCGGTTAGAGCAAAACCCAAAATGGCATAACCAAATGATTTTTTAGCCAATGATGGATTTTGCGCCACGAATTTTATGAGGTATTTAACTCTTCAATCAAATCGAAGAGACAATTTATCTCTTCAATGCCTTCTCGACTTTTGTTCTAAACTCTTTGATTTCTCAAAAGTTTTAGAATCGAGAATAATAAGACAAACATAGTCATATCTAGAGTGTTTGTCAATAAAATTGACATTACACTCATTGTCACCCCTCACCTAGACTTTCACTTATCCACTCCAGTGATATACTCCAACACTAATGTCATGCGCCTCTATATCCTTCTGTCTCAAAAAAGACTCTTGATCATATACTTATCAGTAATGAATTCACTACTTGTAAGAGTTTACAAATTTAAAGCCATGAAGCTTGTCTCTTACTAATCCTCGAATTATACTCAAGTTATATGACCTAGAGATATTTTATAGATGTATAGTTGATGTCAAAACTTTTCTCTTCTATAGTGTACTATGTACATGTTATTTTACTCAATATGATACAACAAAAATTTAAAAATAAATGTACTATCCAAAATAGTGTATATGCCTATATCCAAAGAATTACAGTAGTACCTCTCATTTAGTTTTTCTAGTTTCCTAAAACATTCATAAATAATTGTGAACGTGATTAGTGATTTTAGAGTCTACTCACCAGGACGTAGTAGAATCAATCACTGATCACTTCTTAATGTGATGTATGTTTTAGCTCCTTATAGTCAAGTAAACTTTTTAGCTAGTTTTCTTGTATCTAGTCTTCCCACAATAGAAGCACTTCCCATTATAGCTTTGCTCTCTCTTTCTTACTCTGAGTCAACTCTATTTGGACGTCTTTATTTTCTTCATCTTTTTTGGGCTTAGCTTAAGCCTAAAAGAAGAAGCGAACTGGGTCACGTTTAACGCAAACTGTGACTTTAGATTCTCTTAGCTATCTGGAGTTCCTAGTTTAGTTTAGCCAGATTAAATATTTATGCATGTGCTATAGTTTAATCATGAACGGATATAAGGAATCCGCTCAGGTATCTAAGACTATATCGATTTTAGCTTTAGGAATATATTTCTAGTTAAATAAAAAAAAACCAGAAGGATATGGCCATCAACTAGAGTTTCCTTTTTCATCTAAGTGTTTAACATTACTCTTCAGGCATCTTACTGAAGATTAATAATTATATAAGCTTCCATGTGAATTTACAATAGTTCCAACATATATGTCATATAATGACACTATGTAACATGGAACAAAAATTCAATCTATATACATAGCCAATATTAATTTTATTCCTTGGAGTCGAACTCTAAGAAAGATCTAGCATAACGTTAATTAGGAGTGTACTTGCTTCTTTTTACAGTCAGATTAAAGTTCTAGTTAATATCCATTAGTGTCGATAATATTTTCAATAAAGATGCTAATCGGCTCATGAACAACATTTTAATTACTAAAAAATAATTAAATTCTCAATTGTTACAAACACATTCTAATTAAAGCATACATCATTACATGAAAATGAAAACTCAAAAAATTACATGCAATATATGCAATGGTATCCCAACTCTCATAAACATACTCACACTTAGGCAAAACGCACATTTAAAAATTTAGATAGGATAGTCAAATCCAATTAATTACAATTATGCTATTAATACACAGTAATCCTACTAACCTAGTATTAATATCTAAAATTAACTAACATTCAACTTTGATATCTTGAAATAAGTAAAAAGAACCGCTTAGGCGGGATACTACAAAATGAGTAAAGTGTATACCATTATTTCACCTTCAGACTCGTGACAAGTGGACAACTCCTGCTTAGGCAGATCATCTCCAATTATTCACTTATCAAGGTAATCATTACGAATACCATACATGTAATATCTGATACATCAGATACCCTCCTTTAGGGAGCTTCCAAGATTGAAAACAATGTGCCCTATCACCTTACTATGATCCTATAATGAAGTTCGTGAGTTTCGATTAAGAATCTCGCTCCCACTAGATTTTCTAAATTACATGAGTTTTTATTAAAGTGAGTTACTAAGTTACTTTAGATAATTAGCCAACATAATCTTTAGCAACCTACCCAGATTAAACAAGCATGCTAAATTAGTATTATGTTTAAGTGGATCCAATATTCGATCACTTATACTGAAGGCTGACTCGGATGCAACTGTGGAGATAGGATTCGCCATGACATCTCTAGCTATAAGACTAAGAACCTCATATTTTGAAGAGTTAATTTTCCACCAATTAAGAAGATTCAACTCAACATTCGAGTTTAAACATGGCTCTACTAAATATCTATCAATCTATGACTTAACCTCTAGGCTATTTTCCTTGCACAACCTTTTAAAAATATGGAGGTCAAACTAAAATCATCTTCATCATCATTTTCAACTAACTCAGATTGTGACGATTGATCAACAAATGACACTGATTGACTGGAAGTAACCTTCCTTCTCAATTCAGAGGCAAGGTCAGTGAGTTACTAAGTTACTTTAGGTAATTAGCCAACATAATCTACCCAGATTAAACAAACATTGTAAATTAGTATTATGTTTAAGTCAATACAATTTTATCTGAATTCTAATAATCTCACAATTTAATTAGCAGAAAATTAAATATCTAACGAGATTATTAAAATTAAAAATTAAATTTAAATAAAAACTAATAACATGCTTCTAGGGGCTAGGAGTGTTCAATGGTCGGTCTAGTCAGATTTTTGGAGAAAAACAATACCACGCCAAAAATCACGGTCCTCCTATATGGAGGACCGAACCGGCCATAAACCTGAAAAAAATCTGAACCGACCAGACCGTGAATCAACGGTCGGTTCGGTCAGACTTAACAGACTAAATACATGTTTTATAATAAATATAATATTTAAGAATAAAGATAAATTTTAGATAGGAGTTCCCCATGTCCAAACATATCCAAACTTCAAAATATTAATATCCAACATTTAAAAATATTCAAAGTTCAAAGTAATAATATCTAACATTCAAACATATTGAAACTCCAAAATACAAATAATAATATCCAACATTCAAATATAAAAAAAAGTAAATCAGAAACACAACAAAACATATAAGTTCATTCATCTTCAGTCTTAAATCCCATCATGCAATGGTAATGACAACTTCATATTGCATCTTGATACATTCTATTCACATGAAGACAATGAGTTCAGAAACATGAAGATAATGAGTTCAAAAGCATGTAAAAAAATATAAATAACAATATATAAATGAGTTACCTTAATCCATTTCTACAATCTCATATAATGTCTCATTGAGATTAATATGCACAAGTTTACTTAGAATCAAATTTTGTGCACATATAAGAGCTTCAACAGTTTTCAGAGCCAATGAAGTGTGAAATGGATCCAATATTCAATCACTTATACTGAAGGCTGACTCGGATCCAACTGTGGAGATAGGAATCGCCAAGAAATCTCTAGCTATAAGGCTAAGAACCTCATATTTTGAAGAGTTTATTTTCCAACAATTAAGAAGATTCAACTCAACATTCAAGTTTAAACATGGCTCTACTAAATATCTATCAATCTATGACTTAACCTCTAGTCTATTTTCCTTGCACAACTTTTTAAAAATGTGGAGGTCAAACTAAAATCATCTTCATCATCATTTTCAACTATCTCAGATTGTGATGATTGATCAACAAATAGCACTAATTGACTGGAAGTAACATTATTTTTGTATTCCTCAAATATTCTATCAAAAGTAGAAGTCAATTTCTTTCTCAATTCAGAGGCAAGGTCAGGATCATACAATATATCATATGCATGTGACACAAATCTCATTTTAAAGCGGGGATCAAGAATGGCAGCAACAAACAACAAATAATTGACCTTTTTTGAGCTTCCCCAATACTTGTCATACTTGGTCCTCATATTACTTGCCATTTTTTTCAAAAAAACATTGCTAGATGAAGAATATCTCTTAAGCAAGTTTTAAATAAAAAATCTCATGAACATATCTATGAGATGTAATATTCAAAGTCTCAGAAAGCCTTAATGTTATTTCGTAGAAAACTTTCAAAAACTTGATAATCACTCGAGCATTATCCCAATCCTCATCCCCTGGAGGACCAAGTTTCTCATCTCCATGGAACTCCAATAAATAATATGCATCTTGTTCTCCAAGCCTCTCAAATTCTTTTTGAAATTTTTCAGCCGACTCCAACATCAAATAAGTAGAATTCCACCTAGTATTAACATCTAGAGACACCAGACTACTAGAAGATATCTTTGCAGCCTCTACACAACTCCTAAACTTTTGAAACTGTATAGAAGATGAGCTTACATATTTGACCACACTACGAATTCTAGTGACAGAGTCATGAACATCCTTCCAACTATCACGCACAATAAGGTTGAGAATATGTGCACAACATCTAACATGCATAAACTCACCATCCAACACATGCCCCTTCCAATTTCTGATAGAATTTCTGATAGATTTTTTTAAATAAGTGATTGCACCATCATTGGCACTTGCATTATCAACGGTGACCGTGAAAATTCTTTCAATACCCCGGTCAAGCAAACATTGACCAACAGCCATACTAATTGACTCCCCCTTCTGACTAGAAATTGGACAAAAGTTAATAATTCTTTTATGCAATACCCAATCCGAGTCAATAAAGTGTGCGCTAAGTACCATGTAATTAAGATTTTGGACTGATGTCCATGTATTAGTTATCAAAAATAATCTTTCATTTTTACTTGACAATGCCTTTTTTAACTTTTCTTTCTCCCATACAAACACCTTGAAACAATCTCTAGCTATTGTTATCCGGCTAGGAAAAACAAACTTAGGTTGCATGCCCCGACAAAATTTCCTAAATCCTTCACCCCTTACCACACTAAACGCTAGTTCATCTTTAATGATCATCTTAGCAAGCAAAATCCTATACTTCTCAGCATTAAAGGTAGTAATAGATATTGTACAACTACTATCAGCAGCTCCGTCACTACTACTATTAGGATTAAGAACTAATATTTTTTGCTTAGGATCATCAAACCTATTAGGATTCTTCATACATATTTTCAGATGATTCCACATATAAGAAGTACCATTAGCACTAATACATGCGAACATACACTTATAATGATTACAAGTAGCTCTCTCATCATTAGGATCACCAGTTTCAACTCTTATAAAATTATTCCAAACACCAGAAGAGACTCGGTTGCATTTGCTCTTACCTTTTGTAGATTTTGGTGGCAGTGAAGAACCATCATTAGGGTTTTTACCTTTTGCTGATTTTGGTGGCAGTGAAGAACCAACCATCATTAGGGTTTTTACCTTTTGCTGATTTTGGTGGCAGTGAAGAACCATGATAAGGGTAGACATCTTTATGTAACAGTCACTGGTGTTCAAAATTTTGAAGATTTCTAACTGCACAACCATAGATCACCATAAAAATCTAAATCGTTGCCAAATAGATTATGCACTAAAAAAGAACTCAATAAGAATATGAAAACATCATTGAAAGAATATGCAAATATGATTAAAAGAATATGAAAACATCATTAAAAGAATATGCTCCCAACCATTCAGTATATCATTCATATTCTCAACTTTGTTTATGCTCTGAGATCTACCCTGCAATTCTGCAAGGACTTCAGAATTTTCATTGACTCCTGCACCATTTCTAGTCATTGGAATTTATATCTAGACATCACCGAATTTAACATTTAAGAGATTTACTTTTATAAATCAGATGCAAATAATAGAAAAAGACATCACCAATTTTGAAAGAGAAAACGACATCCTCAGATAATATAACAAAGCAACAAAAGAACCCTAAAAAACCCAATAGAATGCTCGATCTTACCTGGATGAAGGGCTAAGCTGAGGGAGAAGGAGAGGCGAGAGGAGGCATCGTGACTTGTGAGTTGATGGAGAGGGAGAGGGTCTGAACTGATGGAGAGGGAGAGGCGAGAGGAGGCGTCATGACTCGTGAGATGAGGGAGATAGCGAGGGTTTAAGCTGAGGGAGAGGGAGAGTTTAGAGGGAGAGGCAAGACGTGAGAGGGAAAGGCGAGACGCGAGAGGGAGAGGTGAGACGCGAGAGGACTCGATGAAGGATATGGATGATCAAACTCATGTAACCTAAACCCTAATATATATATATATATATATATATATTAGGGTTTAGGTTACATGAGTTTGNAAAAAAACCATCTAGACCGACCAATTTCGCTTCGGACCAGTTCAGATTAAATGATCTGGGCGATTTTTTAGCACCCTTAGTTGGGGAAATCCTCAACTGTATGTTTTCTTCTTATTTTTTTTAATTAATTAAGGCTATTAATTAAAATTAAATAACTTAATTTTAATTAATCTTTGGCCTATTTAGAGTAAAGATGGAGATAGTTTTTAGACCACTTGATTGACTATATAGAGTATGCACGTTGAACCACTTATTTATTTAACAAGTCTCTTCACAACGTAACCCAAATTCGAGATAGTAAGGGGACCACGAGGATAAAAATATGTTTGACTACATAATTAATAAAATCTATCGATTAAACTCATAATCAAATCTATTAATTATTAATTAAGTTAACTCCACTATAAAATCATAATTGAACTCTAAATGTATTTTATATTACTCGATGTAACTATCATTGACCTATTATTCATTATGTAATGCCCCTCTATAATATAGTACTGTGTATAATTAGATTAATTATTATTGATCTAATATTTACACACATCTTGGTATCATTAGGTTCTAATTTCATTCTACTAGTCAACTATGATAATTTTCATACTTGATACCTCAAGTATAATTATCAAATCTCTAGTACTCAACCAAAAATTATCAAATTTCTAGTATTCTTCCAGATTTACTAAGCGCTTAGTTTATTGTGACCACATAAATGAATTACATAAAAGGTACTATGTCACTCAATTAAAAGTGTCTATGAATTCTACTATTGAGAATCTATGTAATCACTATCTAATAATTTAGTCATCCAACTTAAGTAATATGTTGACTCATAGAGTCTCATTCTTAATAGATCAAAATAATTAAGTTATTAAAATATGAGTTCCTGACTCTCTCAGTATATTGAGAGCACTCATAAACAATAGTAATTAGTCATGATTTTCAGTAAATTACAATCCTTTCAATGCATTTAAAATATACTAATACACTAACTAGGTACTCCACCTAGTGATCAAGGTAAGTCACTCTATATAATAGAGTTAATGTAATACAGTCATTTCTTAGCAGAGCGCCCATCTTAAATAGTTTGTGAAATTTAGTATTTACAAGTTATAAAAGACTCTTGGTTAAATAGCTTGTTCTCATGAGCTAAAACTCTATTGGACTCATAAACTAAGTATTATTATACTTGTGGACTTTTTACAAGAATGTATTGCACATAATATAATAATAAATTATTTATTATTAATCAGAATTAAATGTGTGAATAAATACAATAGAATTTCTGTACTTTTTAGGGCACAATCCTAACATCCTCCCCATCTAATTTGATATTTTATCAGATTGATTTTGACTCACCTACAAGCTGAGGCCAGTATCCCTTCTTTTTCTTTCAATGGAAAATTCTATTAGTCGTTGATTTAAACTCTCTTAGAGCGTATTTTACCCCTATCTTTTGCTTTTAATTCATTTTGTACTAAAGATCACTCGTAGCAAATATACTTCTCCTCCCATTCGTGAACTTAATCCTCTGTTTTCTTTGAGGCCTTTCCTTTATGTTAGGTGGCAAAATCAGTAAGAGACTAAACTTTCTTTTGAGACAGATTGAGTTGAAGGTATCATCTTTTTATTTCTTTCTTTCTTAAGCATTCTCATTCTTGAATCAAATCTTATATCTTTGCAGCCTTCCCTCTCAAATAAAAATAAGATCTAATTCTAGGTAGTTATATCTTCATGAATTTATCTTAGGTCACTAAAATGCCAATGTGAAGATAATTAAAGGTGAAATTGAATTTTATTAAATAATTAAAAAAATGAAAGTTACAGATTTATATATTCTATTTAAGATATTTAGACAGTGTAGTTAAGTGCACATTTAATTCTCTCGAAGCATTTTAAAGATTTCTTTTAGTTCTAATTATTGAGGCATTAGCTTTGCGTGAAGAATTATTGCTGTTGTAATACTTGGACATTGGCTTCTCCGCTGCCGAATCTAATTCTTTTAAGTTATTTAATTAAGTTTTGTGGTTCAATTTCAAGGATTTTCATGAGCTGGTTTCTATTTTAGTAGAGTGTAGAGAGTACTTATGATTGCTGCATCTCCTCAGTGTAAGCACGTTGTGCAATCGGGGATTGGAGTTGTCTATAAATTGGCTTGGTTTCAGTTGATGATTTTGTAGTTTAAAGAGCTCTCCTTCTATTATTGGATATTCTGGTCTAAGTTTATTTAGCTTTTTGCTAGTTTAAGAAAGGGTTTATATCATAAGACTTCCCCTAAACTTTGGCCCAAAATCACTTTATTTTCTTAAATTTTAATCTCTTTCCTAATGGTACCTAAACCTTCTTCGTCTATCAAAAACCCCCCCAAACCATGGAATCCTAATTAAGTATGTCACAAGAATGGTACATGTCATTTTTTTTCCAAAATTATCTTATCTTCAACCTTACAATTGAAGTTATATTCACAATTTCTTCCTTAAAAATAACCACCATTTCTTTTCTATCTTCACTAATTTGTAAGAAACTGGTTCTTTAAATGTGAAGCGATAGTTAAATTACCACGACAATAGTTTTCCCTTGTTCAATGGGTGGCTTTAAATAGAAGAGCGTAGGTTACTATTATTTGAGTACGTCTCCAAAATCAAGTTGGTTATTTATTTAAAATAAAGTTTGGTGAAAAATGTTAACGTTGCATTCTTGTGAAAGATCGAAATTCATGTCTTTTTTTCATTAGTCATCGTAAGTAATGAATTATTTTCACTTGAAACTGTCGTCAGAGAACCATGTCCATGAATGAGCTTGTTGTCGCACGTGTTGCGTACTACAGTTGTTGTTTCTGTCCTGAGATTTTCGAGTTTACAAATTTGCTTTCCCTTCCCCCTTTAGAATAACTTAACTTTTCTTGAGAGTATACCTAAGCGAGAGGCTTGCAATCTTGACGTCGGTGAAGATGCAAAGGAGGGTTGGTGAAATCGCCAACCTGCTTCGTGGTAGCATAGATGGGAGGTAGCACGACGATGGTGATTTTGTTGTGAAATCACAAGATAGGAAGAAGATTGAGGTCGGCGGTGCAATCAAAAGGGCGAAGATGATGATCTTTTGAGTTTTTGAAGAAGAAGATGGAGGCCGTGGAGATGAGGATTTCGGGGGATGGGGAATTGGATGAAATGAAAATGGAAGGGTTCCAAAGGGGATATGAGGGTTTCATGTTTTTGAGGTTAGATTTAAAATAAAAGTCGTCATATGCATGACACTTGACCATTTTAACAGCGCTTTACTCCGGTTTTCTATATATGGGGTTTTTGCTAGGATTGATCGGTTTTAAAAATTAAAGAAAATTAGATTTGAACCACGAATGCTTCGTGGGTGGAATATAAAAAAAATTCAATTTAGCTTATTTAATCATATTAAATAATTTAGTTTGATCAGGCATATACGATATTGAAACAAATAGATTAAGGCACAATGATTTTTCAGCTTTACTCTGTATCAGAGAATTTCTGAACTGGTGGAACTCCCTCGAATATCCTTCGTGGTCTTCAGGTTTTAAAATCAAAATCACGAACTTGATCTTTCACGAACGATTTACAAATTAGTCCACCAACAACTACCCGTTAATTTCGTAAATATATCTATGAAGAATTATATATATGAATTTGAATGTGGGCTCTCAAAACAATTGAAGAAGAAAAACCAAATCTTCTAGCTTATTTAATCATATTTGAGTGTGGGCTCTCAAAACGATCGGTTTTAAAAATTAAAAAAAATTAGATTTGAACCACGAACGCTTCGTGCGTGGAATATAAAAAAAATCAATTTAGCTTATTTAATCATATTAAATAATTTAAAATTAATTTCAGTTTGATCAGGCATATACGATATTGAAACAAATAGATTAAGGTAAAATGATTTTTCAGCTTTACTTTGTATAAGAGAATTTCTGAATTGGTGGAACTCCCTCGAACATTCTTCGTGTTCTTCAAGCTTTAAGATCAAAATCACGAACTTAATCTTTCACGAACGATTTATAAATTAGTCCATTAACAACCACCAGTTATTTTCATAAATATATCTATGAAGAATTATATGTAGGAATTTGAGTGTGGGCTCTCAAAACAAAAGAAGAAGAAAAATCAAATCTTCCTTCTTTAGATTAATTTCAGTGACAACACTCGTGAGAGGAGAAAATATTTTTTCTTCCTTTTGTGTGCTGATAACAACAACTGTATCTTATCCGCATTATCTATTTGCAATCAAATCGCTATTAGATATTTATCAAAGGATAATTTTCAGTATTTACAAATATACTCATATATTATAAAATTTCTAAAAATTTCCCTAATTATCTATCATTGTCCATTTGCGAGGAACATGCATCAACGAAATATTACAATGGAATGACTAAAGCATCTTAATAGTTTGGATGATAAGTGCAATACTAATTGTAACACCCCGACATACTAATTGCACATGCATAAGCTAAAGTGTGTCACCTGTTCTATAAAATCATTGATTCTTCTCTAAAAGTAGTAAGATGGAGTTGAAACTTCTAATGAAATTTCATAATAAAAATGGTTTGACATTGAGGTATCTACTTATGTAAAACATTTTAAAACGGTTTAACAACTCCCACAATCATTTTATACAAGCCCAAAATAGTGTTTACACTAAAAAAAAACTTTTCCACTAGGTTTATATCATGTCACGTGCTAGGAGAGGTACTCCACTCAACCCTTGATCACTTCATTCTTGTCCGTTCCATTATACCATATTTTTTTGGTAAAACATTTCATAGAAATCACTTTTCATTACATTGATCAGTCCAAAGATAAAATAGGCTTAAAACATAATTGGACAATGCCCATCATAAACTAGGTGCACAGTCATGCAAAGTTTTAAAGGTCTCACACAACGCAGTCAATTTTGCCTCACACCTTCAGGAAACAAGCTCCACACCTTTGAGGGACAATCCCACATCTTAAGGGATAATAAATAAGGTCCACATATAACCTCACACCCTCTGGGAGGTTACACCTTCGGAAATACGTCCCGCACCTTTGGCGGACAACTTATCCTGCCAAAGTACACATCACAATGCACATGAACATATCAATAACCATAAATCATGGTATAATAGATTTTCACATAAACTTGTGCACGAGTATAAAATTCTTTCACATAAAATTCATGCATTTGTGAATAAATTGAAAGTTTTATTTTAAATTAAAATATGTTTATAAATTATTCAAGTCTTGAAACTTTCATCAATGAAGAGTGAAGACAGAAGTGTCTCCAGACGAACTCTTTTGAGAACGATATTCGCAGTCTTAGGATCGACTAAGAAATCGAATCCGATTATGACTATTAGGTTGAACCAATAGATGCCAGTCTTGGGGCATGAAAGTGGAGACTCAAACGGTTAACCAAGACATATTATGAACGTGTTGAATAGACTGGTAACAAATTAGTTTAGAACCCAAAACCGTTTACCAAACTCTAAATTTAATAGTTACATCTTAAGGATATTTTCATAATTAGCTTAATCCTGAGTTGAATACGTAGCTTGACTTAGTTAGTTGCAATCTTTGATATGTCAAATGAGTGAGTTGGAATTGACGGGCAATACATCGACTATTGAGATTGTAATTCAATTAAGTTGGAGTTACGTGACTCACATATATGAAAATTCGTGGTTCGATTACGAAAGCAACAATATCGCCTTATGCTTTATTTATGTGTGTGTAAATAAATTAATCTGGTCATGTATTCAATAAATTGTCATTGATTAAGACTTGTGAATTGTACGAGACAATTCACTATTATGTTTTTCTTATTCACAATCAATAAAGGAGTGAAGGAAAGAACAACAAGAGGGGTAAAATAGTAATTTTATATTTTGCTCTTGTTACTGATATTTCACGATACGTATTATGTTAAATATTCTGCGGACCGTGAAAATAAAAGGATTTATTTACACCAACAGAAAATGTAGCGCGCATGAATCGAGAGTTGATTCGACATTGAATCTATAGTAGAGTCGTACGATGTCAGAATTAAATAGGTCATAAATTTATAGAGATAAATTCACCGTGTATTTGAATTTTTAGATTTGTCCATGTGGGTTCATTCGTTCTCAGAAATAACTCATGAGAACAAGAATAGATAAACGAAGTAAATTAGATCAAAATGTGGTTTGGTGCCAATGCATATTTCCTACACCTATATGTGATGAGTAATGTCACTTAATTAATTAAGTGTGTTTATATGTATTGAAATTAATTAGTTTATCATTTTATAATTATTAGATAATTAGTAAATAAAAATTAATTAATTAATAATGATCAATTAATTAATTTATCAATTAGATTGTTGAATCTCGATACATCTCAAACTCTAGAGAATATTACAATTTTCGGCAATTATGAATATATGGGGTGGATTTTTGGAAATTTAAAAATATATGAGTATATTTCTAAATATCAAAAATTATATTTTATCAATATTTAATAGCAATCTGATTGCAAATAGCTCTTCGATAAGATACAGTTGCTTATTAACAAAGCAAAAGGAGAAAAACGTTTTCCCCTCCCTCCTGGTTGCCGCCAACAATTATATTGAAGGAGAAAATTTTTCATTTTTCTTATTCAATCATTTTGAAAACTCACACTTAAATTCTTACACAAAATTCTCTTAAGATATATTTATGAAATTAACGGGTGGTTGTTTGGTGGATGAAAGTCACAAATCGTCCTTGGAGTTCAAGTACATGATTTGGATCTCGAAACTTGAAGAGCACGAAGAATGCTCGAACGAATTCCACCCGTTCATAAATTCCCTGATATAAAAATTTAGGTGAAAAAATTTGTTTCTAACATTATCGTCTCGTTTAATGTCGTTTATGCATATTCAAACATTATTTGGTTTGAAGTTATTTAATTTGATTAAATTAATTAATTAAATTTTTTTTATATTTCACCTACGAACTATTCGTGGTTCAAACTTATTTTTAATTCATTTTAAAATAAACCGGCCTCAACATATTACATATGTGAAACTACAGTATATGCCCGTATCATTTCTGGCATAATAATCATGATTCATAAATTCATTCTTGCCCACATATCATTGTCAATTTAACTTCCATAACATATATATAAAGAATATACACATCCTATTGGCCTTGTAATAAAGTTAAAACAAGTATTTACTTACCTTACGTCCAAGACAATATTATGTAGTGAAATGGAACAATGTCCTCTTTAAGATGATTTGCTAGAACTTTTAGTAATACCTTTCATCATTAAATAAAATTACGAAGATTGCTATTATTCTCCAAATACCTTTATTTTACTACAACTTGGTTTCAAACCTTGTCTTACCACTTGAATATGTTTTATAATATTTTTTATATCATAAAACATACTAACATCTAAGAAGCATACTAAAGCTCTATAAAATGAACAAATAAAAAAGCTAGGTTTGAAGCCTTTATCTAACTTCCTTTTGTCCTAGTGAATCCTTCTTGCTTAGAGAGACGAAGAACATTCAAAATGGTCATGTTTTCTCAACTTTTTACGAAGGATAAATACTTGTCACTAACCTAAGCATGTGCTAGGTGTCATCCCAGGTGGTTTAAAATGCTTACTCACTTGTTTAAAATCAGATCGAAAGTTCACCTTCTGATCAAAATCCATCAAAACTTGAAATCTCACCATTGGAAATACTTACCTTGATTTAGGGTACTAGTCTTATTACGAACACATGTAAATTTGTGAAATTACCATTGATATTAAATACTAGTGTCAATTATATTCTTACATATGTAATCACATCAAGTTTCAATGTGACCTACATCAAAACCCTTAATTATGCATACTTACGTGCTTAAACCAACATTACCTATCTTATTGAAAATACTTTAAGCCTTCTATAATTTTAATTCTCCATATGCCACGTGTCAAGCCATGTATCCTGACATTAAAATGAATAAAAATCTATGAATAGCTTCATCGCCTTAGTTGCAGCCTAATTGACGTGCTTTACATACTGTCATTTATGCACCATTAAGCTACGTCAGAATAATATATATTCCCCATTTTAGTTTCTAGGATGCTTCTAATAAAATTTTAATGCTTTCAATCTTATTAAAATAAACATACTCTCGTCTCTCTAGCACATCATTCTTACTCATTTGAAAGAGAACTGAACATTTTCACTGCAATAGAAGCAAACACATAAGTAGATTAGGCTTGAACTTGATCTTAACAATTGTGACAATGCATATGTAATCATAAATAACAAAATATTCATGCAAAAAAGTTTATTTATGTGCCAGTTACATATGTGAAAAATCTAGAGCAACACATTGATGGCTATGGAGATTCAGACATATACAAACTTGAATACATCCTAGTCATATCACCGAACCAGAAGTTGGTTATCATTATTCATTATTACACGAAATAGTAAAGACATCAACTTCAGATGCACATATCAGGTAAAAAAAACCAAAGAAAAGAAAAATACGGGAAAGCAAATTCGTGGCCTGTGATGAATTGCATTGCATGTATTACAACATTCAAGTAACAGTCGGGATATAATGTTCTTAATCTTTACCTTTGAGCTCGCTAATGAAATCAGGTTATATAGCTGAAATTCCCACTCATACAACCATAAAAACCATGTGGTAGAAAGGCAGGAATCATAAGTCATATTCTACTTGAGCCAAAATTTAAATTCGATAAACAACTTAAGTTGCATATGGTTTCAAAATCACACGGAGGGAAGTGTTAATGCAAGAATACCTTTACCTATACAGACTAATAAAAAGAAATAAAAAACAAGATTACAGTAAATTAGTCAAACAAAAACGTTCATAACAGATTCTTCAAACAATGTCATTAAAACGGAGGTAAAATGGAAAAGGATCAATAATACCTAGAACATTTAGAATTAACATCAATTGTCAAATTGCCGAAAAAGTGAAAGGCCAGATACAATAATTATTGCATACACACCGAAGTCCATGAACACGGCATCCGTTACTTTCTGCAAAACCGAACCTACCTCTAAACCCTTGCTGACATGCACCGCCCAATCATGTCCTCCTAGTGTAGATTGAACTCCATTTGCTCCTCTGGGATGGGATTTAATTGCTCTTTGCTTAAGACTTGCAAG
Organism: Datisca glomerata; assembly: GCA_003255025.1. Taxonomy (NCBI): domain Eukaryota; kingdom Viridiplantae; phylum Streptophyta; class Magnoliopsida; order Cucurbitales; family Datiscaceae; genus Datisca; species Datisca glomerata. Next base: position 1,101,346 of record QANY01002785.1, read on the forward strand.
CACAATAGTTAGATTGGTAATTAAGAGTAGATAGAGAGGCCTAGAGTTTATAATGCTCTTTATGAAGTTGCTCCCTAGGAGTGGAAATCCAAGATTTGACAGAACTACTAAAATGGCTATTGCTACAGAAGCATAAAGGCGGCTACTTGCTGATGCTGCGATGGCACTATTTATTTGATTTGGGGTGAAAATTGTAGTATGTCGGGTTTGTGGTTCAAAGAAGTGGTCTGAGTCTAAAGTTGGGAAAGCTGACTGCTGACTGTCAGCTGAAACCGAACCTCCTAGAGCTTCACTGCTCATCTCCCGATTGAACAAAGGAGGTTCCAGACTGATCTCACGAGCAGTAGCAGAGATGTCAGTAACTGGAGATGAATCATTTTTTTGCCGCGAAGAGTTGCTAACCTTATCATCTTTGTGAGAAACTGCAGATCAACCAGGACCATGAGCAGGAGACAGAGAGCAAGAATAAACGTCAAAGTAACATGGATTTCATAGAACTAAGGAGTACATGCCATATTATAGAAGTAGAACATAGTTGTAGCGAAACCAAATATTGAAATCCACACCCTCTTTTCCAAATATCTCTACTGGGGTCAACATGAAAAGTGAGTGAGAAAAAACAATAAAAGGTAAAGACGCAACATCAGCTAAAAGGCAATAACTATGTTCATCAACAATTGCATATGCATAATTGAAAACGTTGGTATTCTGGATCACCAACATAATTTTCTCATCTTCATAAACTATTTTTCCTCAACAAAATATTGCATAAACCCGTTCAAGATAAACAGAATTCATAACCATGCATAATTTGCAAAACATATACTTGCGAATCTTCGTCCTCAAATGTAAGCCATTATTGACATGCATACTCCTTGACAACCAAATATATTGAATGCAGCGCTATGAGAGAAACCCACTAGGCTAAAAAGCGCTTTAATTAGGCCTCCCTCCCTAAAGTGTAAAAGTAAACAAAAGAAAACATCATTTCTTCAATTGGACCCACAGCCACAGGTGTGGACATATCGACAGGCACCTCAACTTAAAATCAATGGTACATAATGATAATTTATGCTGGCAACAGCCAGATTAAGCATACCAAGCTAGTTACAACAGATAAACCAGTTCCAACTTACAATATCCAACGTTAACAAGATTTCAGTTAAACTGTTTCTCAATCATGATAAAAGACAATCACAACGACTAGATGACTCAATCCTTACTCAAATTCTGATCAATCTCACCCTCACATGACAACCAGCTGTGTTGAGCATACCATACAGGTCTTTTGTGTTTCTAAAAGAAATTTCCTGTTCCAAACTTTGGCCGGAGAAAACGTGTTGTATAAAGGAATAAAGATTATTTGTCAAAAGAGAAGAGCTTAACCAAGAATCAAACACTAAGCAAGTTGCTTTCCGCGAAGAAGATACGCAAAAATATTGACTTTCAGAGAGTTCTCAAACAATTTGAAGTGCTTTCCCAGTGATTGAGTTTAGATTATTAGCTTTACTGGAACTCCTTTCCCTCTTTAACACACGACTCTAAAGCTCACTTTCCATAAGCATGTCCTCATATTTACATTTGAAGGAAGTTCGATTGAACACTTACTATGTCTAGAGAAAAAAAAGATGGTTTCCCGAGAAAACTCTAACGAAGAAACGTTTTCAACAAAAACAAACAAATCGCAGAAAGCAGTAGGGAATACCGGTGGTTTGATTTGGGACATGAGGTTCAGGATCTTTTGCGTGGGTCATCAACGACTGGGATAGTAAATCTGTATGTTGATCCTGGGGTTTTGGAGGTGATGAGGAAGAAGATAGAGACTGGATCCGACCGCTGATAAAGGCTAATCGGTCGGACCCCCGGTCCACGATCTTCCTTCGTCGGGCTTCTCTGTCGGCCGTAGCCATTTATCTAGAGAGAGGAGAGAGAGGGAGAGCTCTGCTGCTTCTCAGTTCGTGACGCAATACTAGAATATTTCGGAGAACGACTTGTTTCAAATTTCACTGGATCTTTTACCACAAATTTTTATAAATGACCCATTGTAAAAAAATGATTTTTGTACTCCTGTTAAATTTAAACCAAATTCAACTCTTTTCCAGGGGTGTTGCCAAAAAAACTCTTTTATAGGGAAAAACCTTGAAAGATTTTTCTGGTAATTGTTTCTAAATTTCTTTTATTAAAAGATATGTAAAATAAAATCTGCTTAGATGATTATTGAAAAAAATTGTTTTGTATCATTTTATTTTATATGGAAAAAATGTTTAAACGTCACATCGTCACTATAATTTTTTTTAGTATTGATTTTAAAGTGTGGTCATTATAGGTTAGAAGTTGTTTCTCTCCATTAACCCCTTTTCCTCAAGCTCCATCCATGGCCGATTTGAGAGAAGAGAGATGTAGGCATGGATGGAAATCTAGTCAACTCAAGCTTGCAATCTCGTTCTCCAATCTCTCTCAGCTCAATGTCAGAATAGAAGACTCATATTGTACTTGTGTTCTAAGTTCTCAAAGTCCACTCCATTTTCTTACGATCTCTCTCCAAACTAGGTGATTTTCGGGACACACTCTAATGCTGGGAAATTTTTTTCCCGCATTGATGCTGAGATTGATCCTGGCCGTTGGATTTGGCCTGGACAATCCTAGCCACTGACTTAAAACTCCCCCCTTTTCCTTACAACCAGTCACCATTCTTTCTCTCCCCCATTTTCTTCGAACAAAACACATCACTCTCTCTTCTTCCTTCTTTGATCATCTCTGCCTTTTCTCTATTGAAAACACGAGCTCTTGAGCTCTCATCATGTCTTCAATCGAGCTCTCTTCATCACCGCTGCAAGGTCGATTCCATCACCGCTGCAACGTCGACTCCACCACCACTGTAAAGTCGCACACAGTAGCTTCCCTCAATGACTTCGATCGAGATAGCTTCTCCAAGCTTTTTTCGTGATGCAGGGTTTTGTTTCGGTAAGTTCAAGAAACCTTCAAGCCTTTCTACCCTAGATCATTTTTCTTCATCTTGCTGGAGAAGTTTCTAGATTTGAATGTTTCTGATTTAGGGCTTTTGGTTGCCATTTGCATGTTTCTGATTTAGGGTTTTGGTTGCGATTTTCATGTTTCTGATTTAGGGTTTTCCTTGTGAATATCCTTTTCCTCTTGTTGCGATTTGCATGTTTCATGATTTATGGTTTCGTTAGTTTTTATGGTTTCGTTAATTTTTATTTACCTTCTCTTTATAGCTATTTATTGTGACTCTGAGATTGACATAATACTTATTTTTTTACTGATTACAGAATGTTTTCCCCTAGGGAACGAGTGCGTTGGTTTGTAGTAGTCGAGTGTTTTGTTATATCAAAACTCATCATATAGGAATTGCATTTCCGATTAAGGCGGTAGATAAGAAGCACAATTTTTATTATTTTTAGGAGCATATGAGAGTGGATTTAGATTTGGTCGATATTATCTGTGAGTTCATAGAGTGTTCATTTCACCTCTGTATAATTCCATCTTTATGCTCTCATTATAATATGCTATTGGACTTGACATTGGTATTTGACTGTTGGTCCATCGAAGAAAGTTAGTGTGAGATGTATCTACGAAACTTGTCGACTTTGGTTCTTCATAAGTTGAGGGGGGATAAAAAATCTGTTGAGTTATGGAATTTCTTTTGTTTTGATGGACATACAAGAATAGAGGCTAAGTTATGGAATTTCTTTTATTTTTATTGGTTAGGCATGGAATTTTCTATTATGAGAACTTATTTTTATGAGATGATAGTTCCTTAATGGCAGTCTCGATTCATTTAAATTTATCTTTTTACTTATTGAAAATCAAACATGTAAATAGTTTCATTGAACATATTTCCAAGAGGCTCATTTTTACTTGTTTGAGACTCATAATTTCATTTTATACAACTAGTGTAAATTATGATTGTTGTGATAATAACCATATCACCAACCATTAGCTTTCTATTTTAATATTGCTTCTGCCTTTGTTCTTGAAGTCCAAACTTTTTTTCCCCACATTTAGCTTCTTACACTTGTAGATGACGAAATGGGGTTTCCCATCTCGCCTAAAAAATCAAAGTAATAATAAGATTTATTTTCTCCGCTAGACCAAAAGCATCCTAGTAAAATTTTTGAATCCAATCAGTGATATGATTTTGGTCCACTCCTATGGTTATCAATATAAACTATTTATGTATAACAATGACATTTTGTGTAATGCTTCCTTACTTCATTGTTTTGGATTATGTTCATGTCTTAATGTTGTGGGTTGCTCTTGAGAAATAAGAATAATATTTTATTATAGTTAGATTAGAATAGATTTATTTGAGAACATAACATGGGTTTGAAGTTGGATTTTCACCCAATTATAAAAGTGTATCCTTCATGCTCTTTTTTGGGTTATTTGGCATGAAAGGAATATAAGGGTTTTTTAGAGGATTGAGAATCCTTTTGTAAAGTCTTCTTTTTCTTTACTTGTATTCTTAATTATTGGGTGGAGGTTCTATTCCCTAGTTTAGAGGATTTGGATTTTGAGAAGAATTGGGTGAATAGATTACATGTTTTTTGTTCATATCAATCTCCTAGGTTGTAATTACTCCACCTCAGGGTTTTGTTTATAATATATATCTTACTTACCAAAAAATTATAAAAGTGTTTGCTTATTTTTTTCAAGTGAAACCTCTTGATTATTGAAGACTTGACGACATTGATAAAGTTGGTAGTCATTTATTTATGGAATATTAACTCGTACAAGAATTTTTATCTCAATATCATTAGCTTGAATTTGATTTACTTAATCAAATGGAACTTGCTATGTTGTAAACTAGTTTATCATTTTTTCCTTTTGCATGTTTCTATACGAAATATTGTAGTTGGAAGGAGATATTACATGAGGTTATTTTCTTTCATGGAAACTATGTTATTTCATATGTTTGTTTGTTGCTAGATGAATATCATTGTACATATTATCCTTCAAAAATTGAATAAAATGGAAAGTCCTACTTTAATGAGAACTGCATGATCAACGTCTTTTTTATATGATTATAGAGATTTGGACATTTATAGAGTTTTTAACTAGCTTACCTATGTGGTGGAACTTTACTAATATGATTCTTTTAACAAGATAAATTGTGAGAAAAGTTGGACAAAAGTATGTTGAAACTAGATCAAATAAGTTTCTTACATTCATTAAAATCTGTACACATCCTATTATCATCTATTTAAGATTGTTCATATATCTCACTTCCAATTAATTCGTTATCTAAAATAGCCATTGCATAAAACTGATTAATAACATAATAGGGGCAGATGTATACAAGAATATAACATTGGTATGCCATTTTAGCATTCTTACTAGATGATGTTCAATCAATTATAAATTAACATCAGTGATAATCATGATAAGAAGACATTGTCATATGACTAAATTTGATTATATTAACATATATTTTAGATGGCTAATACAAATGTCAACGTGAAAAAGGCATAAAAGGGTTTCTTTATATACTTGTAAGTAATTAATGAGATCATCAATTTAATGTTACATATTTTAATATAAATTGTTGTAATATTAATGTGGTTGTTTAAAACTAAAAATGATGCCAAAGAATGTGCTAAAATGAGCGCGGCAGATGAAAAGATTAGTGGTCATGAAGTAAGTATGTTTAAACAAACATTACATTATAACATGGAATTGATAAATTTTGGTTGTAATTTAAGTGAGTTTATGATATGCCAAACTCAATTATTTGAAGGAAAATGAAATCCATGCCTTTGAAAGCGGAGCACAACAACCCGGTCCTAGTCATCTCAGAAGGCCTGCCTCTAAACGGAAGTTGCTCACACGCTGTACACCCGAGAAATTTGTTGATCATGTTGCAAATGTAGATGAGGGGAAGAGGAGAGCAATCGTGGAGATAGGATTCAGAGGGTTGTTAGATATTAAATTACATAAGCCGAGAGAAACTTATTGCAGCAACTATTAGGTTGCTTCGATCCAGCCACCTGCATGTGGAATGTCCATCGGTCGACATTCAAAGTCACCGCAAATGATGTGACTTCTATACTGGGCATCTTTGATGGTGGGTAGGAGATCAAATTCAATGGTAATGTGATTGAGATAAAAGATCTAAAGGCAAAGTAGGTGAACGCCAAAGGTGATATCCTGGTGAATGCCTTGTCAAAATTCTTAATTGGGGAGCCTGACAGTGACTACTGGAGGCAAGCGTTTATGCTGCGCATTGTCGGGATTTTTTTATCTCCTTGATCAAAACCAATCGTCAGTCATTTATGGTTGCACGTTGTGAAGTCACCTGTGACCATCCAACAGAAGAATTGGGCTTCTGCTTGTTTTAAATATTTTATGGATGGTGTCGTGAGGTATCAAAACAACCACCACCATAGCATTATCGGATGCTTGTTGTTTTAAAAATTTTGTGGATGGTGTCGCGATGTATCAAAACAACCACCACCATAGCATTATCGGATGCTTGTTATTTATACAGGTAATATATTTAGTGTACATTGGTATTACTTTCACATTAATATATATATATATAACATGCACCCATCATGTGAGGAGGCAAACCACTATAGGTCCAGCCAGATCAGATAACAAAATAACTTACACTGAGCACGTCTGTCAACGTTTTACAGGGGTCAACGGTCTTAACGCAATCTCTGCTCAACAGACCTTACTTAGATGCGACTTGGGTGACGTCCCACTCAGTGTTCATTGATTGTTTTTTGACCTTACTGTAGTACAGTGAGTACTTCCTCAACTATAACAGATACATATTGAGTGCCATGGGCTAGCAACAGGATCATGATTAGTAGAGTTTATAGTCATGGTTATATACGGCTTACATTAATACATACATGGTCTCATGAACAGATAATATGAGGAAGAAGGGACTTACGGTAAGGGAGCACTGGCGCTCCTGGTGACAACAACGTGATATGTGCAGGTGTGAGCAGAACAGAAATAGGAGAGGAGTGAGAGAGAGAGAGGGTAAGGCAAACTTAAGAGCTCAGCACATGAGCAGTCTATTTCCCATAAAAGAAAAAGCTCTGTTCTCAACAAGGGTGAGAGGCCCTTTTATATTACAGGAAAGTAACCTAACTAGAGTACACTCGTAGATAAAAGTAACTTAACTTAAGTTAAAAGTAACTATACAATAGTATTCTATGCTTTAATAATTATATAACATAGAGTGACGTGCTATGCATCGTCCACGTGTTCGGATGTGAGAGAATTACTGTAGAATCCTTTGTCTGCTACTGTTTGTGTCGGACAGCTAAGAGAGTTACTGTAGAACCCTTTGTCTGTTACTGTTGTATGTAGGACAGCTCATCAGATAGGCTTAGTGGAGTTTGCCTTTCCCTTTCTGGTCTTTTTCCTTTTCGAGCTGGTCAGAAATGATTGCGGCTAAGGAATCCCAGAAGTCAGCAATTGTAGGCTCTGGTGGGTCCTCTGTATTTGTCAGATCTGGTGTTAAGTCTGGTATGTCATCATTGAGGTCTTGGCTTTCGCCAACAAGGATGCTGAAAGCATTATGTTGACTGATGTCCAGACTGAGATCAGTGATGGCAGGAGGTGGTGATATGGATAATGATCTTGGTGGACTTGGATTGGTACTGGACGTGGCCATAGAGGTTGTGTCAGAACCAAAAACATGAAGGAATTGATTTTTGACAAAGGCCATGGTTTTAACAGCTAAGTCTTGTTCACTAATGTGGGGAAATTGCTGTTTAAGCAGGTTTTGAGCATTTAGGAAAGGGTTGCTCGTTGGTTCTGGTACAAGTTTAGGAATGGATTCATAACATGCTTGGGCATAGGTTTTGATGAGTTTAATTAATTCTGGAATGTGGGGATTCATACCTTTGTCCCACCATTTAGTCCAAAAGATACGTTTTAAGACACGTATACCATTCTGGTATTCACATCTCAGATCCCATTTCCATATCCATGGGATATTAAATCGGATGATAAAATAAATCCAAGCTTTGGAGATAGTACTATTTTTCTGGAATAGGGCATATTGTGTATGCCACTCTTTAAATTCAGATTTTAATATGTCTGGTAAATTTTCAAAGGTAATACCAAATTTATCCCACCAAAGGAGGAACCAGTTTGGTAATCCTGTGTCTAATACTTCAGGACAAATACGGATAAACCATGTATGGTTTCTTATCGGGTTTTGATAATAAAATGTATTGGTAAAGGATTCAATATAATCCCAATAACTGTATTTAATTGTTTTCTGGTGTATTTCCATTGTTTTGGTAGTATGAGGATGTAAACCCCATTGATTAATGGAAATAAAATTGCGGATGACAGTCTTACTAAAAGTAATTGGGCTGGTATTTCGGTTAGAGTCATGGAAAGTATGTCTAATTTCCATGCTTCCAGATTGAACTACTATAGCCTCATAGATGTATCTATAGTGTTCAAACCGGGTTGGATACTGTTGTGTGGAGAGATGTCGATTTTTGATCTCCCATGGATCTTCCATCTATTTTTCATCATTTGGTTCAATAATGAGGATTAATTCCTCAGATATTATGTTAAGTGTATACTGTTCAGGTGTTAAGAGGACTTATTTTGTACTCTTACGAGTAGCCTCATGGACACTGGGGAATTCTGAGGGCCAGAAAATCCCATCATTCGGGTCTTGCATATTAATTCTACCACGTCCGCGCCCACGAGAGCTACAATCTCTTCCTCGGTTACTCATGATTGAGTCTTTCCTGTAAATATTCACGGGTTAGAAAATCAGGAAGAGAATTCTGTTCACCCTTAATATATTCAATATCAAAATCAAAGATAGATAGGATGCTTTGCCATGATGCAAATATTTGTTTTGATGCAAGATTTTGAACATCTTTTTTGAAAATCTATTTTGCAGCAGAGCAATCAACACGGATAAGAAAATGTTGGTTTAAAAGATCATCTTGAAATGTTAAAACACATTTCACAATTGCTAAACATTCTTGTTTAATAGTCGGATAATTTTTTGCTGGTCCTTTCCAGGTACCAGAAGTGAATCTTAATAATTCTTCTTTATGTGTTTGGGGATTTAGCTGTTTCAGAATACCTCCATAACCTAGGTTAGAGGCATCAATTTCTACAATTTTATTCCATGTAGGGTGTGGTAAAGCTAAACAATGTAATTGTTGAATTTTAGCTTTAATATGTAATCTAGTTGGTAATAGATAAGTTCAGAAGTTAATGAGAATCCAATTAGTCAAGAAAATAAGAATGAAGTACTTCTGAGTAGTACGAGAGTGTTTCTCATTCATATGAGAAGTAAATATTCCTAGGAGAATCTGATATGGTAATCTTGATAGAACATAAGCTGGATCCTAATCACTACGTTGTAGTGGGAGAGGTTCACAACTAAATGAGATACTCATATTCAAGTGAGAGACTTTCGAGTCCATCTCAGAAGAACGTGACTCAGATCCCAAAAACTGCATAGAGGTTGTAAATGATGTAAAGTAAATCATTGACTTCAAGTAATGAAATCTAACAATGATTCTGTTAACTCTAATAGAGTATGGAAGCTTGTAGAAGTCCTAAAGTATTGGGTGCCAAAGATCTACAAGCGGAAGTGAGACATATGCAAGGTCAAGATCTTCAAGGTTAGACTTAATAAGAAATAACATACTTAGAGAGAGGATATCAAGTATAGCATATCATTTTCACTAATAGCCATGCTCATGTCTATGAGATATTGTATCCTTTGTAGCTCATCTCGTTTACGAGTTTTGGCAAGTGTATGTCAAGAACGCTATCTTATACGGTGATTTTTAAATGAATATCTTTATGTCTCAATTTTTGGAATTGTTGCTAAAGAGGAATGATGATATACATGATGCATTAGTCCATTTATGGACTTAAGCATGCATTAAGAACTTAGAACATTATGTTGATTATGTAATCAAGTTTTGATTTTGATCAAGGTATAATGAGGCATGTCAATACAAGAGAAAGGAAGGAAAGATAATAATTTTATTGATGTTTTATGTATATGGCATTTTATCATTAGGAACGATGTAGAATGAAATGTCAACGATAAAACCTCATTTGTCTGAATTTACGGTATCTAAGAGTTAAGTTTTTTTAGACTTTAACATAGACTGATGTTCTTATCCTAAACTATGTAGATACTAATATGTTGTATGGGTGTGCAATGTTAGATTCCAAACAAGGGGCTTGTTATCCTTTAGGTTTTGAACCTATGTATTATGTCAGTGCCTTTTGGCATAGGATGGAATAAATAATATGAAGAAAGTTCCATTACTTTTGGTAGTGGGAAGTCTTAAGTATGTTATATTATACTCTGGATGTATATTTCACAGTAGAGTTTAGTCAACAAAATATCAGCTAAATCCTAAAGGATTCTACTGATAGTTGTGAAACATATAGTCAAATATCTTAGGAGAATGAGGATTATGTGTTTGTCTATCATGGTGAGAATCTCATACCAGTCGGGTATATGGATTCAAAATTTCAATTAGATTACTTAGGCTGTAGAACCTAGTAGACCCATTTATAAAGACTTTAGCCACAAATGTCTTTGGGTCACATGTGGAGAATATTAGGGTTAATCTAGTTGTAGACGTGCTTTAGGACAAAAGGGAGATTGTTAGATTGTGCCTTAAAAAGAACTGAAATGTATTGTATTTATTGAGACAATTAACTCTGATTAATAATAAATAGTTTATTGTTATATTATGTGTAATGCATTCTTGTAAAATGTCTACATGCATAATAGTACTTAGTTTATAAGTACTATGAAAGTTAGCTCATGGGAACAATGTATTTAACCAAGAGTCCATTATGACTCGTAAATACTTAACTTAACAGTCTAGTTAAGATGGGAGCTCTGCTAAGAAATGACTGTAGTACATTAACTTTATTATGTAAAGTGACTTACCTTGTCACTAGGTGGAGTACCTAGTTAATGTAGTAGTGCATTTGAAATGCATTGAAATGACTAATGAGTCCTACTTTTAGTAAATTACTATCGAATGAAAATCATAACTCATTGCTATTGCTTTATGAGTGCTTTAATCTTGAGAGAGTTATGAGCTCATATTTGACAACTTGTTGTTTTGATCTATTAAGAATGAGACTCTATGAGTCAACATATTTTGTAGTTGTGTTTATTGAGTTATTAGATAATGATTCCATGGATTCTCAACAATAGAATCCATAGACGCTTTTAATTAAGTGACATATTATCTCTTAAATAATTCATTTATATGGTCACAATAAACTAAGCGCTTAGTGTCTCTAGTAGAGTACTCGAGACTTGATAATCTTACTTGAGACACCAAGTATGAAAATTAATATAGTTGGCTAGTAGAATGAATTTGGAATATAAGGATACCGAGATGTGTGTAAATATTAGGTCGATAGTAATTAACCTAATTATACACGATTCTATATTATGGAGGGGCATTACATAATGAATAATAAGTCAATGATAGTTACATCGAGTAATATAAAATACACTTGGAGTTCATTTATGATTTTATAGTGCAGTTAATCCTAATTAATTATTATTGACTATGAGTTTAATTGATAGAGTTTATTAATTATGTAGCCAAATGTATTTTTATCCTTTTGGTCCCCTTACTATCCTCAGATTTGGGTTACGTTGTGACATGATTTGTTTAATAAAAAAGTGATTCAACGTTGATACTCTATAGTCAACCAAGTGATCTAAAAATTATATCCATCTTTATTCTAAATAGATCAAGATTAATTAAAATTAATTAATTTAATTTTAATTAATTAAAAAAAGAAGAAGAAAACATAAGGTTGGGGATTGCCCCAAGCGTTGCCTTCACATGGGTTACAACCCATGTGAAGACATGGCTTTAGCTATTTTGATATAAATTGTTTTTCTTTTAACTTTTTGATGATAAAAAAATTGAAATATTATGACTTTGAACGTTTTGGATGTTCTTCTCCCAAAACAGTTTTTTTTTTGTTTCAATAAAAGAAAACACTTTGCCGAACAAATTTTTGGAATAGAGAAAAAGGTGGAAAAGTTTTGTTATCTGATATTATTCGAGCGGCTGTGATTTTGTTGATGGTTCGAGAAATAATAATGAAGATTATGAGGTTTCAATTTTTAATTTTCGATCGTTATGCTTTAAGAAATATTTTTTCTAATCTCTATATAATTATTTCTCAAATTTTATAAGATCATATATTTTTTGCTGCTATGATTCCTTTCAGATGAGAGATTGAGATGCACAGCCGATCGAGTTGAAGATAAGGGGGAAAATGGGAGATATTTCAATACTTTGGGAAAACTAATTCTTGAGTATTGGAGAGAGTGAGTATGGATTAACTAACCACCCACAAAGGAGTGGGAACTAACCACCCACAAAGGAGTGGGAACTAACCACCCACAAAGGAGTGGGAAGTTGAAAAATTCTATTTTTTTAATAATTCATTCTCAAATAAATAAATTGAATTTTTAAAGTCAAAGTAAATAAATTCCGCTCTAGATTTTAGAATAAAAACCGAATATTCCTATACTTTTAACAGTTAGTTATAGTCCTTTATTTCGAGATAAAAATCAATTAAAGTCTTATTAACGAAATGAAATGTGAACAAATAATTTTTTCAGGATGATTTAATGAAGTTGAATCATGTAAAATTATTTATGTAAGAAATCTGAGTACATATTTTCTACCAAAAGTCCTATCATATCTTATCGAAACCATTAGATTTATGATATTATGCATATCTAACCAAATAATTTCAAATAAATTAATGAGAGTGATATCTACAGCACAAAATTATTAATATAACGATAAGTAAAATACTCATAGAAAATGTCGGGTCTTACATCCTCCCCTCTTTATAAGAATTTTTCTCCTTGAAAATTAATTAGAATCATTCTTTCAATAAATATGGGTAAAGAGTTTGAACTTCACGTTTCCAAGCATCATCTTTAGTTTGATGGCTCCTCTTAAGTAGTTTGAGCGTTGAAATACTATTAGAGGTCATTTGGTATAAAATTACGAGTAAATAATTTCTGAAATAAGATTATTGAAATATGATTGTGGGAAAATATATATCTAGAAAGTTAATATTACTTTGTTTAATAATACTTGAGAATGTTATGATTTAATGATGATGATGTTAACTTACTTTGTTTGTTATGATGAAATATAGAAGGGAATATTATAAGTATAGTTGTCATTTTATAGTTTTACCCTTGAACTAACTTTACTTATTTTATTCAAATAAAATCATAGAATAATAATAAAATCCTTTTTCATTGAGAATAATTTACCGTGATTTTTCTGCAAAAAAAAATGGCAGAGAAACCCATCTTCTTCAACATTTATAGAATGACAAAAACTCATCTTCCTAGGATGCTAAGATTTGGATGATGGACAAATTGACAAAAACTCATCTTCTTCAACCTTTAGAGAAAGAAACCCAAGTCTCGTTTTGAGGCAATTACTTCGTTTGCGAGATTAATTTCTGCAAATTTTATTTTGCTTCCAACGAACTTGCCCATTGATCCGTTTTGTTTTTGATGATTTATATGGGCACATGGTTGGATTGCATCTTTTATTTAATTACATAAAAATGATCCAAGTCTCGGCCTTTACTCGCGCAGAGAGAGATCAAAAGGAGAGGGAAAGCTTACCATAAGTCTTCTGCGGCTGAAGCTGGAGCTCGTGAGTGAGGAAGAGGGAGAATAAAGGAAGAAGGAGAAGGGCTTGTGTATGCCCGGAATGAATATATCCCTCGATATAGAGGGATATCAAGATACCCTCCATTGAGGGTATGTTGACATTCCGGTAATCTTGTAGTCCTAAAAAAACAAACCAAACAAGGGTATATTTAAAATACACTCATATTCGAGGCATATCCTTTAAAATACCCCATAACAAACGGGCCCTAATATTATCTTTTTGTCCAAGAATTAAATTTGAACTTCTCATAAGTAAGGTTTCCCCATAAATGAAGCGGTTAGAAAGTCAGAACATGTTAGAGGCAACCATAATCCATATTAAATCTTTAAAGAATTGATAAGGGCTAAGGTTTCATTCCTTTTAAAATTTCATAACTTCCCTCATTGGAGCTATTTTGATAAGAACCATATCTCCAACTTCAAGATCCAATCTTTCCTATGACTAATAACATAACTTTGCATTTGGCCAGGCCAGTTCTTTTTTCTTGCATTTTACCAATAGAATCATTCTCCTGTCGAACCACTTTAGGGCATAACAACTTTCTTTCACCAACTTGATCCCAATAGAACCTTCGTCCTTTTAAGTCTTCAAGCAAACTTAAAATGATACAGTTGATTGCTCATAGTGCCTTAGAATTCCACATATAACATAAGCTCGAAGCATATAATTGAGCCTTTGAATAATTCCCTAGTCCAATCAACATTCTAAGTGTGAATCGTTGTGTACTGGAAAAATCTCACAGGACATGTGGTAATATCTAGGCTGAAGACTCATCGAAGAGAAGATAGAGCGAGAACTATAGGATCAAGTATGTGGTTATGAAGAACAGACCAATCAGACGAAAGTACATGGATTGCCGACGTGGCAATCCAAAGGATAGCTAATCAAGACCATTGAATTGATCAGACGGTCCAGATTTACTAAGTTGTTAATGTTGATAAGCTAGATCTCAGGAAATATTCTGTTGATCCTATTTTCAGATAAAATTAGATAAACTGTATCAGATTATATGAAGACCTAAAAATAGAGGCAAAATATAACTCCAACAGAGAACACAACAACTCTCAATACCCATAATAAATAAGTTGACTATGCAGCTTACTTTAGCCTTATAAATCATTTCTCCATAATGAAATACTATCAAAGTGTCCCCGTGATTTTTCTTCCTTTTAAAGGTTTTCCACGTAAATCATGGTGTTTTTATTCTCTCATTCACTCTCTAAATTATTCTCTATATTTTCATATTATGATGTAAAAAATTTATGACCGATTATTAAAGACAGTAAATTTTTTCCTTTACACGTTGTACTAAAATTTAACTGAGTATTCAATGCTTCCAGAACACTATGCCAGAATTTAGTAGTGAATTTCGAATCAGTATTTGATACAATTGGCACTAACTCAATGATCTCCTCGGCATACAATCTCCCCCAATTTTCTACTGAAAATGTCATAGAATATTGTAGATAGTGAGTGAGGAGACTTAGTCAATTTATTGACTATAACCCAAATTGCATCGAATTCCTTTAGAATATGTGCTAATCTTAATACAAAATCCATCAAAATGTTATCTTATCTCCTTAGTGGTATTTCCAAAGGTTGTAAAAGGCCATACAGGTGTTGGTGTTCAATCTTCACTTATTGACATTCAAGGCATTGTTCCACAAACTTTGCCATATAATGCTTCATATAATTCAACCAAAAGTTTTATCGGAAATCATAATTCATCTTTGTTCTACCTGACTAGATAGAATAAGGAGTGGTGAGTGCCTCCATTAGGATTTGTTTTTCAAATATGCGTTATCAGGTAATAGCACCATATTAATTAACTTGAGTACACAATCACTTTTAACCAAAAAGTTCATCTAGTTTTCATTTTCCATTTTTTATCTAATCCTTACAAATGTAGGATCTTCGTGTTGGGCATCCTGAGTTTTATCTTGAACTGTAGGTTTAGTAGCCAAGTACACAAGACTACCTACAACATTACAGACAAAAATCTCTAATTCTAATCTCTTAAGATCAACTTAAATAAAATGCTAACTAATAGTGAGAATAGGTAAATAACCTGATACTTTAGTGCATCTGTTACTACATCACTCTTATTAGAATGGTAATTCATGATGCAATCGTAAACCTTAACAGGATCCAGCCATCTACATTACCTTATGTTAAGCTCCCTCTGAATGAATAGATACTTTAAAATTTTGTGATTCGTATATATTTCAACCTTTGATCCCTAGAAGCAGTGATGCCAAATCTTCAAAGCAAAAACTACGGCAAACTCTGAATTATGAGTTGGGTAGTTTTTCTCATAACTTTTTATTGACGGGATGCATAAGCTATGACTTTCGATGCTTCATCAATAAGCTATCCCAAGCCTCTGCGCAATGCATCATTGTAGATAATAAAAATATCAGTTTCTGAGTGAGCAATATAAAATGGAGTTGTCACCAACCTTTTCCCGGGTTTTCGAAATTTCTCTATTATACTTGACCAAAGGTACCGTTATTTTTCCTTGCGAACCATAACAATGGTACAGAGATCTTAGAAGAAACCTTAAAAAATCTCCAATAGTATCCCGCTAACCCCAAGAAGCTTCTAATTTATTTGACATTGGTTAGACCAGTCCAATTCACCATTGCATGTACGGATATGCTCTTCTTAGAGACAACGTGCCTTAAAAAGCAACTTTAGATAACTAAAATTCACAATCACCAAACTTGCACACAACTTTTGGTCCTTTAAAATAATCCTAAGACAGTCTTCAGGTGTCCTTCGTGCTCATTTCTATACTTTGAGTAAATCCAGATGTCATCAATGAAAACAATGACAAACAGATCCAAAAAGTCTCAAAAAATCCTAGTCATTAAATCCATGAATATAGCACGGTCATTGATCAATCCAAACGACATAACCAAAAACTCATCGACCATATCATATACGAAATGCAGTCTCTGAAATATCTTCTTTCTTCACTTTGAACTAGTGATGCTCAAATAATAAATCTATTTAGAAAAGAGCTCCCTGAAGTTTATCAAATAAATCTTTTATAAGGGATAAATGATACTTGTTGTTAGCAGAAATACTTTGTGGATGAACTACCTTATCCCATAACTCTTGCAATTAATTGTAAAGTTTCTTCATTCCACGTGTTATATGATAGGAGCTCTGAAAGTAGGGGCATTTCGAAGAATTAGCTAGCTCATTATTCCACTTCTCTCTTTAGTGGTAAACTTGATAGATCCTTAGCAAAAACCTTGGGATTCTATAAACCACTTTGATATCATCAAAAATTGGTGTTTGTGCGTTAACACTCTCTAAATAACTCTCAACATCCATTATGCATGAATCGTTTAACTCATAACAAAGAAACGGTACAAGGTAACAAATGTAGACTCACTATAATAAATAAGGGCTTTAGCGACCAACATTTTGGTCCCTAAAGCTCCAAAAATTCGTCGCGAAAGGTTTTCGCGATAAACCTATGTTCATCGCAAAGTTCATCACTTTTGCGTTGTCAGTAAAAGTCTTTCGGGATGAAATACGGATCTCGTCGCGTTAGCCTTTGGCGATGAAAAAAACTGGTCACGAAAAACTTTCGCGATGAAAATAAAAGTTGATTGTGAAAGGGTTTTCGCGACCAAAATAAAACCGGTCGCAAAAGGTTTTCGCGATGAAAAATAAAATTTGGTCGCCAAAGGGTTTTGGCGACAAAAAAAGAATTCATCACAAAAACCTTTTCGCGACCAATCTTTCTTTTCCAAAAGTTTTTGCGACCAAAAAAAAGTTTCGTCGCAAAAACTTTTTGCCACCAATTTCTTTTTGTCACGAAATGTTTTCGACGACTAAATTTTATATTATAAAATGTTGTATAACATTAATATCACCTGTAATAGCAATTAATATCATCAAAAAATTTATCAAACCCGATATTTTTTGAAGAAATACATACATATATATCATTAATATAGTAGTTCATTACAAAATCTCCAAATCATAATTCATTAGAATTTGGTTCACAAATGTATCCGAAAATATAAAGAAGAGAATATTTAAAGTTTGATGTTACAACTACAAAGCTTAACAAATATTCTAGCTCACGTTTCTGTTGTTGAGTCATCGTCAGGAGGTGGAAAATCATTTTGACGAGCCCAAGCAAGTAAGCTTTGTAGTTGGCTCTCCATCAACTTGATTTGTTTTTCTTAATTTCATATTTTCAACTCCAACTCAACTCTTTTTCTCGAAAGATGTCAGTGAGGCTCCATGTCCAAGACCTTTATTTTGCACGAGAACTTCTTCAACTATCTCTTCTTCAGAGCGAGGTGTGGCATCATTAACGATAGACTCATCTCGTAAAACATACATGCGTTCCTGTGTAACATCACAATGAGTGAAGCTTTAAATTAAAACTAACATTATTATCCTTAAACAATGAGCATCAATCAGAAAGTATTCAAACATCATCATCAAGCACGCTCATATACAAAGTGATAATCCCCCCCCACACACATTGAAACTATTATCAGTAGGCAAGGAGCATCAATTCAGAGAATATTCAAGAATCATCTAACATGCTCATATAGAAAGTGATAACCCCCAATACACCCACACACACATTGAAACTAACACTTTTATCAAGACAATGAGCATTGAAACTAACACTATTATCAAGACAATGAGCATTAATTCAGAAAATATTCAAAAATCATCTAACATACTCAAATACAAAGTGATACCCCCCCACCCCACCCACACACACAAAGTGATAACCCCCACCCCCCACACACGCACACCCACACACATTGAAACTAACACTATTATCAAGACGATGAGCATCAATTCAGAAAATATTTAAAAATCATCTAACACGCTTAGATACAAAGTGATAACAACCCCCCCAGCACACTCACGCACACATTGAAACTAAGACTATTATCAAGACAATGAGCATCAATTCAAAAAATTTTAAAAATCATCTAACACGCTCAGATACAAAGTTATAACCTCCCCCCCCCCAACCCCACCCTCACACACCCACACAAACATTGGAACTAATGCTATTATCAAGACAAGGAGCATAAATTCAGAAAATATTCAAAAATCATCTAATACGCTCAGATACAAAGTGACTGGCCACATGCTATATGAGTTGCTCATATTTTTGAATGGATTAAATCCATCTGCTGCAAGTCCTAATCTTACATTTTGAGCATCTTCTAGAAACGAACTATATTGCTTATCAAAATCCTTCCAACCTTCTGAATCAGCAGGATGTCTCAAGACACCTTAGACGTTGACACGTTTCTTCTTGTGCCATCTCATATCTGATTATGTGTATTTTGACTTAAACAATCTTTGAAGTATGGGTATAACAGGAAAGTGACGCAAAACTTTTTAAGGAACTTTCTTACCCTTCCCATCATCCATTTTATATCTTGGTTCATGACATTCAGGACATTTGTCTTTTCCTTCATTCTATTTCCAGAATAAAGCACAATCATATTTATAAGAATGAATGGTGTCATATCCCAACCCTAAATCTCTTAATTTTTGTTGGCTTCATAGTAAGAGGCTGGAATCTTTGAGCCTACTAGTTGAGAACTATTTAAAACTTCAACTAATTGGTCAAATGACTTATCGTTCCAATGATTAAGCACTTTGATATGCATCAACTTCACGATAAAAGATAGTGTTGTATATTTTTGACAACCAGGAAAAATTTCTTCTTCGACTTCACTAAACAAATCACTAAATTTGTCTAACGTCTCTGCATTTAGAATTATTCTATCAGTATTATCCTCTCCAACTCGTTCACTGTTCACCTACATCCCAAAAAAACCACACATGTTATCTAACATTTCTCTCATCTCATCACCATCATCAACATCATCATCATTACCAAGGTGAGATGCAGTATTATTCATCTCCATATTTGGTGAATCGTGATATCTTTGTATCTCTTCACCATGAAACACCCAATGATCATAGCTCAATACCATTCCATATTGGCACAAATGCATTTTAAGTTCTTTAAAGACAATTGTCTTGAACTAAGACATTTTTTATATGGACAACGAGTTTTTCCCTCTACATTGAGATGATTACTGACCACACTCACAAACTGTGAAATACCATTAATATACTCCTTGGACAATCTATTAGGATTTTTTATCCAACTCTTGTCCATTTTGTCTGTCTATAAATTAAGTAAATTTTAGAGAAACTCTCAAAAAAAGATCTCTAAGCAAATAAAAACTTCTACATAATAATTCCTAAGCAATTAAAACATTTTCAATTTAAAGTCATATGAATAGATGTTAATTTAACTAACTAATATTTGGAAGAGGAATGGAAATTTATAGTTCAATATAAGAACTCTAGATGGCTAAGAAAAGGAAATCAAATGTATTCGCCTTATAGAGTTTTATTTATTTTTCATTGTTTTACAATATTAATTACTACTTTGGGTATTGACTTATAATGTTACATAACATAAATATCATACTAATTAGTAAGGATAAATATGAAATTAAGAATTATATTGTGTGGTGAATCATTAGGATTAGAACATGAATATCTCGTATCTCGTCACTTATGTTTTCATAATCATAAGCACTAGATTTACAACTTTTGCCCTTAATGTCATAATCACAAGCACATGTATTGGCAAAGATTACCCTTACTGACTAAAGTTCAAGCATTCTAATCTTTCCAAAAACCAAATCCTACAGAAGCTAACTAAGTAGTCCAATCTTCACTTTCAAGAGACAAGATGGGGCCAATCACATCCAATTCATAACAGTACAGTATAATGTTAAGTTTATTAAAATGAACAGAGTTTAGTTGAGAATTATACTTACCCTTTAACTAACATAAAATATTTAAGCTAAGCTATGAGGATAAGAAAGTTTCAACAACTACCCAAAGTATGGTAATTAATGATAAAGCTCACGCATTTTCATTTTATTGTCATCATCATCAAACAAATTGCTTTCTGATAAGAAATAATTTTCTTGGGGCAACCAAACTGCTTTATGATAGGATTTTAGAAAGCACTTGAATATTTTTTAAGGTCCCTCTCCTAGTTGGAGCTCTTTACACTATGGTCTTATCATAGAGGTAATTACCTAACTTGAAAGTTAGGAAGAACGCGACATCATTGAATTCTCATGGTAGTCAGTTATAGGTTCTTACAAAGTTTTCAGAGATTATAAAATCATTTCAATATATTTGGTATGTTTTCCTTACATTTTCCTATCTAGTTTTTTAAGCTGAATTAAGATAATTTTGGTGGATGCGTTTTAAGTTAATTTGTCTTTTGGTAGTTTGAGGCGAGTTAGCTTTTTGTTATTTGAGACTTTCATATTTAGATGCACCATCGTAAATTGAACTGGTGACTGAACGGGAGGTAAATGTGGTTGACCCATTGAGGTGAATTGTATTAGATAGGGTTATGCCATGCATGGAGACCTGTCCACATCATAATGAATATTATACATGATTTACAGCGTCTCTTGTTTTCTTTCCCCATATTATGAGTGTGGCTGGATAGTCTGCAGAAGATATCAGAGTCATCTAGTACCATTAAGGTAGTGGTTTGTTGAAATAAAAAGGTCTTGTTTACATTTTCTATCTCCCAGTATTTAAGAGTGTGATTGGATAATATACATTAGAGATCAGAGCAAAATATCTGATTTCTCGAAATGAAAACAAGAAGAAATGAAGACAAGGAGCATAATCTCATATTACTCAGAATTAACTAGAAATTTTTATGAAATCTCATATTACTCATTAGAATCGACAAAATTAGTAATCTCAAATTACTCAATACAATCAACAATCTCAAATGAAAACAGGAAGAAATAAAAATAAGATGAAATTAGTATACATACATGCAGATTAAGCACTTCAGGAACAAAATATCTTCAAAAATTCAGGACTCAGGACCACTGTAAGAACAAAACCCTAGTTTTTACTCGGTGACAATCGGCAAGAGAAAGTAAAAAAAGAACCTGGTGACCAACGACGGAAGAGGGTTTGCTTACCTAAACCTTGGTGGCCGTCGACGGAGAAGAAGAGAAAGGACCAAGACAGTCGGTAACAAAGCATAGATATAATGGACTCTGTCGTGGGGGGTGGGGGGAATGAAATCTGCTCGCAAGGGAGTTGAGGGAAAGGAGAGGGTTTTATAGTTCTAATGAAACGACGTCATTTTATGTGGCATCTCTTGCAACGAAGATACAAATTAGTCGGCAAAAGTAGAGCTTTTGCCGACCTACTTATTCTTTGGTCGCTAAAACTATTACTTTTCTAGACAACCTCAATTTTCTAACGACTCAACATCTAAACTACATATTCATATACTCATAGAATTTCAACAATAGCTTATCAAAAGAACAAAGCCATAATATAATATCAATGTGTTATGATATTCTTATGATAATTTTGTATTGAAAATGAAACTCATTTTTCCTTTCAACTCATTCCAATGCTTACACTAACAAAGTACTTTACCTAGTGACCAAGATAAGCCACCCCATAAGATAGAGTTCATGTACTACAGACTTTTCTTAGTATAGCACCCAACTTGATAAGAGTGTGAAAATAAATATTGACAAGCCATAAATGACTCTTGGTTATATACCTTGTTCTCATTAGATACACTCCATAGTACCCATAAACCAAGTACTAAATGCTTGTGGACCTTCTACAAAAATGTGTTTAAGGTAATATGCAAAAATAGACCTTTTATTATTATTCAAATAAATGTGTCGATAAAATAAATAAAAGTCATGCTCTTTAAGGGCACAATGATACAATATCACACTTGTCCTAAAGTACACCTACAACCATCTTTACCACCATATTCTTTACATGTGAACCAAAGACATTTGTGGCTAAACTCTTCGTAAACGGGTCTGGCAGATTTTGTGCTAAAGCAATTTATTGATGACTATATTTGCTTGCTGTATGATCTCACTAATGACGTGATACTTCCGCTTAATTTTCTTGCCTCCTTGATGGTTTCGAGGTTTTTTGATTGTGCAATTGCTCATGTGTTATCACAATGAATTGTGATCGGAATTCTATCAATCGTGTTAGCTCTAACTCTCATAAAAACTTTCGCAACCAGAGCAACTTCCTTTATGGTGAAGCATCTACATATTCATCTTCCGTAGTTGAGTGCACAATATAGTTCTATTTTACACTCCTCTAACTGACTGCTCCTCCTCTCAGCGTAAACACAAGCCAGAGGATAAACCTAGAGTTTCCATCTGATTAAAAATCTGAATCCATATACCCAACTACTATGCAACTCTCACTATGATAGACAAGCATACGTCCCTCGCTCTCCTAAGATACTTGAGTATATGCTTCATAGGTATTCAGTTCTCTCTTTTTGGATTCAACTGATATATGTTGATCATGCTTACTGTGAAACAAATATATGGTCCTGTACACAACATTGCATACATAATACTTCCCACTTCAGAAACATTGGAAATTGCCTTCATATTATGTTTTAGGACAATGATCTTAGGATAGATGAATTCCATGACTGAAAAGTATACCTTTGCGGGAATCCTACATTGTGAACCTCTTTAAAATCTTATCTATATATGCAAATTGGGATAAACATATCGTTCAAGATCCTTAGTCATGAATAACCTTAATCTTAAGAATATATTCCACTTCTCCTAGATTTTTCATATGAAACTTGTTTGACAACTACAACTTTACGCTTAACATTAATCCTATATCATTTCTGATAAGGAGAACGTCCTCTATGTAAAGATCTAAAACAATTACAATGTTTCCTTCCTTTCTCTTGTACACACAAGATTCGATAGGATTTTTATGAAAACTTGATCAAATTTGATGTTCCATGATCTCAATACTTGATTAAGTCCATTAATGGACCTATACAAGTTGCAAATCATACTCTCTTGGCCCTTACCAACAAAACTCATAAGTTGAGACATAAACATATTATCTTCATAATTGCCACTAAGAAATAGAGTCTTGACATCCATTTGTCAAATCTCGAAATCCAGATTAGCTACAATGGACAACAATATCCTTATATACTTTAGCATAACCATCTGCCAAAAGGTTTTCTCATAATCAATCCATTCTTTCTGAGTATACAATTTTACAACGAGCCTAGTCTTGAAGGTTTCCACCTTCTATTATAATCCTCACTTTTGCTTGTCACGTCACTTAAAACCAATGGGTTTTTAACTCTTTCAGGTGTTGTAAAAGCTCTCATACTCTATTAAAGTGCATAGAATCCATCTCAGATCCATATTTGTTTGTAAATGATTCACATCAACATCCTTTATAGCCTCATTTTAATTGTTCCTTTAAGATAGACTCAAAAGTCTTACCCCTAATATGGTTGTGTAGTATTATGAAGTATTTCATTTTTGTTCTCTCTAGCAACTTCTCTATCCGTAACTTCCTTATGATCTTCTAAATAATCTTGCACGCCAATTCTATATTAGCTAACTCTTCTAGAACAATGCTACTCCTAGTCTGAAGTTTCTAATACAGTTATCTTCCAAGAAGACAACATTTATGCTAACAAATACTTTTTGGTCCCTAGTGATATAAATAAATACCATCTCATTTTCTTTGCATACCCGATAAAAATACATACCTTTGATCTTGGTTCCAACTTAGCAGGATTCTCTCTTAGCATGTATGTTGGACATCCCCATATATAAAGATGGTATAAATTAAGTTACATATATTCCATAACTCTAATTATGTCCTAGATTAAGAATATATGCAGTAGTTTCCATGGCATATCCCTAAAAAGAAACAACAAGTGTATAATAGCTCATCATTGATCTCACCATATTCTAGAGAGTTATGTGTCTGCTCTCAGCCACACCATTCTGTTGGGGAGGCCTTCATGTACTGAGCTGGGAAGTAATCATACTCTCTACTAAGTGGTATATGAATGTTGTAGAGAAATATTCACCTCATTGATAGGACCAAAGACATTTAATTATAATTCTCAATTCCATTCCGTTCCACGTGGAATGGCCAGAATTTTCTAGTTCCGGGACGGGAACGGAACGGAATAGGGGTAAAATTCCGTCTCAAAATTCGATCAATTCTGGCTGGAATGGAACATTCCAGCCGAAATATGCTCATTTCACCCAGAATGGGTGAAATGGAAAATGGGCCGAAACAAGCCCTTATTTTTAAAATTGTACTAAATATAAATGGAAGCAACAATTTATAATAACCATGTAACAGCCTAGGTGTTTATGGGTTTTAGAATCAAACCTTCCCCTCCCATGTTCGAATCCCATCATTTGCATTCTATATTTTTACTTCATTTTCTTTCAATAATAATTTGTTAATTTAATAGAGGTAATTTTTCTTCTATAATTGGTTAATGTTATTTCTATAATTATTTTTTTAGAATAAGCAACTTGTTTAGATTAATGTATGATTTGTTTATATAATAAACTTAAGTAAATAGGTGATTGTTTATAGATTAAATGAGTGGTTTTTTTAGATTAATTAGGTTACTTGTATATAGATTTGTTATTTCTCCACGTAAAAGATTGCGCTCATGCTTTTAAATAAATTGAAATGCTTGGAATATAAACTATGAGTACTCAAAATAAACAAATTTTTAATGAGAATTATGTGTATCATTTTTTATAAGTCATGATTCACTTTTTGCTATATTATAAATTTTATAAATTGTTTTTATATGTCTAAATTTTTTTTCCGAAACAAAATATTGGAACACCGAAACGGCCACCAAAGCGAAATTGACTACTATGCATTTAATCCATCTACACTTTGAATTTCTAAACACTTTCAGATTTACAATGCATTAAATATATGTAGTCATATATAGAGTAATCATATGTAAAAGTCATGATATGATCATAGTCATATCTAGGTTAGACATTCATGGTCCACATAAGTCAGCAAGCACTAACTCCAACGACTCTGAAACTTCATGTCATTTTGCCTTAAAAGGCCTTTTTGTCATTTTACCTTCTATACAGCTCACAGACTGGTAAGGGCTCTATGCTAAGAGAACTAAGAGGTCCATATCTCTTACTAGTCTCTGAATCCTACTTAGATTAACATGACATATTCGTAAATCCACAGATATGTTTTGTTAGTATGAGAAAACTTTCTTCTTTTAGGTGCACTACGTGAAAGAAGAAAGTACCATGCAACATTAACTGTGTAGAAGTGACAAAGTATAACCCATCAACTAAGGTACCAAAACATACGGAACTTTTATTCTTTTTAATTGTCAAAGCACTAGAAAATTTGAAATGAAAGCTTTCCAAACCAAGGTAAGCAATTTTAGTCAAGTTTATTTGAATATTCTATACAGAAAGATAGTCTAATAAGGCAATGCTCCTAAAATCATCAAAAACAAGGATTAACAATGCCAATATAGACAAT
The DNA here is from genome assembly GCA_003255025.1 of Datisca glomerata. NCBI lineage: Eukaryota > Viridiplantae > Streptophyta > Magnoliopsida > Cucurbitales > Datiscaceae > Datisca > Datisca glomerata. The sequence goes on from QANY01002785.1 coordinate 1,127,538, forward strand.
TGGATCATGTGCATTCGTCCCTAGAACAAGTTGTAGTTCTCCCTCACTTAGTTTCTTGGACTCCTACAATCTTTGAAAGGAATTGCATATGAGATTAGTCGTTGCCAAATTTACATACTAGGATCTTTAAAATAACAAACTAACATAACTCGATGATTTAAACGAACTGTGTACCTTTTTTCTACTTTTCCAAGAAAGCATCATAGTTTGCCTTCCAATGACCAGTCTTACCATTGTGGAAACACTTGCTCTTAACCATTGTTCTTTCACTTCTTCTTCTTGAACTCCCCTTACATAGAAACCTTCTTCTTCTTCATCTTCTTGGACTTACAATTAGGCCAAAGAGATGTAGAAGCTTGTGACACCTACATGCTAGATAGGACCTTTAGTGAATTCTCTACCATCTGGTGTTGCCTCAATAACTCAGTCAATATCCATTCATTCTTATTCATGAGATAGTTGATTTTGAGCTGGTTGAATGTAATATGAACCTCACCAACAAGTGACGAGACGCGAACTAATAAAGAAGTGAGAATGAAGCATCGATCTAATAAGATTCACAAAAGAAAGAAGAAAAACCTTGACCCATTTTCTACGTCATAAAGAGAAACTTAGGTATAAGACCTAAGACCCAAATTAGATTCTTCTAAAAGGACCAAATGTATGATTTAGACGCCACACCCAAAAATAAAAAGGAAAGTGAGTGATAAGTCTATGGTTTGGACGCCACAAGAAGATTATTGATAAATCTGAATGTTCAATAAAGAACCAAAGAGAAAATCTCTCACAAAGAAATTATAGTCATCAAAGTTGTTCAATATGTTGAGAAAACCATTCTTAAATAGAAAATTAGAAGTCTAGTAAATCCTAAAGTGGTCAAAGAACCTAGCCTAAATTCTAAATAACATCCAAACCCTAAATTAGTGTCTGAAGAACCTAGACTAAAATGCAAAACAACTGTAAACTAATTAATGACATTCAATCCTTGAAGAAATCTTTCCTAAAACATAAAGCAATATTATTTGCAACAAAATAACTTTGAATCTGCCTATTTGACTCCAAATGGTTGTCGAATTTTAGGTTAGGATTGCCAAGTTGTCTTACTTCCATGTCATCATTTAAAATGCCATGTCATGTTCCATGTGGGCTGCCATTGGACTCCACATCATGCTCTATCTAGGTCAAAGGGTTGACAAGTCTAACTTCTTCTTTTCCAAACTTAGACATCACCACACTTGTTTGGGCCTCCATTAGATTTACTAGTCCAATGAGTGCTTCAGCCATCCTCTTTAATCTAGTTCTTATGATTAGGATGCTTGGTACTTGAAATGGATTCATTCTTTAAGCTTGTGCATCCAGATCTTCATCATTCCCTTCAACTTGAGAATGATTTATCCTCAAATCATCACCTATGTCAAACAGAGACAAGTCACATTAAAAGTAGCACTTAAATTGTACTCACCGGGAAGATCTACCCTATAGGCATTATCATTGATTCATGTAAGCACATGGAATGGCCCGTATCCAAAAAGTAGCTTAATAACTTAGGATCTCTATCCGAAGCTATGGTTCTAGGCATTCCATGTAACCTAACTATTTCCTTTAAGAACAAATCGGCTATATCAGATGCATAGTCCAAGTCTTCGCTATGAATCAATATGTCATTAAAATAAACAACCATAAAACTTCCAATGAAAGCACGCAAAACATAGTTCATCAATCTCATGAAAGTGCTTGGTGCAATAGCCAATCCAAAAGGCATTACTAACCACTCATATAAAATCATATTTTGTTTTGAAAGTCATTTTTCATTCATCACCTTCTTTCATCCTAATTTGATGATATCCACTTTTAAGATCAATTTTTGTAAACACACAAGAACCATGCAATTCATTAAGCATGTCATCTAATATAGGAATGTGATGGCGATACTTTACAGTGATATTATTTATGGCTCTACAATCAAAGCACATCTTCCACTTCTCGTCCTTCTTAGGCACAAGCAATACGAAAACCACACAAGGACTCATACTTTCATGGACGTACCACTTCTCCATAAGCTCACCCATTTATTTTTGCAGCTCCTTTGTCTCCTCCAAACTGCTTCAATAATGGGGTTTGTTTGGAAGGGTAGCTTTAGGAAATTAAGTCGATTCGGTACTTAATTCCCCTAATTAGTGGCAACGCTTTTGGCATCTCCTCGGGGAATACATCTTTAAAATTCTGCAAAAGATATATAACAACACTAGGCAAAGAGTGGTTAAGTTCGTTAGTAGAAAAGCAAGCCTCTTTCTATAAAAGTACAAGCAAATGCCAGTTGGAACTCAAAGCTCTCTTAACATCACTCTCTCTTGAAGACTTTCTTTTATCCTCTCTTGATTTTCCCACTCCTTTCGGCCAACTCTCTATTTTTCTCCCCTTTCTTTTGTTCAATCACTCCTTTTTCAACTCTCACACTCTTGTTTTTTCTCACTCTCTCTTGTTTTTGCACTATCTTTGTTTTTCATTCTCTCTTTTCAACTTCATTTGATCTTCATACACTTGTTTTGGGGTGAGGGGTACAAGAGTAATGGGTTTCTTATCAATTACAAAGGAGTATATATTCGTATAACCGTCATAAGTGACTTTTCTATCAAATTTCCATGGCATGCTCAAGAGAAGATGACTTGCTTGCATTGGCATCACATCACAGAAAATTTCATCGTTGTACTTGCCAATAGAGAAAGAAACTAACATTTCTTATGCACCTTAATTTTGCGACAACCATTCATCCATTTTAGCTTGTATGGATTAGGATGTTTTAGTGTAGGCAAGATTAGTTTTTCTATCGTGTAAGTACTAGACACACTAGTACAACTTCCCCCTTCAATAATCATGCTGCAAACTTTATCATTAACAAGGCTTCTAGTATGAAAAATATTTTCTCATTGTACCTTCTCATCTTCTTTGGCTATAGCACTAAGAATTTTTGTTGTCACCAAAAGTTTCCCATCAACTGGTTCTTCAATGTAACTTTGCATGTTCTAGTGGTGGCATGGACTCCTCTTCGAATTCACTTTCCTTCTCCACATCTCCATCTCCTCTAATGATAATCAATCTCTTTTTTGGACATTGAGAAGCAATTTGACCTACTCTCAAACAATTAAAATATTTAATATCATGATTTCTTGATGGCTGGAGTCGATTTACCTTGGTTGGATGTGCTTCTAACTTGGTGTCCTTCGAGACCTCAACCTTTAGCTTAAGATTTGGCTTCTCCTCTTTGTTCCAATTTGGTTTCCAGGAGGTAAAGGATGAACTTTCTTACTATTTTATCCTTGTGGAACCATTCGTCTTTAATTGTTGTTCCACTTTGATAGCCATGTGCACCATGTCTTCCAACTCACATAGTGTTGCAACTACAACACATTTGTAATGTCTCAGTTTAGCCAACTAGGAATCTTGCCATTGTATCTTATTGATACTCCTCTACATTGGCTTGAATCATAGTAATCTCCATCTATTTGAAATAGTCTTCCACACTTCTTGATCCCTCCCTCAAGCTTTCTGACTTTCAGTAAAGATCCTTGTAGTGGCCTTCATCCGCATAATGGCCTTAATCTCTTTCCAAGTCTCAATCGACCTCTCACGATTCCTTCACCAATTCAACCATAATTGCTCCCACCAAACGATAGCATAATCTATGAATCCGATAGCTTCCAATTTCACCTTCTTCAACTCAGAGTAGTTATGGCACTAAAACACCAAATCCATTCTCTTCTCCCATTCTAAATAAGATTCTAGATCATTCTTGCCTTGAAAGGAAAGTATCTTCATCTTAATGCTACCCAAATTTTTGTCCACCTCATCACCAAAACTATCTTATCTATTCACATATCAGAATACCATATCTCCAACCCCACGACCAAATCTACCCATGTGATAAAATCGGTCCTCTTCATCAAAGTCTTCACTAAATTATTCTTCATACTCAACCCTAGGTGATCGGCTCTCCCCTCGATGCCCCATTAGTGCTCTAGGTAATTCTACACATGATTCTATTTGGGCAATCCTTTCATGCACTCGTTCCAACCCCTTTCATAACATTTTCTTCAATTCGCCCATTAATGCCTCCATTTGTAACTTCGGTAAATCACCTTCCATCATTCCTCCACTATCATTGTTGTTTGACATGCCTAAAAGAGAATAAGATTAGTGGGAAAAGGATTAAGGACCTCACAATCTCTCGCTCACGTGTTCACATTTAAAGTTTGAGGTTCACTCAATTTCCTTTCCACTCGTGTTTTCACTCAATGTTTCACTGGCTTTTACTCTTTTATTATCTCACAGACTCTTGCCTTTTACCAATCTTAGTGTTCACTTTCGGTTCTTGATCAAACTAACAAACTGATTATGATTCTTCAAGTAACAACCAAAAGGTCTAACAAATCAAAGACTATGAGTTCGGTTAGGGAAATGACAAAGCGAGTCAACTAAAAGATATAATTAAATATAAAGAAAAAAAAGGATTTGAAAAGATTTTAAAGGAAATATCATTAAAGATTAGAAAACAACTAAAGGGATATAATTGAAGATAAGGAAACAAATAAAGATATAATTAATGATAAAGAAACAACTAAACGAATATAATTGAAGTAAAGCAAATAAAATGAGATATAACTAAAGATAAGGAAACAACTAAAAGGGATATACTTGAAGATAAGTAAATAACATATTTGAAAGAAGATATAATTAAAGATAAGGAAATAAACAACTTCAACTATTGTATCTTTCTTTTCTTTTTCTTGTTTTCCTCTTTTTCTTTTTCTGGAAAAACTAAAAGATGAATCAAAGATCAACAATAACAAAGAACAATTAAAAAAATTAACAATGAAATTAAAAGGATAAGTAGAACCCACAATAGATCATACGCTCTGATATCAAATGATATACACCTCACCAACAAGTTATGAGACCCAAACTAATAAAGAAGTGAGAATGAAGGATCGATCTAATCAGATTTATAAAATAAAGAAGAAGAAACCTCGACCCATTTTTCATGACACAGATAACCTTAGGTATAAGACCTAAGACCAAAATTAAATGCTTTGAAACGAGTCAAAGGTAGTATTTAGACCCCAAACTTACGATCAAGAAGGAAAAGTGACAAATCTAGGTTTTGGACGCCGTAAGAAGATTCTTTATAATTCTGAAAGCTCTATAAAGAACCAAAGAGAAAGCTCTCACAAAAAAAATTATATTCATCAAAGTTTTTCAATACATTGAGAAATCAAGCTTAAATAAGAAACTAGAAGCCTAGAAAATCCTGAAGTGGCCAAAGAACCTAGACTAAATTCTAAATATTATTTAAACCCTAAGTTAGTTTCCAAAGAACTTGGACTAAAATTCTAAACAGCATTAAGCTAATTAATGACATTCAAGCTTTGAAGAAATCTTTCTTAAAACACAAAGCAATATTATTTGCAAAAAAAATAAGGAACTTTGAATCAGTCTATTTGACTCCAATTGGCTACTCACTTCTAGGCTTGGATTGTCAAGTCGTCATACTTACATGTCATCATTCAAAATTCCATGTCATGCTCCATGTAGCCTATCATGTAGGACTCGGCGTCATGCTCCATTTAGGTAACAAGGTTGGCAAGTCTAACTTCTTCTTTTCCAAACTTAGACATCACTAAACCTATTTGAGCCTCCACTTGCTTTACTAGCCCATTGAGTGCTTCATCCCTCCTTTTTGCTCTAGCTCTTGTGCGTGGACCACTTGGTACTTGAAGTGGATCCATCCATTGAGCTTGTGCACTCGCATCCTCATCAGAATGTGTCTACGAGAGATGCAAATGCCATATCAATCTAGGTCCTTCCATGATTTCAGTACCTAGGATTTTCATCTCGTTAAGGTAACTAAACGCTTTCAACTGAGTTTTCCTTGTCTTGAGTTACTATGTGACATTAGGTAATATCTAACCTAATTTTTGAAACCTTCTTCGCTCATTTAAGTTTGCTCAATTAGTAATTTTTGGTTAATAGAATTTTATTTAAATTCTAATAATTTCATAAGTTAACTAATTAAATTTCTAGTGAGATTATTTAGTAATTATCTTAATAACATACTTCTTGGGTTAGCCATTATATTCCTTTAAACGATTATGCTTAATTCTGTCTTCCATTATGAAATCACAAACGTGATCTTTTTTTACACTTAAAGTCACATGGTGTCTAATTGTGATGTGCATAAAATAAAATTATTTAACTATGCTAGGGCATAAAATATAATAATCAAAACATCAGGGCACAAATGAAAATATCAACTATATCTTAAGAGAAAATCCTAGCTTTGCAAAACTCTAATCCTATCTTAATGAAAAATAGTTTGGGACATGATCCTCTCACCCGTAATCGTCTATCGTTACTTGCCACCAAGCTCATCACCGCCATCCATTGTCTAAATGCCACCTATGATCACTGATCACCGACAACTATCGTCACCCAAACCTAGGGCTACCTATCGCTAGGTGCGGCGTTGTCACCAACTCACTACAGCCAGCTACTATCGTCGGAGGGCAGTAGTGTTACTGCACACGGCGCTGCCACATGTTTTGTTCTACTCTCGATTTCATTTTTGCACCATGTGGATCTCCATCCGATTCGTACACCTACATCATACAAAACTTAACTTTCTTAAAGAAAGTTTACAATAATTTTACAGTAAAATAAATGTGAATCTGGGAAAAAAATCTCTTCATACAAATAAATTTCTCAATGGTTATGCAAAATAGATAGATCCAAAAGTATTATTCCTGCAAAAATGAGTTAGGGTTCTACAAATCTTATTATTCATAGAGTATTCATTTTAGCAATAGGCATCTAATAAATAAATTTATAAACATGGGATCTAAGGAGATATCATAGTGAAAATCATTTGTCTTAAAATTTATTAATTAAACAACATAATCTATATTGTGAACAAATATAGAGATTATACCTTTGATGCGTGAATCACAAAAATCAAATCTTTTTCACTTCAGGACATGAACCTCGGTCTTCATTCAAAAGCGTAGAAGCCACCTAGAACCTCACGTCGCCACCGTTATCACTACCTTCATGACCGCAGTGTACCACTGTGTTATAGAACACCATGTTTCCATTTTAGCTCCTTCAATCGTTAATCGTCAAAAAGTGTTGGGGCACTCAAGAACAAATCTCTCTTTTTCTTCTCTCTAATTTTCTGCTAGAGAGAGATATTTTCTTTCTAGGATTTTGCCTCTTCTCTAAACTAATGGTGTCCAAAAAAAGTATCCCCAATATGATAGAAGCCTCTTTTTTATAGTAATATCTGATAACCTAGATTGGTCAAAAATTATATATTAACTAAAACTAATTAAACTAATTGTAATCAATAATTTTCATTAATCTATCAAAAATCAAACTTTTGAGTTCTTTTAGTACATTCCAAATGCACTAGTACATTACAAGGTACTATAACCACTAACCAACGTAAATCACCCTACGAGATAGAATTAATGTACTATAGTCTTTTCTTGAAAAAGTGTCAAGCTTCACTAGACTCTGAAAATAATATTTACAACTCATAAATAATTATTGGTTAAATACGTTATTCCCGTTAGCTAAACTCCATAGGACTCATCAATCAAGTACTAAATATTATGGACCTTTTACAAAAAATGTGTTGCATGTAATATATAAAAATTGACCATTTATTATTACTTAAATAAATGCCTCACTAAAATAAATAGAATTCACATGCTATAAGGGCACAATCCTAACATAAATATCAAAAGAATTATGCATAGTAAATATGATGCCTGATGCAAATGGAAAAATATAAAAAAACAAAACATGTTTATCATTAAAGCCAACTATTATTCATTCTCCACAAACTACATATTGTCATAGGATTTGAGACCTTTTTAATCAATAAATGGCATCCAAAATATCTTATATTTTCAGCATGTATTAATTATCATTATTTCTGGTCAAGATATAATTAACAAGCTCAATTATATCTTTACCATTTCAGATCTAAAAGTCTAAACTCTAAATTACTGTCAAGATTGGTCAATCTAGGAATACATTTGAAAAATATATATCTATGAAGACAATCTTAGCATTCAATCAAATGGATAGCCTTGCTAAACCATTCTTACCTTGTTGCACTAATGGTCGAGATCAATGGGTCAATATGGCCTATAACTCGTTTCGATTCATTATTTTACAAAGTACATATTATATTTATAAAGCACCCCATGTTTTATAAAACCTTAGTGAAATAAAACATTTTTTAATTACTATGTTAAATTTAAATTTATTGACTATAAAAAAATTTAGGATATATTTTAAGTTTCCCATAATTCAAATAATTTAGAATTAATATGAAATCTAAAAAATTCACATTTTTAATTCACATTTTTACATAGTTTGCCAATCAATCATAGTTACTTAATCTCCTTACATTATATTTAGCGCATTATACTATTTCTTAAAATATTTTTAAAAATAATACTAAATAGACGTGAATGCATTCATGTCATTATATTATGAGTAGACATTTTTCTACATTATATGGCATGTTATATTCATGGACATATTATAATGATATCAACATAAAAAATATAATGTGCAATCTGTATTGAAATGAAATTGACAGGTCCCTTGGATATTTAACTTACAACAAAAATAAAAATAATAAATAATAGAATTTTCTCTTCGTCTAGCTTCCTCATAATCGACTGAATAAGAATTTGGCTTGGAGTGTTGCGAGAGAGTAAAATTGGACCGCACCGAGCTCAGAATCCTATAGACCCAAAATTGGACCGTACCAACCTATAATGCCCGGACGAGATGTTGGATGCGGATTCGACCACCCTGTGTAATGTATGGTGCCCCAGAGTATCCACTACCGCACGCCCCCAATGTGGGGTAGTGGATACTCTGGCGCACCACACAACGTGGTGCTCAGCCACCTATCTTGAAGACGACGATCGCTTAATGATTCGTCTTCGAGCTGCAAAAAATAAAGAGTGATCGAAGAAAGTGTTAACTCATCACAACGTGATGTTCAGCCTAATATATTCTAACGATCAATTTAATAAATTTTTTTGTGAAGTAATTGTCACTAGTAAGGATCGATTACAATTTGGAAAGGGTCATCATCATATTTCTAGAGGCTTCGAGTGAAGCTTACTCTAAGTTTAATGTATCTCTTCTCCTTATTCCATTAAGGAAAATGATTTATTTATCAAGAATATCCTTTTTAGTTGAATTTTCTTCTTTATAGATTCATTCCTCCTTCCCATATGGCAGTTAAGGCTTCCCTTGTGGGGAATTCCGTTAGTTAGTATGTCCATGTGAGTAGGGTTTCCACAAGTAGCATAACTCAATGGTTTATATGGACGGACCTCAGCCATCAATATGGCTTTAGGCTTGGTCGGAGTCAGGGAATGTAACCCCATAAGCCTCAAGTGGTTCTTCTCTCAAACAAATCCTTCTATTGTGCGGTGATGTTAGAGGATATATGCATGTCTTGGCCTTGATTCAGCCCGAGCGGGGGTCGATGCTAGATCTGACATTTCACGATATGATCTGAGATATGGTTGAGCTTATTCCATGGTGGTGACCCTAGTCACCTATCTTGAAGGCGGACTTGGATGGGTTTTTTTTCCTAGGCCCATCAGGTGAATCTTTTAGTGGGCTATTCATCTGCAGCATTGAGCCTCGTGGTGGGCTTGTTTATGGAACTTGGACTTTGGTCTAAGTAGAATTTTCTTCTCTATAATGCAGGTAAACATGAATAAGGCTTAAGAGAGACATTTTCTCAAAAAATGGGGATCACACTGACACGTCCTTCAATTCAAGTCCTCATTTCCCATTATTGTTACTTAAAATATAAAAGCAAAAGGGAGGGAAGACTTAACAATTGGCAAGAATTAAGTTGCATAAACTTTTAAGTAACCAGATACACCTTCCCTACATCCTTATCTTTACTACATCCCTATCGACCATATTGCTTTCCACCATAGGTAAAGTTAGTATATAGGCCATTTTTCATTTTTTATCATAAAAAATGCCACATGATTTAAGGAAATATCAAGAATGGCAAAAATTTCAAAAAAGAAATTACAAAATGGCAGCTGCGGAATTGTTGCATGCTAGTCTGCGCGAATTTTGAAATTCGTGAATTTTTTAAAAATGCAGGTTTATCTCAAAAGTTTCAAAGTTTAATTATGTTTGTCTCATTTGGTCTTAGACACTTTGCATTAGGTGTTTTTCACTACCTACAATATTACAAAAACTCAAAATGGCCGCAACATTTTAAATTCTTCTCCCTAACTTGTATTTGGTGTTAGAGGTCAATTCGAGTACAAGTTACGCCCAAAAGCTTCATCTAGCCAAATTGGTCTTGCTTAGTACACGTCTCATTGTACTATTTTCTCTCTATGACACTAGAAGCACTCAAAATAACACAACGCTCCAGGTTCTTATCCCAAATCTATCATTTGTGTCAAAAGTGCGCATAATTCCAAGTTACGCCCAAAAGATTCAAATTTAGCAATATTTTTCTCGTTTAGTCCTAAACATATCTTATTGGATCATTTTGGCTTCCTACGACACTAGAGCCACTAAAAATGGCAACAACACTCTAAGTTCTTATCTCAAACATGTATTTATTGTTAAGAGGTCAATTTGAGTACAAACTACGCTTCAAAATTCAAGTTTAGCCATGTGAATCTCATTTAGTCCAAAGCTTCTTTTATTGCATCTTTTTGACTCAGTATGTCAATAGAAGCACTCCAAATGACCACAATGCTCAACGTTCTTATTTCAAATGTGTATTTGGCGAAGAAGGTCAATTTATATATAAACTAGGCCAAAAAATAATTGAAGCTCTCAAAATGAATACACTACTCCAAGTTCATATAACAAATGTGTATTTAGTGTCAATTGTCAGTTCAGTACAAGCTACGCCTAACGGATTCAAGTTTGACCAAGTTCATCTCGTTTGGTCCTTAGCACGTCACATTAGGTCACTTCGTGTTATTTGGTCCTAAACAATTCTTATTGGGTCTTTTTTATTTCCTATGGCACTTAAAAACTCAAATCAACACAACCCTTCAAATTATTATCTCAAATGTGTTTTGAGTGTCAAAAGTCAGTTCGAGTACAAGCTACGCCCAAAAGATTCAAGTTTAGCCATGTTTATCTTGATTGGTCCTAAACATGTCTAATGGCATTATTTTGACTTCCTATGACACCAGAAGTGGCTAAACAACCATGGCGCTCCAATTTATTATCATCAACGTGTATTTGGCATCAAAAGTCAGTTCAAGTATAAGCTACGCCCTAAAGATTCAAGTTTAACCAAGTTTGCCTCGTTTAGTCCTAAACACGTCCCATTGTATATTTTTTTACCCTATGGATTAGAAGCACACTAAATGAACACAACTCTTCAACTTCTTATCCCAAAATTGTCCTTAGTGTGAAACATTTGTTCAAGTGTACAAGCTATGCCAAAAATATTCAATTATAGCCAAGCTCCTCTCATTTAGTCCTAAACAAGTCTCATTAGGTCTTTTTGATTTCCTATGGAACTAGAGGCACTCAGAATGATCACAATGCTCCAACTTCTTATCCAAATGGGTATATAGTGTCATATTTCAGTACGAGTACAAGATACACCCAAAATATTCAAGTTTAGATGAGTTTATAGCGTTTGGTCTTAAAACTCACTGATTGGGCTTTTTTACTCCTTATTGCAGCGGAAGCACTAAAGACAACCACGACAATCAAATTTCTTATGCTATCCGTGTGTTATTTATCCTTTATATGATCGAATTCCAGATGCACCCATAAGATTCAATTTTAGCCATGTTCATCTCTTTTGGTCATAAATTTATCTCATTAGGTCTTTTTGATCCCTATTGCACTAAAAATACTCAAAATCACTACAACTTTTAAATTTTGTATGCCCAAATGTATATTTGGTGGCAGGGAAGATGATCATTAACTGGTTTTCACCTTAGTGATAAGGTGCGGATGAGTACGTGTGCGTGAGTCCACTCGTATGTACCTCATGATCTAACATCTTTGTTTTTGTTTGTTGGTGTAGCAATAGTTTTATTGTGGAAGTTGCCAGCTTCCTCTACTCCTTTGAAAATTCTGATAAGACAAATTTTCAGTTGAGAATTTTGTCTATGCTTATGACTTGATGTCTACATTTATGTTAATGATGGAGCTAATGTGTTTTTATGTGTATGTGTGTTCTAAGTAGGAGTAAATTTCTGCTTACTGAGTTCTTTACACATTTATTGTTTATTATAGTTTTCAGATGATAAGGACGTCGAAGTCAATGTGTGATGCTAGAATCTGGCACTGGGCAAGGTTTTCTTTAGATTGTCTTCTTTAGAGCATAAATTTGAATAAATGTTTCAAAAACTTCAGTACGGTTAACAATTTGACTTATGAATAATATTTCCTAATAATTTGAAGATATTTGATCTATTTTATAAGAAAAGTCACATTTCGTTTGTAACATTTAAGTGAATTAAATTTTTACAAATGCTATAATGATATTTCTTCCGCATGTGTTTGTTGAAAAGATTATTTTACCCTCAATATGTGTTTGGGGCGTGACACAATATGAAAGAATTAAACATAAAATAACATAAAATAACATAAAATATAGAAATTGTATCCATTAGAAAAAGGAAATTAGTTCATAATGAAAAGAAGAACTATGTTCTTGACCAGACTCATTGAAACAATAGATGGATATGAAAGAGAAAAGGAATGAAAAACTCTAATGGTGCGTGCCGAAGTCTTCATGGTTCTCGGTCTTCAGCTTTGTCTCCCAAAATTCCCCACCTCCTAAGTTCTAAAAAATTTCCAGTCCCCTAATATTATAGATTAGGAAAGCGTGCCCCCTTTAATGTGAAGACAAGATGCAGTCTTCGTGTTATCAACATCCTCGATGGACAAGGTTGTCAACATATCAAATTTAGATCTTATACTTGTAGCCAGAATAATCGAATCAATCTGATCTCTAGAATGAAGGATATGCCCTAAATACCGTAGTGTGTTCAAAAGGTAAGGTTGCCTATAATTGTTTTGGAAAGTTTTGTTCCATCTCATTTAAATGGTCTTAGAATAACCTAGTCATCCAATACATACAATATTTTGACTCATAGAGTCTCATTCATAGTAAATAAAAATGACAAAGTGATTAAGTATGAGTCCATAACTCTCTTAAGATAAAGAGCATTGATAACATAATAATAGTAGTCATTAAATAAAACATAAATAAAAAGTTGGTTTATGTTTCTCTCTCTAACCTAGAGTTTCTTTCTCTAGATTTTTTGCTTGTTTGTATTCTTTCTAGCTTCTTCCTCCCCTGGTAAGGAGCTTCTCTTATCGTTAACTCCATAGACAATGATGGTGATAATGATGGAAGCTTGCAAAATGAATGTGGTGGCCTTGAAGCCATCTCCCAGGGACTGTTCCCTAGTGACCTTGCTAAGGGTGATGGTTTGTTTGGAGGTGGTGAAAGGCACAGTTGTACCTTGGATCGTTTGGCCTTGGATAAGGGACAATATGATCAAACTAGCAACTTCATAGTTGATGAAGAACTCTTACATGCTCGTTTAGAAGACTTATCTATGAGCATTAATGATGTGAGTGTATCTGAAAAGATGAACTTGTCTAGAGAACATATTGTTAAGAACCTTGAAACCATGTTGAAAGACTAATCAGATTGCATTATTCATAATGTGCTGGGAAGTAGGGACTTCTTGGTCCAGAAGGCTACTGGACTATGGAGTGAAAAATGGGCCAGAAGTCTTAGAGGTTCAAGCTCATCCAGAATGGCTGTTAACTCTTTTATGGGGTTGAGCAATGATTTCTTGAGGTTGAAATTGATGATGACTTGTGTGAAAGTGATGGAAATGTTGAGGTTGACAAGAGTGAACTCATCCTTGAACAAAGGGACAAAAGTAGCTTTTTGGCCAAAACAGCTCTCATCCCCTTAAAAGGTATGAATGATCCCTCTTTGGACAAAGCTATCCCTCTGCACGTTGGTATCCACTAACACTCAACTAGTCTTAATCATAATAGGATATATCACAGCCCACCCAATCAATGAATAGTGCTCATATGAACAGTAACTCTGAGCTGGAACAACCTACTATTAGTGTTGAGATTGCTACCAACTAAGTGAATAATGGCACGAGCCATGGGAATGAGCATGAAGCTAGTCCTTCTAAGTTTTCTTAGCCTGAGAAGGTCACTGGGAGGAAACCCACTAAGATGTCATTCTCTTATGTTGAACCTGTGTGCAAAGGGAAAGCTGCCCAAGTGAATGTCATGGCTGACATTATTGAGAAAGGTAAACAAACCTAGAGGTCTAGCAATTTTGGTTATTTCATAGACATAATACCCCCTTTTCTATGGTTAATCATGTTGTTCACTTGATGTGGGGAAACAGAGGGCTTTAGTAGGGCTGACCCAATGACTTTGGATTCTATTTTTTCAAGTTTTCCTCTGTTGAGCTAAGTGATTCAATTGTAGATTAGGGACCTTGACATCTTGTTAGTAGACTTGTGATGATTAAGTCCTCGTATGAGAACATGCATCTCACTAAATAAGCCATGAAATCTACTATGGTCTGGATTAGATTTTGGGGAGTGCCTTCAGAGCGCTGGAATGGTGAGGGCCTGAGTAGAATAGCTAGTTCTATTGGTACCCCATTGTTTGTCAACGTTATGACTGACAATTGTACCAGAGTGTCCTATGCTAGAGTGTGTGTGGAAGTAGATGCACAACCTAATATAATTGAATCATTCTAGGTTAATTTACCTAACAATACATCCATTGAGGTCAAGGTGGAATACCAAGGTCTCCCTAAAAGGTGCCCCAAATGCCAAGTGTTTGGCCATGACTGTTCTTCCCAGATACCCAAACTAAGTCCTACGAGAAGCCTATTCCTAAACCTCCTATCAAGCATGCCCCTAAACAACAATGGATCCGTATGAGAAAGCTGCCCTCTTTACCTCCTCAAGATGAAGCTCCTGTAGCTGTGGGTACTCTTAACCATGCTAACTTGGATCATGTGGTTACTGTTACTGCCCCTTCCTCCCCAATCACTCAAATTATTGTCTAGAATGCCTTTGTTGCATTGGTGGGTGAGGATGAGGCCATGAACCCTCAAGCAGATAATGTTGAGGATGAAGTTATGGACCCTCAGACAAATAGTGATGTGGAGCCTCCTAAACAAGAGGTGGTTTGTGATAGACCTTAGGATGAGCCTCTAGATGAGCTTAGTCCTCCCTTGGCCCAAAATCGCAGTAAGCATTCTAAGAAAATGGGTAGGAAGGCTAAGCTCAAAAAAACCAACAAGGCAGATTGCAGGAGAAGCTCCAGGGTGAAATCCTCCATCTCAACCTCAAAATGGATAGTTTTGTAGCTTGGAATAGTAAAGGTCTCAATAGTCCTCTGAAGCATACTGAGGTACAATAGTTATGTAGAAAGTTTAATGTAAGTTTTTGTGCAATTCTGGAGACCAGGATAAAAGAGAGAAAATTCACTAGGTTGAGCAAATATGTCTTTGGCAGATGGCCTTGTGTTGCTAACTATGTATTTACTAATAATGGTAGAATCTGGCTTTCCTAGAACCCTATCATTTTAACAATCAATAAACATAGTATGACTGATCAATCCATCTCTCGTTAAGTTACTATGTTGGATAACTAAGCCTCATTTTTTGTTACTATCATTTACGGCTCTAATGACCCAATATCCAGAAAGTTGCTTTAGAGCTCCCTGATATGTTTCAACACCATTATCCGAGGTCAGCCTTGGATCCTTTTAAGGGACTTTAATGTTGTGAAACACCCTTCTAAGCAAATGGGGGCACCAAAGGTTAGGATGAAGGTACAACTGACTTTTTCATTTGCACTAATAACCTTGAGGTTAAAGAATTGTGTTTTGGGGGATGTAAGTTTACCTGGACCAAAAAAAGAGATGGTCAGAGTACTATCATGAACAAGATTAATAGGATCTTCGTTAATGAAGCTTGGATCAGGTTTTACCCCGGTTCGTTTGCTATTTTCCCTCCTCCTGGTATCTCTGATCATTGCCCTGCCATCTTAAACCTCAACTTGGACTTTACTAAGCCTCCTACTGCTTTCAAATACTTTGATTTTTGGGCTGATAGGAAAAGATTTTATTCCTTATGTTCAACAAGCTTGGGACTCTACTGTGCATGGTTCTCATTTGTGTGGACTAATTAAGAAGCTTAAGCTTACCAAGATTATACTTAAAGCTCTTAATAGGTCCTTTTACTCCAATATCTATGCCAGAGATGTTGAAGCCAAGATTAAGCTTGAGCACGCCCAGTTTGAGTTACTCTTCAATCCTTTTGATAGTGTCCTTCAGGCTGTTGAGAAAATCCTTTTCAAAGACTTATCACCTTTAGGCAGGCTGAGGAGAGCTTCTTCACATAAAAAATCAGGGCCCAATGGGTTACCATGGGGGACAACAACACTCTATACTTCTATAAGTTGATTAAAAGAAACAATATCAGAGCTAGAATTGTGTAGTTGCAAGATACTCAGGCACTATGACCAAAAAAGATGATATTAAGAGATTAATTATTTAAATTAGACTGAGTCATTGTGCACCAAGAGCACTAATTACAATGTTGATTGAAAGTACTCTAACTACCTTATCCTAAGAAGATTAATCAGGTGCAAGTTGCTGACCTTTATCTCCTTATCATTAAGCATGAGATCCATGAGGTCTTTCATTCCTACAATGATGCTAAGGCCCATTGACCTGATGGGTTCTTCAAAAAATCTTGGGCTATTATGGAGAAGGATGTCAGTGCTATTCTGGAGTTTTTCAACAACAATGCCCCTATGAATTTAATCAACCATAATATGATTTCTCTGGTGCCTAAAGTTAATCAGCCTCAGTCTGTGAATGTCTTTAGGCCAATCTCCTGTTGTAACATGACTTACAAGAGTATCTCTAAGATTCTTGCCAATAGGTTGAAGTGTGTCCTTCCTTCTATCATTAGCCACAACCAGAATACTTTGTCCCTGGCAGGTGGATCGTTGATAACACATTTCTATCTCAAAAGCTTATCATAAATTACCATAGGAGTAACAACAATGCTAAATGTGTGTCAAAAGTTGACCTTATGAAGGCCTATGTCTGTGTTAGCTGGCATTTTGTTGCTCATGCTATGGATTGCATCGGGATCCCTGCCACCTTCTATAGTTAGATTATGGCTTGAAAGGTGTCCTCTTCTACTTCTTTCTCTATCAACATTAATGGTGAGATGTGTGGATACTTTGAAGGTGCTAGAGGGCTGAGACAGGGGGACCTCATTTCCCCTTACATCTTTGTCATTGTCATGGAGGCTCTCACTAGTCTGCTCCAACATGCTACCACTTTCCCTACTTTCCAGTTCTGTCAATCTTCTCAACTTCTATAGTGGTCAGTTTCCTATGAGGTACCTTGGTATGCCCCGAGTGTCTACAAATCTTAGTAAGAGTGTTTGTTGATAGGATTACCTGTAGAATTAAAGCTTGGGAGGCTAAGCACCTATCTTTTGCTGGTATGTTATAGCTCATCCAGTCTGTGCTTATGGCTATTCAGGGTTTTATGGTCTGGGCTATTTATTCTTCCTAAGAGAGTTCTGAGAGACATTCAGTCCATCTTGAGTAAATATGTCTGGTCATGAAACTCCACGCGGTATACTTGTTCCAAAGTTCATTGGTTGGATCTCTGCTAGCCTAAAGATTGTTGTGGCTTGGGGCTTAAAGAGCTAGTCTCTTGGAACTCAGCAGTGAATGTGAAAGACCTATGGTTCCCTTTGGAGAAAAGGGTGTAACACAAATCTTATTAAGAATGGCACTATTTTCACCATCGGTGTTCCTAATGATTGATCCTGGTGTGGAGGAAGCTCCTTAAGGCTAGGAGTTAGTTCACTAACTGTTGTTATGCTAGGATTGGTGATGGCATGCAAACTTACCTTTGAGGAGACCTTTGGTATAAACTTGGTGTGCTTCTATATAGATTTGGAAGGTGTCAAACCCTTAGCACTGGCTGGATTGTGGACAACATGGTTAGTATGGTTATTAGGGATGGCAATTGGCATTGGCTTGTTACAAACTCTTCTTATCTAATCTCTATTAAAGAAACCTCTACCAGTATGTCTCCTCCCCTCAAAACCACTCCTAATAGGTGGATTGGGGACCCTACCCCTGATGGTAGGTTCTCTACCTCTTCTTCCTATTGTGTACTTAGGCATAATGCTCCTAAGGTGAAGTGGGGAGGTTTTATATGGTATTCTTGTAATATCCCTAAGCATAGTTTCATTAGCTAGCTTGCTTACAAGAATAGGTTATCTACTAAGGACAAGCTTGTTAATTGGGGTATCATTGTTGATCATGATTGCATCATTTGTTGTAATTATGTTGAGAGCAGTGATGATTTATTTTTTTATTGTTACTTTTCTAGTTATATTTGGTCTACTATCACTGAAACTTGTAATCTCAATTGTGATGCTTCTTGTTGGGATCAAATGGTTGAGTGGCTAGTTACCAATACTAGGAAAAAGGACTTTAGGAACCTTATTATTAAGCTTGCTTTAACTCCTTTATTTGTAATATTTGGGGTGAGAGGTATGCTAAGACTTTTGAAGGAAAAACTAGGGATATGACTAGTATTGTTAAGGTCATTGTCAACTCTCTTATAGATAGACTATGGAACCTAAATTCCCTCTCTAACTCTCCCATAAATAGGAGGCTTATTGCTAGTTGGAGCCTTCTCCCCATTTACTTGGTAATCCTCCTTGAGGCCTTGTAGTTTTCATGGGGTATGCCCCTTGTAGCTTGTTCCCTTTCTCTTAATATATTTGGCTTTTATAAAAAATTAACACTAGTCATTATTTTATTAAGACAATACTTTATCCAAAATCATACTCATTAGTCCTTTAATGCATTCCAGAACACTAGCATATTAAATAGGTACTCCACCCATGACAAAAGCAAGTTACTATACCTGGTGGAGTTAATGTACTATAGTCTTCCATGTGAAAGAGCATAACTTCACTAAACTGAGAAAACAATTAGTTTATTTAAGTCATAAAGAACTCTTGGTTTGTACCTTTTTCTTATGACTTGAACTCCATAAAACTCATAAACTAAGTAACATATGCTTGTGGACCTTTGTGAGAATGTTTCTCATGTAACATAAAAATATTTTGTGATTCTAGGAAACAATGTCAATAAAAATATGTGATTTTAGGGCTCAATCCTAACAATTTTGAGCTTTATATGTGATATCAAAATCCTCGAGATTTATGGCCCATTTCATTAGTCTATCAGACATGTATGGTTTGGGTAGTATGGCCCTGAGAGAATGGGATGTTCGTATCACGACAACATAGCTTTAGAACTAGTGTCTCAATTTCCTGGTTGAGGTCACCAATCTAAATTTCAGATTGTCCATCTAAGAGTATCTAGTATCTACATCTAGGAGCATTTTGCTAACATATTTGATAGGCCACTAATCATTCACCTCTTCTCGGAAGAGGACAAAGCTAATGACAGATTCAGATATGACTAGGTATAGTTACAACCATTTTCCTTCCTTTGACTTTCATAGCAGGGGTGCAGACATAAGATATTGCTTTGAATCCTTGAATGCCTTCTCACACTCACTACTCCACCAACCCTATTGCTTTGCTTCAGAACATTAAAAAAGGGTTGGCATTTTTCGTTGGATCTGGATATAAACCTATTTAATGCGGCCAGTCTCCCATTCAACTTCTGGCTCTCCACGGCTGAGCGGGCATGACATAACTAGGATGGAACTAATTTGGTTGGGGTTGGCTTTAAGCTTGCATCTGGTCACTAGATGTCTGAGGAATTTTCATGTGTGACACACTAAAAGAGCACTAGGAAGGATTAAGTTTCATATTGTACTTATTTAGTAACCCATAAAATTATCTGAGGTCTATAAGGGCTTAGACTGACTTGACCATCATGTCATCAATATAGACTTCATTGCATGTCTGAGGTGTTGCTGAAAAATTTTGTCAACAGATCAGCTTTAAGTTGCCATCATGTTCTTAAGTCCAAAGGGCATAACTTGTAGCATTAGTTTATTTCGTTCATAGGGTGCATGAGTATTTAGTTATATCCCAAGAATGCATCAATAAGACTATATTTCACTCCTAGCCATAGCATCCATGAGTTGGTCAACTTTCAGAAAGGGAAACTATTCTTCGAAAATGCTCTATTTAGGTTGGGAAGTCAATGCACATCCTCCATTTCCCATTTTTCTTCTTGTCCACAACATTGGCCAACCAGTCTGGGTACTGCACCTCTTAGATGAAACCCGTATCAAACAACATTTGAACCTCCTCTATGTTTATCAAAAGCAATTTTCCTCTATTTTTATCTGACGGGTTTGTAGTTAGTGTCCACCTCTAGTTTATGTGATATCATCGAAGGACTTATCCCTTGCATATTCAAGATAGCCCATGCTCGTGTCGTCCACTTTTCTCTAATGAAGGAGATGAGTTCCACTCTGAGCAGATCTCTAAGGTTCAAACCGATGTAAACAGCTTCCTTGGGGTCAGACGGGTGGATCGAGACATTTACCATTCCCTCTATGGGGAGTTTTCCTATGTTTTGGACATCCAAAGCCTCCCTTACCCCCGTGATTTCTACAATAATTCCTTTCTCTTGAAGCTTGTGAGGTAACAACTAGTAGCTATGGCCTAATACTTATGAATTTTCATTATCCTCCCTGGTGTTCGAAACATGATATTTTGATATAAGGAGGATGGGACTGCTTTTAAGGAATGTATAGATGGTCTTCCCACAATGACATTATAGACCGGATCTTCATGAACCACGAGGAATTCTATCATCTCATTGCCTATCTTCACCTTCAATGGTAGGAAAATACTCTTGATGGCCTTAGTGTCGAGCCATTGAATCGCTTAAGTTCTGATTCAGATATTGTGCTTTGAGAGTGATTTATTCCTATCTTCTTCAGTGCTGGGAGAAAAATAATGTCAGCGAAGCTTCCGTCATCGACTAGTATTTGTTTGACAAGGCAATTTGCTATTCTGAGTGACATGACCATAGCATCATCATGAGGGTAGTGAACTCCGACCATGTCTTCTTCATCTATATTTTTCTTATAATTGTCTTTTCTGAATTATTATTGAATAATTTGTATAAATATCAGAAAATTTTATATTCATTAATGAGACTATGATATTGTATTATTACAAGAGGTTTAAGATCATAAATAATGAATAAAATAGTCTGCAACATATTAAAGTATAGAATCTTAATTGAGTGGTTGTTAGTACGGTTCACTAAGCGATTCAATGTCTTTGATCTAGATTCGGATCGCTGATGTGGATAAATATCTTAGTCAAGGTACTTTATATAATTAGATTATATAGGACATGACCAATGTGAATTAATGTCTATATCAACTTACCGTTTATCATAAAAACTTAATACACATCAATCATATGATCATATATAGATCAGTCTTAATCTTGAGTAGTCATGAACTCCTATACATGTTTATTAGATCTTTTGATTCACTTGTCAAGGTTTGTTTCTAAAACAAGCTAGTAACTTTTGTTTAGAGATTTAGTGACATGGATGGCTAGGAACATGATCTTACAGATTTTGAAATCCAAGTTTTTCCTAATGGATCGTATATCGGTTCATTTAGATGTTAATTCTAAAACTGAACGGTTATTGAGATCAACAAATTTATACTATGATTATAAATTGACCGTTCATAAGTGAATTAATGGTACTTAAGGATCAAGAGGTAATTAAGAAGGTAAAATGGTAATTTTGATCAGCTCTAATTTTCGAACCAATAATTGGAGGATAGAACAATATGAAGTGATTATATCAATGGACTATACGAGATTATTCTGTAAATATATGCTATAATTACTAAGAGTTCAATTTCATATTTATAGTTGAGTAATAATGGAATTAATAAAAAAAATATTTAATTAAAGAGTTTAACTAATAATCTGATTTATTGGAGCTTAGAATTATGGATCCATGGTTCCCAAGCCACATCTATACTACACAGTCTAGGATGTGAATCTTTCAGGACATAAGGAAAGGACTCGCTTGCAAAATGAATTAAGTTTCTGGGGCAAGTATATAATTATGATATAATAATGTGAAATTAATTAATTAAGAATTAATTAATTAATTAATTAAATTATTATAATTTTTAGAAATTACAATTAATTAATTATATCATTTGGTTTTGAATTAATCGATAAGTGAGATAATATATTTGATTTATGAAATTAAATAATATTAAATTATTATAAGATAATAATTTGAATTTGAATTTACTAATCTTTTATTTTTGAAATAACAGATAAGTTAGTTGATATGTGTGATCAGATAAGTTAATTTTAAATTAACTAATATCTAGATATTTATCTTATTAAAATAAATAATAATTTGGAAAAATTGTCACGTGGCATATCGAATTGCCACACTTCGATCACTGGTTTTGAATCAGGGATTGGCAAGACACACTGTAGGCGGCACTACAGTGACACATGACACACTATAGTGCCACATGGTACTACAGTGGTGTGTGGGACTCCGTAGTGCCTCAGGGAACTACCATGTGGCGTAGACTACAGTGAGTCCCACTATAGTGGCACATTTGTAAATCATTTATTATTTTATGAAAATCCTAAAAATCTAATGCTTGATCTAGAATATATATAGATAATGTTCTATTAGCCTCATTAAGCAATCATTGGTATGATTAATTTGTTAATCAAAGCTCTATGAATTTTCCAATTCTCTTTCAGAGTTCTATCTCAAAAATCCTTCTCCAAATCTTTAGATCTCATGTGTTGAGTACAACTAGAGGCAAAAAAGTGTTCTTGTTTTATTCTACGTACCCACACACGTCCTAGTATGTTTGAAGATTGGTTTGGAAGATATTGGTGCCGATCTCATAATTTGTTCTTCGTGGAATCTTATGCTCGTTGTTAAACTAGAAGATAGTGAGGATAATTGGTAGACTTCGAGTGGTATAATTACTTTCTATGAATGTTTTTAATTTAATATANAAATTTTGGAATTTGTGGGGTCATGATTAGTTTTTCAATCAATAAATGTTTTAAATAAATCGCCTCCAATACACGCCTCGATTCCCAACAATTTGTATCAGATTAGTCTTTATATATGTATACATTAATTTTGTGTGGGTTTTATTGTAGTATTCAACATATATGTTGATATGTATGAATGAATGGATGATTATGTTTTTTGAATGTATGGTTAATGATGAATCGTTAATTGTATGATGACTTTTGGGTTTAGGCTTTGTTCTTATTTTTTTTAGATCTAGTATTAAGCCATTTGGGGCATAAGAATTTTTTGTAATTTTATTTTGAATATTATATTGTAAAACTTCCGTATGTGAGAAGACGAAGTACACACGAAACGGATGCGGAGGAAGTGTTCCCAGATGGAACTCCACCGCAGGCGGTGGCGGTGGGGGGACTGTCCCGCTGCCACCATACTGCAGCGGCAGTGGCAGGATTGTCACGTTACAACCACAAGACGCCATTTTATTTAATCAAATTCAATTAATTTAAAAGGGATAATTAATGGTATTATTTAATTAAAAAATAGATTTTTTTAACTAAAAGGGTTTTGATCATACCTTGAAGATTATGAAGAAGGGCCTCTAATGGAGAAGGAGTATTTTTTAGAAATGTGTATTCTTGAACCCGCTTTGTAATTATTTCTATTTCAATGGTTGTAATTTAGAAATACGTAATAGTCACGCATTTCATCATTTGTTTATTTATTGTATTTATGTAAATAATAGTTATTGATTTGATTAATAACATGATCATGCATTAGTCGATCACATGTCATACATGAAACCCCACATAGTTTTATTTAATAATGCACCTCATTTGTAGAAACATGATTTTTTACAATTGTCCTATTATGTTTATCAATTGCTTTGCGAAATCAATTACATGTAAACTACTAAGTTTTTAATTAATTAAACTTAATAATCACACCACTTTAAAAAGCATGCGTTTAATTAGGCTTTTGGCTCATTATTCTAAGTTCACTTATACTAGTCGTAGGCTCTTTAGAAGATTAGTGAACTTAGGCCAATTAGATTGGATTAATAATTCATTTTACATTCATAGGGTCATTGTAACTAGTAGTGAGTTGTAGAAGGTTGTCAATATGACTTATGGTCTCCATTATTACTACAACAACGTGAGATATGGTGAAGGCCTCGAGACGGCTTTGTTTTCATCCTCCTAAGAAGGTTTCGAACAGTATCAAAATAATGGGTTACACTCACATGATCACAATTAAGTTTTGAGTAGATAATTGTGATTTGACCAAATAAATGGTACGTTATTACTAAAATAAAAGATATGAGATATTTTAATATTTTAATAATGATTAGAATGTCTCATAGATAGTTTAAAATTAATATGACCAACCCTAAGGTGGCACATTAATTGTTAACTTTTCTTATCGTTAATTAGTAATTGTTGAGTTTATGTGTTTGATATGTTGCATTCATGCATCATATTTACTTTCTAAATTTTTTATATTTATATCAATTACATTGAATGATGTATATTTTATTTCTTTTCAGTTATTATTATGTCTACCATGCGTTGCCTCATTCCTACTTTTCTTGCACTTGAAAAACTCAATAGTGATAATATTATAACATGGAAATCAATTTTGAATTTGATTCTAATTTGTGAAGCACAAATTTGTTCTTACTGAGGAATGTCCTGAGGAGTCCGCTGCTAATGCCCCTAAAAATATTAAGGACAAATTTGATGCTCATATTAAGTCCAACAACAATATGTGCTTGTGAATTCGAATGATGTTTTTAGAACAAAGCATGGAAACTGCTTATGAGATTATGGAATCTCTACATGCATTGTTTGGACAGTAATTTGATCAAAGTCATAAAGCTACAGGAGTTACATGACTACTACGATGAGGAAAGGTACTTCTGGGCGTGAACATGTTTTGAACATGATCAACATAATGCATGAGGCAGAAGTGCGTGGGGCTACCATTGATGAACGAACTCAATTCAACATTATACTTGAATTGCTCCCACCTGCCTTTTCTACATTCACTACCAAGTATGTCATGAACAAGTTGCAATTCAACATGACCCAATTATTGAATGAACTGCAGAATTCTGAGTCACTCTGCATAAGTATGACCAAAGAGGGTAAGGCAAATGTTGCTCAGAAAAAGCCTTCTTCCACTGCTGTTAATAGTAACAAAAGGAAGAAGAATAATGGTAAGGGCAAGAGTAAGAATAAGAAATGAAAGAAAGCTAAAAGATCACCCAAGGCCAAGAAGAACAAGAACGGCAACAAATTGAACGGAAAATGTTTCCATTGTTGGGTTGAAGGTCACTGGAAGAGAAACTGTAACAAGTATCTCTCTGAGCTGAAAAAGAAAGGTAAATATGATTTACTTATACTTGATGCTTGTTTAGTGGAATGTGATTTGTCATTCTAGATTCTAGATCCATGAGTCACGAACCATGTATAATCTACTTTGCATATGCTTGATTCTTCAATGGAGCTTGTTGATAGCGAGGTGATAATAAGGAGTTGACAGTGGAGCGCTCGTTTCAGCGAAAGCATTGGGACATTCCGTTTAAATTTTAGAAATATTTATTCCTGGATTCTATAGAAATTTGATTTCTTTATCCTTGTTGCATGAACAAAATTTTTATATTTCTTTTAATATTAATATGTTTATTATTTCTAAGAATGGATTTGGTATTTTTCATGCAAAAGTTTCATACGGATTGCACATGCTTAAATCAACCTAACGAGCATTAAATAATTCATAATTATTTAAAATAGAAAATCCAAAAGGTAACAAATGACAAAATATTTCTCAAGAAGATGATACGTATCTATGGCATCTTAGGTTGGGACATATTAATCTAGACAAAATAAATTGATTAACAAAGTATGGTGCTTTAAGAGAACTAAAAGTTGGAACTTTTTTAGTTTGTGAATCTTGTCTAGAGGGTAAAATGACCAAGAGACCTTTCTATGGAAAGGGCCAAAGAGCCAAAGAACTACTTGAGCTAGTACATAGTGATGTATGTGAACCGATCAATGTACAAGTTCAAGGTGGGTATGAGTATTTTGTTACTTTTATTCACGATTACTCTAGATATGGTTATACTTACGTGATGCACAAAAAGTCTTAAAAGTTTTGAAAAGTTTAAAGACTTCAAAGCTGAAGCTGAAAAACAATTAGGTAAATCTTCGAAAATACTTTGATCAGATCAAGGTGGTGAATATTTGGATTTAGAATTCAAGGATTACCTATTGGAGTATGGCATTCTATCCTAACTCATAGCACATGAAATGTCACAGCAAAATGATGTTTCAGAAAGGAGAAAGTGAACCTTATTGGATATGGTTAGGTCGATGTTAAAATACTCATCACTAACACTCACATTCTGAGGATATGAACTTCAAACGGCAACTTACATTTTGAATGTAGTCTCTTCTAAGTTTGTAAGCAATGCACTTTTAGAGTTATGGAATGGCTCCAAACTAAGTTTACGTCATTTTCGTATATGGGAGTATCCAGCTCACGTTCTTAGACCTAAGACTAGAAAGTTAGACTCTAGGCGTGAAGTGTGTATATAAGTTTGCTATGCTCCAGAAACAAGAGGTGGTTACTTTTATAGTCACAATGATTAAAAGGTGTTTGTATCGACAAATGCTACTTTCCTCAAACACGACTATATCATAAACTAAAAATCCTATAGCAAAGTAGTTCTCGAAGAAATCGTACTTGATGATATCAAACCATCTTTCTTAAGTGATAAACGACAAAACATAGAAACCACTTTTCATGTTCAGGAAATCACGGTGCAACATTGTAGTGGAAGGGTTGTAAGATAATCTATTCGCTATGAAATCGAGGCACATGTCCTAATGTCAGACACTAATAAGGATGATCCATTAACCTTTAAAGAGGTAATTGATGATCATGAACCAAGAAATGGAATCGATGTATTCCAATTATATCTGGGAACTTGTAGATCCACCTAAAGAAGTCAAGCCCATTGGATGTAAATGGATTTTCAAGAAGAAAAGATGTGCAGATGGAAAAGTATAGACTTTCAAGGCACGACTACTAGGAAAAGGCTATACTCAAAGGGGAGGAGTCGATTATGAAGAGACATTCTCTCTCGTTGCCATGCTAAGATCCGTTCACATTCTTTTGTCCATAGCCGCTAGTTTAGACTATGAAATATGGCAAATAGATGTCAAGATAACATTTCTAAATGGCTCTCTTGAAGAAAGAATCTGTATGATGCAACCAGAAGGATTCGTGAAAAAGGGACAAGATCAAAAGGTATGCAAGTTGCTTAAATCCATTTATGGATTGAAGCAAGCATCCAGATCTTGGAATTTTACCTTTGATGAAACTATTAAATCATATGGTTTCAAACAAAATGTTGATAAATCTTATTTTTATAAATACATCAAAGATAAGAAAGTGGTTTTCTTAGTCTTTTATGTAGACAATATTCTACTAATTGAGAATGATGTGGAAACTATATCGAAAGTAAAGAAGTGATTAGGTGAGAAATTCCAAATGAAAGATTTGGGAAGGTGAGCTATATTCTAGGCATCCAAATCTTAAGAGATAGAAAGAACAAGCTGTTGACACTTTCTCAGACATCTTATATTGATAAGGTGTTGGAAATATTCTATATCAAAAATTCCAAGAAAGGTCAATTACCGACCAGACATGGAATTGTACTTTCGAAGGGGCAGTGTTCTAAGACACCTCAGGAGGAAGAGGATATAGGAAATGTTCTTTATGCTTTAGTGGTCGGGAGTCTCATGTATGTCATGCTATGTACGAGACCAGACATCTGCTATGCAGTAGGAATTGTCAGTCATTATCAATCAAATCCTGGTAGCGAACACTGGATTGCACTAAAGCACATTTTCAAGTATCTTCGGAGAATGAGAAATTATATGCTTGTTTATTCAGGAGGAGACCAGAACCCCACTAGATATACTGTTTCTAATTTTCAATCAGATAGGGACAGTCGAAGTCATCGTCTGGATCAGTATTCACCTTAGGTGCAGGAACTGTAGTCTAGAGAAGTATTAAACAATCCAGTATTGCAGATTCCATCATGGAAGTCTAATATATAGCGGCTTGTAAAGCCACGAAAGAAGCGATTTGGCTCAGAAAGTTCTATATTGATGTGAAAGTAGTTTCAGATATGGATAAGCCACTAATCTAAAATCTTTAATGAATGGTTGCTAGTATAGTTCGCTAACATTTTCAATGAGTGTGATCTAGGTCCAAAACGCTGATGTGGATAGACATCTTAGTGAAGGTTCTGTAAATGATAAGATTATATAGAAAAGGACCAATGTGAAGTAATACTTATATTAACTTATCATTTATCATAAAGATTTAATACACATCAATCAGATGATCAGATGTAGATCAGTCTGAATCTTGAGTAGTCATGAACTCCTATAGGTGTCTAATGGATCTTTTGATTCACTCGTTAAGGTTTTTTTCTAAAACAGGCTAGTGACTTTTGTTTTGAAGATTCAGTGAAATGGACGGCTGCGAAAATGTTCTTACAAAAATTAGGAATCCAAGCTTTCTTAACGGATCGTATATCAGTTCCGCTTAAGTATTAATTCTAGAACTGATTAGTTATTGAGCTCAAATTTATAATATGATTATAAATTGATTGTTCATTAGTGAATTAATGGTACTTAAGGATGAAGAGATAATTAGAAGGGTAAAATGATAATTTTGACCAGCTCTAATTTACAAACCAATAATATGAGAAAAAAACTAAATGAAGTGATTATATCAATGTACTACACGAGATACTCTGTAAATAGATTCTGTAATTACTAAGAGTGCAATTACATATTTATGGTGGAATAATAATAGAATTAATAAATAAAACTATTTAATTAAAAATTTTAATTAATAATTTGATTTATTGGAGCTTAGAGTTATGGGTTCATGATCTCCGAGCCACCGTATGTACTACACAGTCTAGGGTGTGAATGTTTCAGAACATAAGAAAAGGACTAGCTTGCAAAAAGAATTAGATGACCGACTGTCATCTACCGGGCTATCATCTTTAATTATTTAAAAAAAATCATCATTATAATGGTGTACAATGTCGGGGAATCTCCGTCATCATAGGTACCGTGAAAAATAGATAGATGACAGGGATTTTTCATCATCTAAAGTTACTCCACATAGACTTTAGATGATAAGGAATCCCCATCATCTAAGGTACGGCCAAAAGAAAATAGATGACGGAGAATCCCTGTCATCTAAAGTTCAAGAAAAGAAGAAAAAATAAAATTTCATTTATTTAATTAAATAAATAAAATCTTGGCAAATAGAAGATGTTTTCCTTTTTAAAATTAACAAATTTTTTATCAGAAAATGTATAGAAAAATAGCCATCTCAGAGTTTCTTCTTCCAACTAACAGAATCCAATACGCTAACTCATTCTAATTTTCATTCAGCTTAATCTAGAATCATGGATCAAAATAATACTTTATTTAAGTATATAGTACAGAATCAAATGCATTGTAAAACTTTAGTAAAATTGACAGGAAAATCATATAATTGAAACCTCTAAAAGCATTAAATTAGAATTATAATTCTAAAAAAGATATATTTCAAAATGGGAAGCGTCTCAACATACAATTTTCTAACAATTCTTTCACGGTATATATCCTTTACGCTACCTGATTTATAGGTGCAGCAGACACACTTGATGCTCCACTTGATGAGACCTTATTCTACATTGTATGACCATGTGCATATTAGTAGTTGAAACAAACACCCTATAATAATTCTTGAACGAAATTAAGAATGATACGGGCCCTTATTGCTGTCCAAAATTTGTAAAGTACAGGATTAGGAAAAAAAGATAAAATAGCAATAGTAAAGGGAATAAAATGAAAAAGAACAATGGAATGAAATGTTAGGAAAAACATTTACGATAGACTTTGTGCATGAAGTAACCCAACTTACCTTAGTTAACATGATGACAATAAAATTATTTTCAACAACTTTATTTTCTTCTAATGTTGTTGAATCCTTAAGAACCAAGCCAAAACTAGTCAATCAAAAAGGTCATCGATCACCTCCCCCCCCACAAGTCAAAACTATCAAAATCAATAGCCTAAAAATCTTTATAAAGTGGTACCAAGTGCACTCAAATGATCAGAAAGAAGAAAAATAAAGCTCAAATCTCAAAAGAATAACCATTTCACGTTTATATATCATTAGAGCTATTGTTTCAATGAATAATCAAAGATAATACAAGTAACATACTTTTACATTCTCAATGAATAAGAGCAACTAATCATCACTGCAGCATATTTTCTAAGATATTTGACGATTCTCCAAGACTTTATAATTTGCATATTTATCCTTGATCTACTAATTCATTATAAAACATGTGTTAATCCTATATGCATTAAAATAGAGTGTTATTATAGTTTAAAGTGGCACAAAACTAATACAGTTTCTTTGTGAATAATATTGTTTATTGGGACTTTGAGAAAAATGCAGTTTATTTTACCATTGATCAGAAGGTAAAAGAACAACAAAAAAAGACAAATGACTTACAAGAAAGGTTAGACATGCTGCTGTGTTGACTATTGACAAGTCGTTCCTTGTAAAAGATAATGGACCTAGCTTCATGATTAAATACGAGTAGCCTCCTAAAGATGCAAGAAGACTAGGTAAACCCCTCACTTCTGGAGGTTGCGTTCTTTGTTGAACAAGGGGTGGTACTCCATCTGAACCTAGGGCCAGCATGACGAAAAAAATTCCTAAGAAAAGAGACACTCTTCCCATTTGATCCTAGAAGAGATGTTGGAAATTAAGAAAGAAGCTTCTCGTTTGAGCATATTGCTTAACTATTCTAAATAAGAATAGTTAGACACATGTATTTCTAAGCCAGAAGCTTGAATTAATAACTATGACACATAAATATGTGATTCAGCTGAAAATAGACTAGTAATTATAATGTTAAAGCTTAGCATATGATCCATGTATCTTTTGGGAGAATCCATATTGATTGAAGAGCCAAGTATATCACTAATCCAAAATGAATTATTATATTTGACCTTGCTGGTAAAACAACAAGAGCCAAAACCCATACTTGTACATTTAAGGAAAATATTAACCAAAAGATGTGTGATATCTTTTATCTACAAAGATGCCCAATAACATTTATAGCATATACTTACCACTATATTATAATTCAAGTGTGAGTACAGTAAAAAGCTGTTGGAGTAATCAGATTTATAAGGTACTAAAGTTTGAACAACCTAGAACGAGTTATCATATGTAAATGCTTTATAAGACAAGACCTTTCGCTAAAGATAATCCTACAATAATGGGCATAATGATCTGCAAATCAATTATGATACACACTTAGACTCCCCCTTATAACGAGTTATCATTTTCAGATCATATCTAAATGCATTATAAGACAAGACCTTTTCCTAAAGATAATCCTTCAATGATGGGCATAATGATCTGCAGTCCATTATGATACACACTAGAACTCTCCCCTACTTTTGTGTTGGATATTCAATTGATAGTTACAACTTCTAATCATTTACCATATTTTTAGGGGCATATACACTTACTTATTGGCCTTATGGGGTGGGGTAAGAGCATGAGATAGAGCGTGACTGCCACAAAATAAGAAAATGAGGTTGCAACTTGCATCTTAGCTAATAGCTACATCTTTAGCTCAATAATAAGCGCTTGATTCTAACATTATTCACCTCTTATTCACTCTTTAGGAACCCCATAACCACTCACTCAACAAGGCTCTACTAATAAAAATCATCGATCACTAAACTTCAATAAAGCAATATCAAATAATATATATTTATAATTTCTTAGCAACCTTAACATTATATAACTGAAATATATTTACTAGCACTTGTTTGCCAAAATAAAACTCGGCTCTGTTTTCCTAAGAATGCTAGCACTTCTCCTCCTATAAACCTCTCTATGAATTTGCCTTGTACATGAGGATGTTGTTAATGCCTAGTTTGACCCTTCCACATTAGGGCTTTAAGTTCTTCGGGTGAAAACTCACTTGATACTAACCAAACTCCATTCACGCTTAATTTTGTATAGACCATGGTAGATTCTAACTTAACATCTCGGGAACAAAGCTGCAATAGAACGCCTGAGTCCTGACATCCAAATTCCAGAATAGTGCTTTTGTAAGTTTCAACACGATACTAATACTACCCTTATGATATTCCAGACTTCAAAGAAACCATAATTCTCACTTAATTTCTCTTCGTTTGTTAATCTGAAAACTGGTGCGTTTCAATTTTCACATTCTATGGTTCAACCAAAACTCAAAACCAAAACTATAGCAACAAATCTATCAGCATAAAGATGAAAGTAAAAGAAAACAGATTTTTGAAACATATATATCTGAACCACACACACACACAAAGTCCAAAACCACAAAGCACCTAGAAAGTTGAAACTACCAGTTTGATTATGGGATCCACAGAGTGAGGAAATGTGGTCGGCGATGAGATAAACTGTATCAAAGATAATACAAGTAACATACTTATACATCCTAGTACCTTACAGACATAATAACCCTAAGAAAATGTAATTTCTTATAGGCAAGAAACAGAACCTTGAGGAAATGTACTTGTGATAAGGTATAGCAAAAAAAGTTTGTGGTTTTATGAAGCCATATTAATTGAAGGGAAGGGTTAATATCAACTCTTAAATACAAAAAGAGAGTGAAATTTTACCAATGCTTTTTTTTGCAGTGAGTCTTTCTTGGTGATCATAACGTAGTAATTTGTCAACGAAGTCAACAACCCTCAAAATGCAAAGTGTTAAAGATAAACACTAAAACTTAAAGAAACTAGACTACTAATCACCAGGGCTGACAACATGTTTTACCTCAGGGACTTCCAAATGCTGATTATCAACACTAATTAACTTCGTCCACGGTTTTCGGCTATGACTTCATGAAGAATATAATAACCTTTCAGTTTTATATATTTATTTTAGAGAAAAATAGCTTCTTAGTTAAAACAACTGACAAGTAGTGAAAAGTTATATATAAAGAAACAAAAAAAATCAAACACTGGGTCTGTACTAACCTCCAAACAAGAGCTGCAAGATACGTGTCTAATTCAATCCTGTATTTATCGAGATAGGCATTAAGTTCATCTGTCCTAAGCACCTGTTGAGAAGAAGCCATTAACTTTGAGTTAACTTCAATGTCTCTAATAACTCAACTCTCTATAAATCATGTACAAAACCATTTGGTCAGCAGAGTTCTTAACCATTCATAGGCAAATTAAAACCAAAAGAAAAGGTCCTTGCAAAGTATTTGGTAAATCATTCTACATGCCTTGGCTATTTTAATTAGCTGATCATAATTATCATGCCCACAAAAGAAAGGCTCCTTATGAAATATAAGTAAAGCACAACCTTCAATAGTCAGAATAACATACGTGGTAATTAGTATAGAATTTTGACACCCTCACCATATGCTAAGATATTAGCGATGACATAAATAAAATACCAGCACTATCACACTCATTCATGAAGAGACCAACCTCATGTGGCACTAAGATCAAAACATTAGGGCTAATTTTTGGGCAGCCTAGGAGAAAATTAGTTTGAAATATTGAGAGCGAAGGGCCTCAATCCATATCCAAAACAAAAATTACATATTTTACAGTGATGGAGAAAGAAAACCTTCACTATCGAAGAAGAAATTATAGAAATTGAGGGAGAAGACGCGTAGAGGGAGAAAACCCTTTTTCAGTCTCTAGCTCAGAGTTCAGGATGAAAACCTTGCTCGACCCGTAGTGGAAGCTCGTCGTGGAAGTCACCGTAAAACCTTACCGTCAAAACTCACCGAGAAGCTCGCCTTGTCGCCGTCATGAAGCTCGGCTGGCGCGCGCTCAGGAAGAGGAAGAGTTGTTCGCCACTACCCTGTTCGAAGAAAAATAAAACACATTAAAATTAAAAGTAGGGTTAGATTGGTTATACAAGATCTATTATATTTTTATATATTAAGTCTAAGACATACATGGATAGGAATCATATACCTCTTATAATCTATATCAAGCTTCCTCGCAAATCAATAATCATGCATTCCCAGGAACAATGGACTTCGAGATCCACAGGAAGATCTTCCAAGTCAATCCTTAAACGCACTAGGATGTGTGTGGGCATGTAGAATAATCAAAACCATTTTTTGTGTCTCTAGATATACTCAACACACGAGATCTAAAAATTTACTGAGAATGATTAATTTTTATAAGACAATCCTCTGATAGAATACGATGATTATTCTCACAGAGTTTTTTATTAACTATTTAATCACAGAGAAAATTCATACATGGATAGGAATTATATACCTCTTATAGTGTCACGTAGCACTACGTGCCAATCAGTGATTGACACGTGGCATTTACTGAAAATTAAATATTTATTTTAGTCAGACAAATAACTTGATATCAGTTAATTCAAAATTAACATATCTGATTATCTTCATCAATTAAGTTATCTATTAATTCACAAATAACATATTTAGTTTATTCAAATTATTATCTAATAATAATTTATAATTATCAAATTTCAGAAATTAGATATTCTGTCTCACTTATGGTTAATTAGAAAATTAATCGATATAAGTATATATATACACATGTAATTTGTGAAATTTGTATATAAATAATTAAATTATTTAATCACACATAATTATCTCATAATTACGTGCTTGACCAAGAACAAAATTCATTTTGCAAGTCAGTCATTTTCTCATATCCTGAAATATTCACATCCTAGACTGCATAGTACAGAGGTGACTTGAGGACCATGGACCTATAATCTTAAGCTCCAATAAACTAGATTATTAATTAAACTCTTTAATTAAATAATCTTATTTATTAATTCCATTATTACTACACTATAAATATGGAATCGCACGCTTAGAGATTATATAATATATTTACAGAGTATTCTCGTGTAGTCCATTGATATAATCATTTCACGTAGTTTCGTCCTCCAATTATTGGTTCGTAAATTAGAGCTAGTCAAAATTACCGTTTTACCCTTCTAAGTACTTTTTAATCCTTAAGTACTATTAATTCACTAATGAATGGTTAATTTATAATTGTATTATCAATTTGAGCTCAATAACCATTTAGTTCAAGAATTATTACTCAAGAAAACTAATATACGACCTGTTAGAAAAGCTTAGATTTCAAATCTTGTAAAATCATGTTCTGAGCCGTCTATATCACTAAATCTCCAAACCAAAAGTCACTAGCCTATTTTACAAACAAATCTCAACGAGTGAATCAAAAGATCCAAGTAGACATGTATAAGAGTTCATGACTACTCAAGATTCAGACTGATCTACATATGATCATTAGATTGTTGTGTATTGAATTTTTATAATAAACACTATATTAATAAAGATATTAATTCACATCGGTCATGTCATATATAATCTTATTATATAAAGTACTTTCACTAAGATGTCTATCCTCGTCAATGGTCCTGATCTAGATCACATACATTCATCATGCTTAGTGAACCGTACTAACAACCATTCATTAAAGATTTCACACTTTAATATGTTACTGACATTTTTATTCATTATCTATCATCTTAATTCTCTCGTACTAATACAAGATCATTGTCTCATTAATGAATATGGAATTTTCAGATATTTATATAAATTATTTGACAATTATTTAAAGGAACAATTATAAAAAAAAATGTAATTCCAATAAATTTGATATTAAAATGTCAATACACATGTTTTGAGGGCATAACCCCCAACAGATTGCCTTATCAACATCAGAAATTTGTGTCCTGAAAATGAATGATCCAAGCCGTCTGACTTTGATTTTACCAGGTCGACTCCTTTTCCTTCTCCCACTCGAGTATGTTTCAATTGAGGTATGAGTATCCAAAAACATACAAACCATAACACTAGATTTAAAAGCATGGTATACTTGTACTACAAATGGCCACTCATCTTGTCAAGATGCATGTGCCTTGTAATCATCTCATCTAGATGCAACTTCCTTTTCATCATCCTCATCGAATGACAAATTTACAATTAGTTCTCGTTCACAAGGATCGACATTGGCCTTTGTAATTTGAAATTTGTCTCCATCTTTTTTATGAGGATATTGTATTTGAACTTGATGTCTGGTACTGACTTTTGGATGGTGTACGCATGAGGGAATGTGCATATCAGGGCCCTGTTCATGTGCATGTGGGTTCTGCTTCTTATTTATCAACTAAATGAGACCGTTGTTCCCTTTCCTTAACCTTTTTTTGGGACTTGATCTCCTCCATCAAATACCTATTTTTTAAACTAAATGAGATCGATGCTCTCTTTCTTGAACCTAGTTTTGGGACTTGTTCTCCTCCTTCAATTGCCTAATTATTTCTAGTGATGAGTTTTGATCGCATGATTGGTTGTGGATATCTGACAGTCTGATCACGATTTAATTTTTGAACCTTCAAATTTTGGGTTGTAAATGCATCCCTCGTGGTTAAGAGCTTGGACTTAAAAGAGAACACCTCATCCCTCGAGCACTTCATCTCATTATCAAAACCCTCACCATCATACACCTGAGTTTCCACAAGATCAACAAAAGGATCAACAAAAGGGCGTAAAGGAACAAACCCCCTCCATAACCTCAACCTACATCGCCATCCATACATGTTAACCTTCAAGATTGCATGCCATGTGAATTTCTTAATAGAAACATTATTCGCATGTATACTCATTACCTTTATGCTGAAAAGTTCCCATTTATCCTTTATGTACTTAATCACCTTGTGAATGGCTTTGTAGTCCTCATAGTGATAGGAGCTAATGACCTTTTAAACACACGAACTCCATATCTTACTAGTTGACAGTAAAACAACTACACTAAACATGTATCAAAGTGATTGCATAGTTCAAATAGTGCAACGATGTAGTTATCTGATTCAATCGAATGTTATTTGATATGTCTCCCACTACATTCAACCACGAGAGGTGAATTCCTGGTCTTGATCCTGGAAACAGCAAGACCCCGATACTATACAAGATAAATGCTTACCTGCAATTGTGTACGATAGGGTCAAACTTTAAAAATTCTCCACTGTACGTACAAGCATCTCATGGACCACTTATGGCAGAGAACTATAAACTATTTAGCTTTACACTCGATTCTTATATCCGTCATTGATCACTATTATTGTCTTGAAATGTATGGGCATCACTAGAAATGTGCATCTGTGAACTATATATCTCATGTCTTTGTGTCAGATCATTTAGAATGTTTTTCATTTATTGTCTTGTTATCATTCTACAATGCATTTCCATCAAACAAATAAATCCTAGTTTGGTGAATGTCTGCCTCTTTTGAACATCAAATCTTCAAACCCATTTGGCAAACCTTTCTAGAGAGCATCTAGTACCCAAACGCGAGAACGCTTATCACCCTCATACGGGAAGATGAGCACTGAAAGGGTAGTGACACATTCTTTAGTTAGAATGACATCGACACGATTAAGGCCTCTACTTTTCTTTAGTCCCAAATTGACCGATCAAGCATAATGACCGCAGAAGGTACAGTCGGAGAATTAATCTCCAAGTATATAGCATGTCGGGCAGGTCAAAGGTGATCTTCTGATCTGGGGAAAATCGAGAGGAACCTAAGCAAGGCCGATGAGTGATACTCATTCCCCAATTGACTTGGCTCACAATGGCTAACTACATTTTATATGCATGACATCGACACAATTGGATAACAAGTTTCCCACTAACATCTTTTATGATCAAGATGATAAACTTATCAGGAAGGTAAAAGATGTTAATATTAATCCTAATGAAGGACAAGTAACTCTCCCCAAGAAAATGTCATAGTAAAAAAATTGAAACCAACTTCTAGAAAAATGGAAGTTAGTGAAAGATCATCTGAAGGATCTCTTAGCAGGAGACATATCAAAAAGGGTAGAAAAAG
The DNA here is from genome assembly GCA_003255025.1 of Datisca glomerata. Taxonomy (NCBI): domain Eukaryota; kingdom Viridiplantae; phylum Streptophyta; class Magnoliopsida; order Cucurbitales; family Datiscaceae; genus Datisca; species Datisca glomerata. The sequence goes on from QANY01002785.1 coordinate 1,165,759, forward strand.
ATGAGTACTAGATAGTTGTAATGCAAGAAAAACTTAATCAAATTAAAATAAGTAATGTATGGAAACTTATTCCTATACCCTCTAATCACTCAATAATTGGTACTAAGCGGGTGTTTAGAAATAAGTAGATGAAAATGGTATCGTTACAAGATATAGAGCTAGATTATTAGCACAAAGATACAATCAAGAAGAATGTATAGACTACGATGCAACTTTCTCTCTCGTTGCTAGACTTGAGTCCATAAGAACGCTATTAGCCTTAAAATTTTTATTTTATATCAAACGGATGTTAAGAATGCATTTTTAAATGAAGTTCACGTAGAACAACCTCCTAATTTTCAAGTTTGAATTTTTAGAATCACATGTATAAACTTAAAAGGGCTCTCTATGGACTAAAAAAGCTCCTAGAGCTTGGTACGAAGGCAAGTAAATTTCTTATTGATGATGGATTTAACATGGAAAAAATAGATAACACACTCTTCATAAAATCAAAAGATAATGATATCTTAATTGCCCAAATATAATTAGATGATATAACTTTTGGTGCCACTGACGAATCTTTGTGCAAGAATTTTCACAACTCTATGAGCAAGGAGTCTGGAATAAGCATGATGGGAGAACTGAATTTCTTCCTTAGACTACAAATCAAGCAATTAAAGGATGGAATCCTCATTAAAAAAGTACACTAAAGATTTGCTCAAGAAGTATGGCATGGAAATTGTGAAGGCTAGTAATACTCCCATCATTACGACCACAAAGCTAGACAAGAATGAGAAAGGTAAAGTTGTCAATATCAAGAAATATCGAGGTTTAGTTGGATCTCTATTTTATTTAACTGATAGTCGACCCAATATCATGTTTAGTGTATGTTTATGTGCTCGTTTTCAAACTTGTCCGAAAGAATCACATTCACAAGTTGTTAAAAGCATTTTTAAATATTTACATGGAACAACTAAATTTGGCATTTGTTATCCAATTGATTTAATTGGTATTCTGATTCGGATTTTGCTGGGAGCTTAACCGATAGAAAAAATATGTATAGTACATGTCAATTCTTAGGACACTCACTTATTTCTTGATTTTGCAAAAAAAATAAGTAGCACTATCAACTGCTGAAGCCGAATAAATATATTTATGTCGATAGTCATGCTCAAATTTTGACTTGACATATATATCATAAATGAATTAGCATAACATACTTAATAGTGTCTTGGCTTAACATAGCATATAGTTAACATGTGTCACATACAGAATCATATAACATACTTAATCATATCTTGTCTCCCATATTCCCTAATTAAAAATCTAAGTAGAATTGTTCACCTATGAGCTAAACACATAATATGATGAATTGGATGTTGGAAACAGATGGCACTCATTGAGTAATGGAAACAGATGACACTCATTAGGTGACGGAAAATACGTATAGATGGGATGCAATGTGTGACAGAAAACATTTACCTATAGCACCCAATATGTGATAGAAAATATAAACAGATGACACTCGATTCGTATAATAACATAACACATGAACAGTCTAATTTCTTGTTAACTAAGAACAAGCTTAAGTCACATGTTCCTTAGTTACCACTTGACTTAATTTAGCTGCATGATTCATAATATTCAATGCATGATAATAACTAAACATACAACTCATACATAAACATATAATGTGTATACTAATACATGTGACATAATCAAACATCCCATGGTAATATAATCACAACATAACAATACAATAAAATGACTACAAATATGATCACAAGTATAGATGTTATTGAGAAATCAATTAAACAATATTAAATGTAAATACATGTTGCACATTATAATACAAGTGTCATATCACCATGTAAGCCCACTAATACAAAACATACATATGCATGTAACATATTTAGAAACATAGTTACAACTGATGATATTAGTAGATATTGCATATATCACACAATGAGTCATATCACAATATCAACTCACTTACTTGGACGGTAGAAAATGTCTAGCAATCATCTAATAATATGAAATCAAATATCTTATCACAACATTGTGTTCCATAATTATTGTTTCTACAAAATATGTAAATAAAACAATATTAATACAGATTTAAAAAGGTTGTTAGGGTAAAATCAAGGAAAAGCTAGGTAATTAAGCTAGTTTAACTTTTACTTTTGTTTAATATCCTTTATTTTGTTATTTTACAGATTTGGCCGATTTTGAGGAAAGGTAAAATAGTTAGTTAAGATTCTCTTTGTTATAACTGATTTTTTTAGGTTTTATCTTTTGTCCTTTTTCTTCTTTCCTCCCATAGCTCCTTCGCATTTGCCAGATCGAGACGTCAATTGTATAGCAGATTTTAAGCTTCTCTGATTTTAGTTTTTGATCTTCTTCTCCAATTCGTTAGGTTTGAAAGATTTGTATCATAAATAGCGGGGTTTTTTTGTGCTCTTCGCGGTAATATCGTGTTGATTTCGGAATTATATTTTCGATGAATTTATGAACAATTTTCTATTGCAGATTCTTTCAGAATTGATCAATAATCAAAATCAAGTACAATAGATTTTAAGGATTTTAAGTTCCATTACATTTTCTACTATTTTTTGTTATAGACAATGATAAGAGTGAAAAATTTTATTTTCTGCAGATTTTTGTAATTAATGTCATATTGTATATAACTATATACTATAGGCATACAATTGTAGACGGTATTTATACTCACATACTGATAGTATATATTTATGTGCTCATAGTACATTACTATATACATCATGTAACAACTTTTTTATTATAACTATGTACTCATAGTATATTATTATATAGTGATAGTATATATTTATGTACTCACAGTTTATATAAAAATTATGATGGATATTATTGATATAATGATGGATAGTAAACTTCTGATGACATATATGAATTTTGTAATTAATGATATTGTTTTATGATAGAAACATAGTTTGAAATGATTTTAAGGACTGATACTGATTTTATGATGATGTGTATAATGTTCATAAATATTTTTCAGGTAATGAGTATATACATATATACATATATTGTACATAATTTGAATGAATGACATTATTTTATGATTAAATGATGGATTGAAATGATTTGAGAATTTATATTAACTTTATAATAATGGATATAAAACTTTATCTTTTTAAAATGTATGATCTTTATGATACTTGAGTCATGGTTTCTAAATATATATGGTACCATACTATGCTAATATAAATATATATTATTGAAAGTTTTAACATTGCTAATAAACTTGGCGTTAGACATTCTCTTTGACATAATAATCTTAACTTCAATTTCTTCCTTCATCTACATGCATCATAAAGATGAACTATGGATTATTAACCATCTTGTATTTAAGAACAAAAATAATAATAATAACAATCAATAAGTTACGCTGACATACAAAATAGCATGTAATTATATAGTATATAATTATGTAGTACATAACTATATACTATGAGTGTATAACAATAATATACCACATAACACTTACCAAAATAAAATATATCACATAACAAATCTTAAGTACGAGAAATCTGCAGAATATAGAAAATACATTGGTTGCCTCTAGAAAACAGAGTAAAACATATGGACAAACTGTTAACATGCAAATAGGGATATTAAGTCAATTTCATGATTAAAAAACTCAAATAAACTTAGAAAAAACTCAAAACAATCACAAATCTTAGAAAAATCAGGCATGAACTCCAAATTAAGCCTAAATCGCAAGCACAAAAAACTTACCTATAATATACTATTATATAAGAAGATGAAAACTAAAATTTCAACTTACAGTCATGATTTTTCTTGAACGTTGCGTTGTTAGATGTAGATTTGCGTCAATTCTCTGTGATTTAGTTTTGCGATGGAGATTTCGAAGATTTTCTCTTACATCTTGAAGTGTCACCACATAAGTGAATTTAGGGTTAGGGTTCTTGTTCTTGGCTAAAATGAGACGTGAGGGGGGCATGCTTCCTTTTGTTAGTAAGGGCAATTTTAGCAATTCACTATTATTATTATTAGGTTCTCATGTTGGGCTTCTAGTAAATTCGGTCATTTGTACAATTTACTCATTTTTGGACTATTCTCTTACTGCTAGTTCCCTAATTGAGCCTAAAATCAACGACTCAAAAATGTGTTTCGAGTCTGAGAGTCAATTGGACAAAATATGATCAACACGGGCCAGGCATGTTCGGTTTAGATCAAACTAGGTACAGTTCAATTTGGTTTAGTTTAGGTCGGCCATCTGAGTTTCTTGGTCAGGTCCTTTTGGGAGAAAGCTGGTCAAATAAAATGAAAGTGAGTCAGGTTAGACTGGTTTTAGGTCAAAGAACCCCTCTTACCTTTGAAGAAGCTGAAACAATTAGGGGAGGAGAAAAGAGAGAGCTTAGTAGTGGAGCAACCGATGAAGGCCATGGAAAGCACAGGAGTTATAGAAGAGAGAGATATAGATACAGGGTCAAGAAGAGAGAACCGAGAGCATAGCGAGAGAAAGAAACAAAGAAAAATGAGAAAGAGTGAAGAAAGAATAGCGAGTGGAGATAGAGAGGGAAACAGAGAAGAGAGAGAGAGACTGAGAGAAACAGAGAATGAAAGGAGGAAAGAAGCAAAGAGCGATGAAAGATGGTGAGGTTACCAGAAGGAGGGTAGTTCGGCAAAGATTTGGGCATGATAGAACTGGAGGTGGCTCACATTTGAAGGGAGAAGGAGAAGAATTTGAAAGAGTTTAAGATTGCGAGACTTAGATTAGGGTATAAATACACACATGTAAAAACATTATAACAAAGTTATAGAATAGAGATAATGGGGTATTACAATACATGTCTGCTCCTCAACCCAAAAACATTTAGAATAGAAGGTGAAAACCATTTGTGCCAAAGACCCTATCAATCGAGGTGCAAAGTTGGCATACCATATGTAATCGCGATACATGAGTGAGTTCGAAATTTGGGTAAGGCACATCGAATCATCACAACCAGAACTCAAATCATTAGTAAAGCGCATGACATGCTCCTTAGCACAACCAGACTTACGACTGCATTATCTGAATTCGGGTTGAATGTAATCTGGTGGAATTTTTTCGAACGTTCTTTGTGTTCTTCAAGTTTCGGGATCTGAATCACGCACTTGAACTCTAAGAATGATTTACGAATTTCATCCACCAACAACCACTCGTTAATTTCTAAAATATATCTCACGAGAATTTTGTGTAGGAATTTGAGTGTGGGCTCTCAAAACGATTGAAAAAAAAATCAAAATTGTTCTCCTTCAATATAATTTTTGGCGGCAACAGGAAGGGAGGGAAAAATATTTTTCTCTCTTGCTTTCTTGACAATCAACTATATCTAATCGCATATCTACTACAATCAGATTGCTATTAGATATTGATAAAATGTAATTTTTGATATTTATAAATATATCCATATATTCTTAAATTTCCAAAAATTCACTCCATATATTCATAATTGCCGAAAATTGTAATATTCCCCAGATGTTTGAGTTGCTTCGAGATTTATCAATCCAATTGATAATTTAATTGACAATTATCAAAAACTAATTTATTTATTTTTATTTACTAATTAGAAAATAATAAACTAATTAATTTCAATACATATTATCACACTTAACTAATTAACTGACATCACTCATCACATATAGGTGTAGGAAATATGTCTTGGTACCAAAACACATTTTGATCCAATTAACTTTGTTTCTTTATTCTTGTTCTCATGAGATATTTCTGATATCGAATGGACTCACATGAACAAAGCTAAGGATTCGAATACCAGGAGAATTTATCTCTAAAAATTCTCGACCTATTTAATCTTGATATTGTACGACTCCACTATAGGTTCGATGTCGAATCAACTCCCGATTCATGCACATTACATTTTCTGTTGGTGTAAATAAACCTTTTTTTATTTTCACGGTCCACAGAATATTTTAACATAATACTCATTGTAAATATCAGTATTAAGAGTGGAATGTAAAATTACCATTGACCTCTCTTGTTATTATTTCCTTAACTCATTTATTGACTGTGAATAAGAAAAATATAATAGTGAATTGTCTCGTACAATTCACAAATCTTAATCAATGACTCAATTCATTGAGTACCTAGCAAGGTTAAGTTACTCACACACTCATCAATAAAGCATAAAGTGATATTGTTACTTTCACAATCCAGCAACGAATTTTTATATCTATGAATCACGTAACTCCAACTTAATTGAATTACAATCCCAACAGCTGAGATGTTATCCGCCAATTCGAACTCACTCATTTGACATATCAAAGATTGCAACTAACTAAGTCAAACTACGTATTCCCTTAAGGATTAATGTTATTATGAAAATACTCTTAAGGTGTAACAATTATATTTAGAGTTAAGTAAACGATTTTGGGCTCTAAACTAATTTCTTACTGGTCTATTCAACATGTTCATAACATGTCTAGGTTAACCGTTTGAGTCTTCACTCCCATGCCCCAAGACTAGTATTCATTAGTTCAACCTAACAGTCGTAGTCGGATTTGATTACTCACACGATCCTAAAACTGTGAATATCGTCCTGAACTTTCTCAGAAGAGTTCGTTTGGAGACGCATTTGTCTTCATTATTCATTCGTTGATAAAAGTTTCAGGACTTGACTAATTTATAAACACACTTTAATAAAAGTTTCAATTTATTCATAAGAATTTAATAATACTAATGTCTGAGAAATAACTAAAGAAAAATAAATAGTTATTACACGTTATTCTATGGATATATTCCAACAATCTCTTACTTTGACTAAAGTATGCGTGTACAATCTCTTATCCTCAAGCCCTCCAGATGACCATAAAACATTTTACTGCTTAAAGTCTTCGTGAATGGATTTGTCAGGTTGTTAACCGTCAAAATATGCGTAACCACAACGTCTCCACGCTGAACAATTTATCTACTCAGGTTATATTTACGTTCTATGTGTTTAGATCTCTTATGCTTCTAGGTTTCTTAGAATTCTCTACAGTCTCACTGTTATCACAATAAAGTGTCATGAACTTGTCAGCGATGGAACAACTTCCAAAGTCTTCAAGAACTTCCTAAGCCATACATCCTCATTTACAGCTTTACAAGCTGCCACGTATTCAGCTTCCAAGGTAGAATCAGCAATGCAAGATTGTTTGATACTACTTCATACAATTGTTTCACCATTTAGCATGAACATTGATCCTAACATGGACCTCATAGAATTCTTATCTGCTTGGAAATCAGAATCAGTATTCCCCATAATATTCAAGTCAGTACCTGAATACACAAGCATGCAGTTCCTTGTTCTCCTCAGATACCTAAGGACATGCTTGTCGGCATTTCAATGCTCGATTCCAAGATAGATTGGAAACGACTCACCACACCCAAGGCATAGTAAATGTCTCACCTAGTGCAAAGGATCGCATATATGGGACTTCATACAGCTGCGGCATAGAGAATCTTTCTCATGTTTTCTTCTTCTTGAGGGGTCTTGGGTGACTACTCCTTAGAGAGGTTGACTCTAAGTTTAAAAAGAAGAAATCCTTTCTTGGAGTTTTGCATGCTGAAGTGATCCAACACCTTATCAAAATAAGATGTTTAAGTCAGTGCTAATTGTCTGTTCTTTCTATCTCAAAAGATCTAAATATCTAAGACAAATGCAGCTTCTCTAAATATCAGATAATTTTTCTACATCATTCCCAATGAGTAGAATATCATCTACGTACAAGACTATAAAAATCACATTCCTTTCGTGTATCAGCTTATACCCAAAGGGCTCGTCCACTAACTGTTCAAAATCATAGTTCTTAACAGTTTCGTCAAATCTAATATTCCACGATCATGATGCTTGCTTAAGTCTGTAAATGGTCTTCTGTAATTCGCAAACTTTACCTTATTTGTCTTCCTCCATGAACTCGTCTGGTGGAGCCATATAAATGCGCACATCAAGATTGTCATTCAGAAATGCAGTCTTGAAGTTCATTTGCCAAATTTCATAATCAATGGCAGTAACAATGGACAAAAGGATTCAGATGGATTTAAGCATGGCCACTGACGAGAAGTTATTCTCGTAGTCTATACTTTCCTTTTGGGTGAAGCCATTGGCTACTAGCCTAGCTTTGAATGTTTTTACATTTCCATTCGGACCTCTTTTCTTCTTATAGATCAATTTGCATCCTACGAATTTTAGCCCTTCAGGAGGATCTACAAGCTTCCAGACTTCGTTCAAGAACATCGAATGTAACTCAACATTCATGGCTTTTTACCATAAGCTTGCTTCAAGACCAACCATGGCCTCTAAGTAGGAGACAGGTTCATCAAGGCCCTTATCTGAGACAACTGTCAAAGATTCTCCATAGTACATATACCTCTCATGTTGTCTCACAATCCTCCCACTACGCCGAGGCTCCATAAGTTTTGGCTATTGTCATGGTTCTTCAGTTATTGAATCAAAAATAATTTATGACTGCGGAGTTAGTGTCCACCCACTCAATAATTCATTCAGCAGAACTGTGCTTCTCGGCTGTGCACTTTTAATGTAATCTGCTTCAAGAAAACGAGCATTCATGCTAACGAATATTTTCTGGTCAGTCGTACTATAGAAGATGTACCCCTTCGTTCCTTTAGGATATCCTACGAACATGCATAATTCTGAATGACTGGCCAACTTGCGTGTCTTCAGTTTTAGAGCAAATGCTGGGCACCCCCATATTTTAAAATGGTTAATAGACGACTTTCTTCAATATCATCTATGATATGGTGTAGTAGGCACTATCTTTGACAGAACTTGATTCAGAATATATGATGTTGTTTCCAAGGCATATCCCTAGAAGGAATCTGGGAGGGATGAGTAACTCATCATGGATCTAACCATATCCATCAGAGTTTGATTCCTTCTCTCTAACACACCATTTTACTGTGGCGTACTAGGTGCTGTAAGCTGAGAAAAAATATATTCTTCCTTAAGAAAGTCTTCGAACTCTCCTAGCAATCCACCATGATCAAAAAGTAGTGTTTTGACATGTTTTTCTAATTGCTTTTCAACCAAGGCCTTATACTCTTTGAACTTTTCAAAAGTTTTAGACTTTTGACGCATTAGATAAACATGACCAAAATGTGAGTAGTAATCACTAAAGGTTACGAAGTATTCATAACCTCCTCTTGCTTGGATATTCAATGGCCCACATACATCATTCGATTAGGGTCGTATTCTATGGTTACGATTCTACCATATATGTCTTTTTCATTCCATCGAAAATAAATTTTACGGTATAGATGCTTATGACCTCCCCCTCTATGACCTGCGATAATGATTCCTCTGGCATTATGACCTTTACCACAACGATGCTGTCCATGGATCAAATTCTTTCGTGGATTGGATTTCACTTGACTATCTACGGCTCCATTGCGTGTGCTCGGGGTAGAAGTTTTGTATAAATGTATCGCCATACTCTTAAGTATTTTGATTTAAGTGCTTTTCTTTCTAAGAGGTGGAATACAATAACCCATTTGAAGCGTAACGATCATACGTCTGTAATGCATTGTATGTTCCATAATAGGCCCCATTCTTCTACCCTTTCCCGAGAGTCGATGACTATTCATAGCTATTACCTTGACACTAAAGAAGAGTTTGACCCAATGCTTTATTTCTGTCCTAGTTGATCCTGATTCAACATTATAAGTATATTGATTTTTCCTCAATAACCGAAGACTTTTATCTGTAAATACTACATATTTGATTCCCTAAGAGTTTTAGTCTCAATAAGAATGCTAGTTCTTACTGTTCATATGTTATATAGTCATGATTCAATTCAGGTCCACTGACTTTTTCTTTCTTTCTCATTTTTCGGATCTGATTGGAACAATGGAGAAGTAGGAAGACTTTGGCAATTCATAATGGGTATCTATAATATCTATGTCCCAGGACATAAAATATGAATAATGAAAGATGAGGAAGAGTAGACCCTATAGTGACATAGCAGTTCTCCTAATCAACTACTCATCATCATAATGAACATTCCGCTTAAAAAACTAAGAAAAAACAACTCGCCAGGCGGTTACCTTTTTTTTCATATCTATATCCTCTGCTGAAAAATTAAGACTAAGACAGGAGTTTCGTGGAAAATAGAAAACCTTTATCAGATTTGAACCATGTGTGAGTTCAAGGCATTGAGTGGCTCTTTCACCTTTTACTGAAAAATGTCTCATGGTCATTTTACCTTCAATACAGGATTCGCATGTGGGTAGTGATCCCACACTTAAAGTTTGCAAAAGATCATCATTCACAAGTCTTTTAATCATTTACAAGCTTATATGTCGAAGGCATAAGTGTCACAGATAGGTTAGATTGGTTGAGTCATACTTCAATCTTTTACTATCCGTTTGTGAATCATTATTTACTTCAGTGTCACATTTCATTGAAACTATTGATTTTACATGAAACAATTTATTAAAGCGTACAAAAGTAATTAGGCATTCATTTTTAAAAATACTAATATCTTTATCCAAAAATTTAAGATCAAATCATTGCTCAATTAATGCACCAATAGAAATAAGATTCTTCCCAAAACCTGGGATATAATAAACATCACGTAAAATAATAAAATATTTCTCAAAACATAATTTAAAAGTTCTCATTGATACGGCCGATACTAGTGCTCCATTACCCCAGCGAAAGTTGTTATCACCATCGCCTGCAGGGAGCAACAGATATGGCTAGTAGCTGCAGAGTCTACAATCCAAGAAAAAGTAAAGTCAGCTACATAACAAGCTTCAGTAACCATTACTATACCTTTGGATTCCGACCATTTGAGATACTCTAGGTAGTTGCGTTTCCAATGACATGTGTGCAACAGTAATTAGGCATTCATTTCTAAAAATACCAATATCTTTATCAATGAATTTAAGATCAAATTCTTGCTCAATTAATGCACCAATAGAAATAAGATTCTTCCCAAAAAATGGAATATAATAAATATCACGTAAAATAATAAAATGTTTCTCAAAACATAATTTGAAAGTTCTCATTGATACGACCGATACTAGTATTCCATTATCCCAGCGGAAGCTGTACTCACCCTGATCAAGCCTTTTGACTTCTCTATTGAGATACTTTGGGCAGTTGTGTTTCCAATGACCAGCAGCTTCATAGAGATGACACTTATTTTTCGACTTGTCTACTCTCGCTATGCTCTTGCCTTTGGCGGCTCTCGGATTATGTTTCTTCACTTTCCTTTGACCTCTTCTCTATTTCTTCTTAGAGTTAAAGGTGGAAGGCTTTCTTTTAGTAGAGTTAGCCTCTTCAAACTTCGTCTTCTCCTTCAAAAATGGAGTCTCAGCAGATTGCAGCTCCTTCATGAGCTCAGGAAGTGAGTACTTCAGCTTATTCATCAAATAATTAAGTCTGAAGTTCTCAAAGCTACTAGGCAAAGTCTCTAAGATCATATCCACCCGAGTCTTTCCATCAACCTCAGCACCCATGATCTCCATCTCATTCAGATAACTTATGATCAGCATCATATGTTCTCTAACAGGGGTTCCAGATTCCATCCTACAGTTTAGGGTTTAATGTTTTGGGTTTTAAGATTTATGGTTTAGGGTATTAGGGTTTATGATTTAGGGTTTGAGGGTTTAGTGACTAGGCTATGTTAGTGAAACAAGCCAACACTACTCACCAAGGTGTCTAAAAAGGGCTACTAGCGCCTAAGTCCATTTCCTAGGCAGGTAAAGGAGAGACACTAAGAAAGGTAGTCTATCAATGAATTAGCGTAGAAACGCTTCATTTCGTTTTGTTCCCGTTCTTCATTTTGCCAATATAAAAGTAGTAACAAATTAAGAAAAGCGTTCTAACAGCAGTCGTTGTGGCAAGTGAATCTATTGAGAGATATATTGAGCATGTTCATTATCCCTTTGCTTGGTCTTGCTTGGAATTTTAGTCCTACTCATAGACTAGGTAGCTCTCCTAATAAGGTGGCCATGCTAAGAAAAGGAATAACCATTTTTGACATGAGGTAGCCTCATCTTAATCCTATCAGGTCACAGCTTCCAAGTCGTTCCCTATAAAGTGTATATCCATCAAGTCTTCTCACTCGATTTGGTGAGTGATAAAGGCGAGAATGATGATCGCGACAACATGTATGTATCTTGTTAGAAACTTTCCTACCTGAAACTTCCACTAATTAGTGTTTATAGTAAACACAGTAGAAACATGTTGTCAACCTGCTGGATAAACCAAGTTCTATAAGACAAGACGGGAAATTTTTATAGAGACTCTTGTAGAAGAAAAAATAAATTTAGGACCCCTCTTTGATTTTTAACGAAATTCAGTCTTTTTAAAGGGGAAAAGACTAAGTTGCCATTTTAGTTTAAAACATTTTGGCCCTCATCTAGTAAAAAATTTTGTTAGACCCCGATCTAACAGGTGTAAATTTTAATGATGAAATACTAGATCAGTATCTAGCAGTAATCATTTGCTAGACAGGATCTAGCGTGCATGCGTTTTAGTCTCTCTTTCATTAAAAATGCCTAATTAATTTGCGCTAAAAAAGTTTAAAGAGTCTTCTTTTCGTTCGTTTCCACTTTGAAAGGTCTTTCTGAAACAATTTGTCTATCTCTTTACTTTCAGCATCCGCGAAATCATAGGTAACATAACAAGTATACATGTGAAGTCTTTTCAAAAGAATAGTTAATATACAAAGGAACTTGTTAAAGAAACCTGGTTAGCGACTTATAGATTGAGTCAACAATCTGAATAAGAAGCCTTGTTTTGAGCTCCATGCTTAGAAGGAAGAAGCCAACATCGTTTCCGTCTTTGCAGTCAGAATTTTGGATGACATAGAAAAAACCAAAAGATCCTAATAGTCGGGGTCTGCTGTAAAGTCCGGCTCATCGGGCTTTTGAAACTTGTGCAATTCAACATCCTTGATCTTTTTTGCTCCTCTACGAGTATTTGCTGCAAACCTTGAAGCCAGTATTGTGACCCCAATGTTCTGTTTTGCTTGTGAATAATTGGAGCGCGGAGTAAAATTTTCTTCGCCGTCTTGTTCTGATCCTTCTCCCAGTGGTTTCTCAAGAGTTAATGAGAATGATTCCTTAATGCTAAGCGTCTTTGCCATCATCCGCTTCTTGTAACGACGCCAGGCAGCCTGAATGAAACATGCACCCCAGGTTCTCCAGTGGTGAGAGTAGAAACGGAACGTATGCTGCAACTTCTTGCTGTGGAGACGTCTAAACTGATTGGCAACAAATTTCAGATCCTCTGCTCCCAGAGCAAAGGCTTCCACTTCAACAAGTGCTTTCACTGTTCTAGTAGAAGAAGGCAAGCTTACGCTTGGTTTAGGAAGCAACGCCCATGCAAGCAGCTCTTCGCCACAAAAATCTCCCGGTCTCAACGTTATTGAATTGAAGAAACCTGTCCGCCCTCCATTTGTCGTGGAGCTGTCTAGCATCCCTCGGATGATAAAGAGCATCTCAGTAACAGGATCACCTTCACGGACAATAAAGGTGCCTTGTGTACTTAGAGAGGACACCAATCGCTCACATATAGCGTCAAGAAGCTGATCATCCATCTGTGCGAAAAAGGGGACCTACAATATCGGAATGGTAGAAATTCAACATTAATGCTTCGACATGTAAATAAATGATTTCAGCCGTGGAGATTGACTTCAAACATGTAAATCAGTCGATAGAGTAGGACAGGAAATATCAACTTGATAACTACAGTTGGAACCATTCTTTTTCTCTATTTTTCGCATAAAGAACTCGATTTAGACGTCTTCAATTGTCTCGGAACATAAATAGAAACTCGTGCCTTTCACTTGCATAATATAACTTCACATTCGCATCAATGGATGTTAAAATTCTGATGCCAAGGCCGTGCAAATCTGGACTGACGTGCGAAGGGAAACTTTTACAAAGAAGTGATAAAAAAGCTACTTACTCGTCGAACAAGGTCCAAACAAAGGTGGCGTTGGATATCTCGACGAAGATCTGCAGGTAGGGCCAGCAAGATCGACCCTTCATCAACTCCTCGAGTCGCAAGCCACTTGTACTGCACAAATCTCCGAACACGTTGTCGGAGACCTTGAGGGAGTTGGCGGTGTTTCATCCATTCCTCAGTGTCGTGTCGTTTGAGCCTCCACTCTTCAAGTCTTACAGTGATAGATTGCAAATAAGTCTGCACTTAGTTAAACATGTCCAAGAGACAGACAGATTACAAATCAGCAACAAAATTCGAATATATACTAACTCAAATTCCTAGACAAAGTACCTGCATGTATCCAATTAAATGGGCAAACAAATTCCTAGACAAAGTACCTGCATGTTTCCAATTAAATGGGCAAACAAAACCAGACCCAATATAGCAATGAGAATGGCAAATAAAGTTTCTCCAACGAAGGTGCTCGTTGCCAAACCCTGGCCATACGAACTGAAAAACGTGAAAACAAGAAAGAAAGAATATTAAAATGTCACCTAAAAGCCACCTGCAGAAGTTATGTAAGAGTAATGCAGACATATAAAAGGTAAATGTGTAAGTATGTAGTTACTAGTCAGTATCACTTCCTATCGCCATATTGATGCTACCTTTACAGTATCATTTCAATAAAAGACAAAACAACCCTACAAAACATAAATATTAGACACTAACCTAATATTTACTAAATAGCTTGTACAAATAAAATGATCTTAAACAGTAATTTTATATTATTTATTTTGAGGTAAAATTCTATATTTTCCAAGTTGTAAACGTTTTTGTCATTTTATTTTCTCCCACTAATTCTGTTCGGTAGTTCTTTATCCTTTATTTTATTTTCTACAGCCGGTTGTACAACTTGTATACAACTGGGAAGCTTAAGCATGACAATTTTGTATGTAGCTTTGGCGTAAGAGTATAGTTTATTTGATTGTCCTTTTAAATGGAATGAAAAAGTGGATCATTACGACGGCATACAGACAATATACCTCAAGTTCTGCAAGCCCCACCAAAGACAATAGAAGTACTTGTCAAGAAACCGAGAGGAGATAACATTTTTTGTAATTGCATTTGCAAATATCCCATAATTGAAGCTAATAGTTTCATCAGCTGGATCACATTTGCTAAATAAACTAGTGTTCTCTTCCCATTTCATGCGATTGTTATCGCTCAAAGACCCACAGTCCAGATAAACATAAACGCATTTCATAGGGGGACTTGTTTCCTCTCTGCATACAGATTTCCAGCACGAAGCATGTCTTTCCACCGACAACAAATACCATGATGCTCCTAACACCTGTATTAAAAGAATCTTAATCAGCAGAAGGTTTAGAAGAGTCTTACTAGATGAAACACACTTCCCAAATGGGAAGTACACTTATAGTAAGGTGAAAATGATTAATGAGACAAAATCAAATTCACGATATTTACGTACATGACTGGCTAACATGTACAGTAAAAGATTGTATGCCGCCCCAGCCCAAGCAGTCTTTGTGACCACACCAGTGGTTTTGATAATTTGGGAACTTAATGGGAAAATCAGATATAATCTGGGAACATACTGAAGCAGAACGATCAACACAAGGGCGTTGTTCGTGTGGTCAGCGTGGGAGCTTCTAATTGCTGGCATTACAAACCATATCACAATCTGTTAGCCAGAAAACAAACTGGTTATTCCCACTTGAGTTACATCAAACAGTATAAAGTAGGAACAAAAATATATGAATATAAGCATATACCATGCATCGTAGCTATCAAAATCCTTTACAGAAGAAATTGCATTTCCTGGATTGGCAGCCCCTTTTGACTATCTGATTTTCAATGGCAGGCTCTTTAGTCTCTCGTACAACTTAAAAAACATTGGTTTCCTAGTTTACATTGCCTCCAACAACCATTAAGAACAAAGACATAGATCGGGATCTAGGATTTTCTATTGGACGATTTCTGATAGACTAAGGTTATGTTTGAATCTTGGAAAATATAATAAAAATAGAAGAAAAAAAATTAGAGATCGAATTTCATTTTCATTGTTTGGTTTCAATAGAAAGTGAAGAAGAAATAAAGAATAGCAGTAACGTTTAAAACTTGAATAAATTTCCTTAACTTTCCTTCTTGTTCACTTCACTTTTACACTCCCTTTTTCTTTTTTCTTCTTCTTAATTTCCGGATCCAAACATAGCCTTAAGGAATAAAACGGTGAAAATTTTCAAAGAGAGTAATAAAATAGGTCAAGTACCTGAGGAAGAGGCAGACTAGCTATGAGATCTATGAAGAAGTCAGACTTTAAGTACCGAATGGCGATCTTCTTTGGATCCATAACAAGTTCACCCTTTCCAAACACTCGTGAAATCGGTGAAACATACGCTCTCCTGAACTTAAAGACTATATGCAACAGATAAAACATATCTGCGAAAGTCCGGAAAAATGTCACAACAATACCCAAATTTGAATCAGTGGTCAGACAAGACGACCTTTCAAAGTTTACCACTGATGGAAGGTACAAAAACAGTGGATCAACAAACAATGCTACTAAGCAAGAAAACAGGAAAATCCTGTTCCATTGCAAGATAATATCACTCCCTGGATCAAGAATCCGGTTCTGCCACGGCTCATGATTTTCCATAAATTTTGGATTTTTATTCATATTCCTACTCTTGTCTTTAGTACTAATGCCTTCTGCTTTCAACAAAGGTGCTGCCTGTATTTTGAATGCTGACATTGGCTTTTCAAGATGTTTGTTTGGGTCCCAGAAATGTTCTGAACTTTGTTTCCCGTCATAGTAAAACCTATAAAAATTAGCAACTTTTTCAAATTGGCAATGATGTCAAGGAAATTAATGGGATAGCTAACAGAGAGCCATGGATAGAGAATTACCTCACAAACTTCTCTTTCTTTGGATCCATGCTTGTTTGTGTTCAGTCATATGCAGACGTCACCAATCACACAGCAGAAGGAAGCCTGATACTTGGCAAATGGCTCTATGGAAAATGTAGAGAAAATAGTCAACAGAATTTACTGGTGCAGATTAGAGAGAGAAGAAGTTGAGGGCTTGAATGAAGGCTTAAAAGAACGTGGAAGAATGTGGTGGATATGTTGCTTTTCAAGTCCTTTATGACATATTGTAAAGTATTTTGTAATTCTATGATTTTTCTGTAACTTTTTCTAATTCTAGTTTGTTCACTCTAAAAAGTGATTCCTCCTTATATTGAAGATGTTTTACAACATAACTCTATTAGTTGTTACAGTCATATGTTGCTATTGATGGTTGCATTCTATCTTTTAGTGATTATTGAATATTTTTTGCGTAAAAATATTTATCCAATGCTTCCAAATTTTAATATATCATAAATTGTTAATTATATGGATTGTTTTAGTGTTAGATCTTGGGAGATTATGATTCTGTTCTGTTCATAGAACAAGATTAGAATCATGTTCTATCTGGACCGTCCATTGAAAAAATGGGCGGCCCAGATTAGTCCTAAGAAAAAGACAAAAAGAAAAAAAATTAAATAAGTTTTTTCACATCGGAGCTGATCTTAAAATGTGTCAATCTCATTGAATTAGATGAATTACGTGAAAAATATTATTTTGTGATTGTTATAACTCTTCCTTACGACACGTACACGAACTACGCCATATCTAATGGTAAGCAAACTTCTCATTTACATTGGTTTGTAACGTTACTAGAAATTAATTCAAAAATGTTTAACCACCTTTTAAGTTGAATCAATGACGTTTTAGTATTTTTCAATTAATTGGATTCTAAATTACCCATCTCAAGAATTTTTTGCATTTAAAAAGAAAAACTGATTCTCTGTCTCTTAAAAAATAGTAATCATCCGAATAACACTGATTATAATGCATAATACACAACCTTAAATATAATATTCATCATAACACATTATATAGAAATAATACATTAAACAATTCATTGCATAGTAAAAACTAACGGAGAATTTAGTGGAGTTAATTTAAGTTTAATTTGGAACTTTTCAATAGTTAAGAGCTTAAAATCTTATATCTTATATATATAAAGTTGAGTATGGACACTTTAAAATGTGTCATGTGTTCACACTCAACTCTCCTCCAAGAGTTATGTGTTCATACAACTCATGAATATAATTTAATCTGATTTAATTATTTTTTAAAACTGATTTAATTATTTTTTTGTTAAAATTAGTTATTCAATTACTAACTAGAAATATAATTTAATCAAATATATTCATGTATAAGTTTTTGATACGTGTCATACATATTTTATTTAATTAACAATTTAATTATAAAAAATAAAAAAAATTAATTACTCAAACTTATTTGATTGGTTTGTATATGAATCACTAATCTAAATTATAATAAAATTAAAATATTATCATTTAAAAAATTTCATAATTTATAATATAACTTAGTATTATAGATATTTTAATTTATAATTAAAGATATTATTATTATAAAATTATTAAGTTTCTATGCATCCAAAATGTCTTCTTTCAAACAAAATTGCAAAAAAATAATGGCGGTTACAAAAAATATTTTTCTTTTTCTTATAAAATAATACACAAGTATTACACTTTCTTGAACTCTTTCAAAGTATTTTCTTAAATCTTTTGTTAAGATATTTATTACCCAATACTTATTACCCTGCCTTTTCATTATCCCAACTTTGTAATCTTGATAAAAAATTAAATTAAAAAGAAAACTCTTTGTGTTATTTCAACATTTCACTCACCCACGTTCAACAAATTCTTTATCATATCAATTCTTCATCTTCTACTTTTTTTCTTCTATTCCTATCTCAATATTTTAATTGTTGGATTAATATATAATCTCAATGTCTCTTTAATTGAGTTTATTTTCTTTATCACCATATTGAGTGCCTAACCTATTGATTTCTTTTTGCCAAAAAGAAAAAAAATAAACTTTTAGTTTTCATACTATCATTGTTACTTATAATTCTCTTTAATTATGTCTGGTGTCATGAGATTATACTATAAATTATTATACTCTTCATTTTTATCGTTTTTAGTTTCTCTTCACATTCAGAATATTGAATTCTCTTTGTAAGAGATTGTTCATGATTATATGATATATGATTTTTGGTTAAATTTGAATTTATTTGTAAATCCTAGCTTTTCATAATTAGATGGTTTAAGTGACTTTATTTTATGCTATAAAAATAGGATATTCACTTCGTTTCAAAGTCATCTTCTTCTACCACATAAACAACTCATATCTTGAATAGAAGGTAATCGACTATCTTGATATTATTTTTCTCTTATTAGGTTTTATACATTGGTCATAATATCATGATTGTTTTCATTTTTTTTGTACTTCAGGCATAGACGAACAAGAATTATTAGCACGGTATTATCTATAATTAAAATTATTTTTTAGTAAGATACTATGTTGGTCCAAATGTGTTATGATCAAGTTTTCATATGAGAAGTTTAAATATTAAAATATATTTTGTGTAATTATATTTTTATATTATATTTTTTCAAGCACGTGCATAGCACATGTTTTTAAAAGTTTAGTATGTATGTTCATATTATACAAAGTGTCTTTTTTCTTTCCCTCTTCTTGCGCCAAGTGTCACATACATTTAGTGCCATTGCATTTATAATAAATAAATAAGTTAAATAATTTAATGTAGACAAAACTTATAATTAATTATTTATTGCAATTTTATATTAATAAAATATTTAATAAGAATTGAAAGATAATTATTAATATCATAATATTCTTTGATATTCTTTGACAATCGATACTTTTCATTATGTCAAGTGTCCATATCCAATTTTACTGATGATGGACATTACCTTTAACTTTTGTCAAATATATCCAAAATTTAGTATAACTAATAGCTCATACACATATTTTAAATTATTACACGTGTTTACTAATACCTAGAAGTAAGTTATATCAATTGATTGTAAAATATGAAACTTTATGTAATTTTTTATTATAAGTTCAAGGGGTTAACTTTTATTTGATAATATCGTAGTTTTAGCTAAAATAATATTTTGAAATAATTTACATGTAACTAAATTTAAAGTATTTAACATTGTATAAAAACGGCAAATGATAGATAATCAATAATTCTTAATTAGCGTTAGTGATTAAATATGGATGACTTTATAACTTCACGTAGAAGTTTATACAGTAAGGGACCGATAATAGCGTTATTATAACATAATATATTGATATATCATTTACATGTTATTTAACTACTAGCTAGGTTTATAATAATTTAGGTAGTCAATTAATCAATTAATTGTGTGAAAAAGGCGCGTGGACCATGAACATGACAAGTTGAGGTTAGATGGGAAAGTAGAAGTGTCACAAATAGATCATGAAGTAAGCGAAAACCGCGGATGGGAACTCTAAACAGGAAGGGACTCGAGAATGGGAAAATAGCACGGAAGCAGGAAACCTCATCAGAACGAAAAAAGTAAATTGGTCAAACAAGAAAAAGACTGACGGGGGGACCCACGCCTCCAGAACGGGAAAGGCACTCGCCGAACTGTGTAAAAACAGAAAAAGAAGGATAAGAAGAAGAGTGGGAACAGACGAAAGGGATCTGAAAATGACAGTCAAAAAACTATGATTGATTGGGTAAGTTGAATGATACAGACGAGACGGATTGGCAAGCCACCAAGTGGCAGCGATTGATTACCTCGAAACCATAAGAAATCATCAAGTGGTTGTGACTAATTGATGGCTGAGAGAGATAGATGGAAAATGAGAAAGAAAAGGGGTTCATACCAAGCAGAATGATCCCCTTGAACGGGTGTAATCCCTAGGCATAATTAGTGCCTCCTTTTATATTATTATAATCAATTTATGGACTTTTGGAAGCCTAATAGCATCATCTTTTCCCTATTCTCTCATCATCAATTATGTAAAACCTTTTACACTCCACATTAATGAATATCAATAGTCTTCTCGTGGTTTTTCTTCTATTTAAGGGTTTTTCACGTAAATCATTATGTCATTATTCTCTCAGTCTCTCTTTAATTATTATCTTTATTATTCATTCGTAATGGATTTTTCAAAAAATTCTTTACATTTTGGTGCTTTCATTGAGAGCGAGAAAAAAACTCGAAGAAATTCCTCCCAAAACGCCAAAAACCAAATCAAACGCCCCCTCAAACAATGAAAGCGAAAACAGAAACGACAACGGATTGGAAGCAGAGATAAGAACTACAACAAGTATAAAACTGGAAACATAATGAAAAATGGTAAACTCGTTCCTTACATATTCGATTGACTTATTTCTTTTACATCATTATCAGTTTTAAAAAAATGGGAGAAAATTTATTTGATTTATGATAAACAAAGCCTCGAGAACGAGAAAGAAATGCCCTGACGCCGGGAAAGGAAATGTCTTGAGCAAGAAAATGTCTCGAGAACGGGAAAGAAATACCCTGACGGCGGGAAAGGAAATGTCTCGAGAAAGGAAATGTCTCAAGAACAGAAAAGTATTGAGAACGAGAAAGAAATGCCTTGACGGCGGGAAAGAAAATCTCTCGAGAACGGGAAAGTATTGAGAACGGGAAGGAAATGCCCTAACGGTGGAAAAGAAAATGTCTCGAGAACGGGAAAGTAGTGAGCACGGGAAAGAAATACCCTGATGGCAGAAAAGGAAATATCTCGAGAAAGGAAATATCTCGAGAAAGGAAATGTCTCGAGAATAGGAAAGTATTGAGAATGAGAAAGAAATGCCCTGACGGCGAGAAAGGAAATTTCTTGAGAATGGGAAAGTATTGAGAATTCCAAAGAAATGCCATGATGTCGGGAAATGAAATGTCTCAAGAAAGAAAATGTCTTGAGAACGAGAAGTTTTTTAGAATGGAAAAGAAATTCCTTGACGGCGGGAAAGGAAATGTCTCGAAAACGGGAAAGTATTGAGACAGGAATGAAATGCACTGACGGCGGGAAAGAAAATGTCTCGAGAAAGGGAATGTCTCAAGAACGAGAAAGTATTGAGAACGGGAAAGAAATGCCCTAACGGCAGAAAATGAAATGTCTCGAGAAATGAAATGTCTCGAGAACGGGAAAATTGAGAATGCGAAAGAAATGCCCTGACGGCGGGAATGGAAATGTCTCGAGAAAGGAAATGTCTCGATAACGGGAAAGTCTTGAGAATGGGAAAGAAATGCTCTGACAGTGAGAAATGAAATGTATTGAACGGCTACGAGTAGGAAAAACGGGTACAACATCCACTACGGAAATGGCAATGGAAACGAAAAATGGCTATGTTGGAAGGAAATTATATGATAAATCTTATATCATTATAAAGATACAGAAGTCTACGTTTTGTAGATTTTTTTACATAAATCAATTCGGAGCTCTCAATCAAAAGTTATGATAGTTTTCGTTGGTACTGTTCAGGAAACTAAAAACATCCACGCTTTTCAGATTTTAATTTTAAACTGTATCGATTCAAATAGTATTATATGATGAATTATATATCGTTAGAAAGATATGGATGTCTACTTCTTGAATAATTTTACAGAACTTAATTTGGAGCTCTTGAGAAAAAGCTATCACAATTTTCATTAAAACTGCTCAGAAAATCAAATTATGCGGAACGATCAACTTCAGAAATCAAAATGTATTTAATGGAAGCCAACTATACAACGAATCTTATATCATCAGATAGATACAAAAGTCAACTTATTAAAGAATTTTATGAAATTCAATTTGAAGTTTTTAAAATCAAAACTTACGGTATACTCGTTCCTACTTATTCCATTAAGATATTATATATGGTGTTGTTCAACATTCTTGTTGCAGATATTTGTATACAAAAAAAAGAAAAAGAAAAGCAAACGGGGGAAACTCTATCAATGAGCCCGTAGTAAATCAAAACGGGTCATGGTTCCACTGAATGAGTTTAAGTCTTTAGGAGTGTCTACGAGCACCATTCTCAAAATGAAATTAAAATGGGCTCATAGTTCTACTGAATGAGCCTAAGTCTTTGGGAGTGTCTACGGACACCGTTCTCAGACGAAAATCAAAATGGGATCATGGTTCTCTAGAAAGACCCTAAGTCCTTGGGAGTGTCTATGAACACTGTTCTAAGAAGGAAATCAAAATGAGATCATGGTTCTACTGAAGGAGCATAAGTCCTTGAGACTGTCTACGGGCACTGTTCTCCTAAGGAAATCAAAACTGGGTCATGGTTCCGCGGAAGGAGCCTAAATCCTTGGGAGTATCTACGAACATTGTTCTTAGAAGAAAATCAAAAACTTCGAACAAGAAATATCCTTGTCTAAACGGATCAGATGATGCTCAAATAATTCATAACGAACACAATTGAAGAAAGCAAAGATGAAATATTTTTTAAAACAATTCAATAGATGGAAAGTGGAAATGGCCAAAACAAGGAAAAGGAAATCTTCGAGAAAATGAAACTTTCGTTAAGTGTTCGAGAAAAGGGACTTATCTTTCAAGAGTTTTTTATTAGGGAAATTTATTCCCGTGGTTGGGAATGTTAGGAAAAGTTACTATTTATTGAGAATAAAAGGAAAAAGACAGAACTTGCTGCAAAAAGGTCATTCTCATTTCAAATATGAAAAATTAGAAAAGACATAGTAAAAGAAAAGGAGAGTCGTGTAAAGAATGGCCAATAAAGAAAAATCGAGTAAAGAAAGACTAAGTAAAGGAAAGTCGCGGCTACAATGTTTAAAAAAACAGAGAGCAGAAAAAAGAAACCGAAGAGGCAAAAGATGGATAAACGAAATGTCGCTTTACAGGAAAGATGTCGGCAGGAACAGAAAGTGAAGCACCCTCACAGGAAAACACGCGTTTTTTCCTTTTTTTAAGAACTAAGAAAGCATTCAGTCTCACTTCATTTTTCAAAATACTTCAATTGGTACATGCATGATATAAGCCAATTCGGAAACTTTTCACTCAATTTCTCATCTCTTTTAATTTAATATATTTATTTGTTATTTCCAAATAAATGCAGGCTCCCGAGAAAAGACAAGATGACTTCGTAAAAGTGCAAATCAAAATTCCTCGTCATTACACATCAATAAATGAAACTTTATTGAATATAATGGGGGGCTATACGGGAAAACAGAAGTGACACAAATAATTCATGAAGTAAGCGAAAAACGCGGACGATAACTCTAAATGGGAAGGAACTCGAGAACGGGAAAAGACCACGGAAGCGGGAAACCTTATCAGAACGGGAAAAACAGACTGGTCAAACAGGAAAAAGACTGACGGGGGACCCACTCCTCCTAGCCTATACCTAACCTATAGGCTAGCTTAACTGGTACGCCGTACTCCAATAACGGATCCTTTTAAAGGTGAAGGTTTTACGGGAAAGGCACTTGCCAAACTGTGCAGAAACGGAAAGAGAAAGATAAGAATAAAAGTGGGAACTGACGAAAGGGATCCAAAAATGACAGTTAAAATGTTGTGATTGATTGGGTAAGTTGAATGACACAGACAAGACGGATGGGCAAGCTACCAAGTGGTTGTGACAGATTGCCTCAAAACCATAAAAAATCATCAAATGGCTGTGACTAATTGGCTGCTGAGCTAGACAGATGGGAAATGAGAAAGAAAAAAGGGTTCATACCAAGCATAATGATCCCGTCAAACGAGTGTAATCCTCAGTCTCTCTTTATATTATTATCTTTATTATTCGGTCGTAGAGGGTTTTTCATACCGAAAAAATCATTTACAACTAAGTTTTAGCAATCGAATGATTTATTTAAGTTGAAGAATTAATTATTTATTTTATTAATAATTTTCATAAATATAGGTTAGAACATTCTCAATTTAATTCATGCAGTTAGCTTGCTATGTCAATCATGAATTTTATTAGGTACAACTGATCAAAACAAAGGAGATTTGTAATTCGAGACTTCCTTGTCCGTTGATTTTCCTTTTTACTCAAGTGTAATGTAAAAACATGTGTTCTCACTCATCAATTTATGTTTGGAAAAAAAAAGTGAACCCTTCAATATTCTTCAATATTATTGCTCATGAATATCTAAGTATGTACATTTCAACCAACAACCTCATATATACCTCATTAAAAATAAACAGAAGAGTAATTAAAAAAACCCACAATTAGTGCAAAATAAAAAATTTTAAATGACCACCAACTTTTAACCAGTTCTTTCAGTTTATGTTATTTTGTATTCTATGCCATTTTAGACACAGAATAAAACCATATGGAATTCCCATTTTTTATGGCTTATTCGTTTATTCTTTAGCTTTTTAAGCTTTCAATACAATATTTGCTAATAATCTTTACTTTCTTGTAACGAATATTTCATTGAGAATGTTTATTCCATATTGTAACTAAATCTTTATTATAATTTCTATCATAATACACGCTTCATTTCCATATTGGAAAGAAAGTTAAAAATCAATGCAACTATGATGTATATCTTCAATTTAAAATATTCTGATGTTTTACATCTCTTAAGAAACTGATCCAAATTAACAAATTTCATTCCAAATAAAATTAACGATCATTCAATCCTTTTGCAAGTCAAGATTGAAATGGAAGACGCAATTCTCTGCATTCAATGTTAACAGGAAAGAGTTGCATTTATAAGGAAGCTACGAAGTACTCAGATACTCCATGCGATAAATCTTTTGATCATTCCGACTAGGGCAGCTTTCAGTTTTACACCGTGCACACGAGAGTTTCACCCATGTACTGTTTACAATAAATTCTTTCAGCAATTTATTCAACTACTTGAACTTCAACATATAACCACCAACTTACGGATTAGCACCATGACAAACTAAAAGGATAAATATTTTAGCAGCGTTTAATAACGCACCAACAGAATAAATTGCGGGGGGAATTTCTAAGCCAAAGATGAGTACAACCCTTTAGTTTAAGAAAAAATACAACCCATTAGAAAAGTGTAACAAAAACTTCACTAAAAAAAGTAAACCTCAAACATGGATATAAGTCGACAATCATGCCCATGCCATGCCCAGTTTGATATTCTCACTGCCGGCAATTACCACGTTTGACAGACAGTCCAACCGCCCCTCTCAGACAGAAAAGGTTGTTCCTCTGGCAATAACCCTTATCGAGGTCATCAATAGCCAAGGTCATAGTAAACAGCTTACTCTTTGACTCAGATGTTAAAAGGGGGCACGGGAAGCAAAAGAAAAGATACACGACAGGAGTGAATATCTAAATCTTCAAAACTTGTCGACAAGCCATTATCACAACAGAAAAAATACAACCCATTAGAAGACTGGTAATAGGAATGTTTCCAATCATGGAGCAAATATCCTTTAAAACCAAAAAGTTACGCAGATAAGTTCTTGCAATTACCACCATCTGGGAAATAAAAAGGAATAGCCAGAAGAAGGGTAAAAGAAAAATTGGTGTTGTATAACGGATTCATAAATGTTGACGTACCATGGTGAAAAATGTTATTGCCCCCTGCCCCCCCCCCCAACCCAAAATAAACCAAGGTAGTTTATATAATTTTATAGAAAAAAAAATTCAACACCTCAAATCCCCAACTTCTGTAGAACAGACATAGTACCTGCCAGAAGTGTTTGGTGCAGCTGCTCATTCCACAAGTTAAATTAAAGAAATGCCACTAGATTACGAGGGGGCCACCACCCGCAGAGATTCAGTCAAATAGTAGCATCTACAGTTGTAGCCGGCTGGGACCCACAACCATAAATTGAAGATCCCAAAGCTGGGCAGTGAGGAACGAAATCCACATAGTACAGAAGCACAAGGGCAGACGCAGAAGCAGATGACACCTCAAAAAGAAAAAGGAAAAAGGAAAAAAAAGAGAAAAAGAGAACATAGATCTTTAGCATTGTTCTTTTACTCTAAATCATTAACATAAGATTCTACCTACAGGAAACAATAACTATTCTGCATTGGTATAAGAAAACTAAGTCAAATAGAAGATAGGAAGGACTTATCCAAATTCAAAAGTAGAAGCTGAGGGCGTCCCCCGATTAACAGATACGTTCTGAAGTCCAAGCACAAAAAAACACATTCAATCCCACTAATCCTCTTAACAAAGCAAAGGTACAGCGTCTACAATACTCAGCTCCTGCTGCGGCGTCGATCCCTTAAGCCATTTCTGTACGAAATTCAATAAAGTTGATTAAAATACTCATTGTCATCACAGAAAATGAAAAACACCTTCAGTGAACGTATGACATGTGATGTCAACCATTAAACAGATATATAACTAAACAACACAATGGGAAACACATTAAGAGTTTAACTTTTGTTTGTGTGTGTGGTAGATCAATCCTACAGTCAGAAGATAGGGGAAAAGAGGTCGTGATTAAGTTAAAGCAGCCTCACCCATTGGCATAAGGCACCTCATCATGCCCACGATATGGTGGTGACCTGCTATAGCTGCGACCACGAGGGCTCAAACTTTGGCGTCGAGGGGACCGTCCACGAGGACTATAACTCCTATTTCATAGCAGTTATTGGTATCAAAGTGCTAGATAAGTTGTAAACTAATAAATTTGAAATTCAAAATATGCAACACAGTGATCTACAGAAGAACTACAAAAAAAGTGAAACCAAAAGCTTGATCATCTCACTTGCGCCCATAACTTGGACTTCGACGATATCGAGGACTGCGACTGCGGCGCCTTCCTGAACCACCACGATTACGACATTCACGTGCAAAATGACCCGGCTCACCACATTCATAACATTTTAAATCAGATCCACCAGAACGACCACGACCAACTCCTCGACCGCCTCCGCCACCTCTAGAGTTGTGAGACAGTTCAACTCTCCACCCGTTCTTCCCTGATAATCAAAATTAGTTAGTATCATTTTAACACATGCTCCAAATTAAAGGGTTTAAATGAGAGGGTATCTACAAAGTTGGAGGGAATTCAAGTTCCTTGTTGATGGAACACTAACAAACAAATCAAAGAGAGCAGACTAATAGAAGCCATCTTCAACAAATGTATGCATGAAACTATGCCCTGGAATAACTAAAATGGAGAAAAATACTTGTGATATAAATAAAATTTATCCAAATGATTTCACAGATAGGATTGTGTCTATGGTTTTGAATGATGACCAAAGGGGAAAACTTCCATCTCCAGTGACTGGTGAGGACATAAAACATGTTATGTTTTCTTTTAATAACACTAAGGCGCTTGGGAATAATGGGTTTTCTGCTGGTTTCTTTTAGAAATCTTGGGAAATTATTGGTGGGGATGTGATCAAGGTTGTGATTCAAAACGGTTATTTACTAAAGCAGTTTAATACAACTGCTACCTTGGTCCCAAAGGTCAATAATCCTTCTAAAGTTCAGATTATAGACATTTCTTGCCGCAATATTGTTTATAAGTGTATCTCAAAGATTATCACTACAAGATTGAAGGTAGTGCTAACTAATTTAGTCAGTTTCAATCAGAATGCATTCATACCTGGGTGAAGGATTGCAGATAATGTTTTTCTTGTTCATAAACTTATAAGAGGGTTTAATTTCAAGTATAACCCCCCTAAAAGTTATGAAGATTGATTAATTTCAATCAAAATGCATTCATACCTAGAAGAAGGTTTGTAGCTAATGTTGTTCTTGCTCATGAACTTGTGAGAGGGTATATTTCGAAGTATAACACCCCTAGATGTGCTATGATGATTTATTGGATGAAAGCATATAAATGTGTCTTGGGAGTTTGTACATGCTATCTTGTTTCATATGGGATTTGCTAATGTATTTTACCAGTGGATTATTGAGCTAATAACTACTCCAAGATATTCTATCAATTTTAATGAAGAGCATAAGGGTATTTTAGATGAGCTAAATGTCTAAGGTAAGAGACCCCTTATCTCCTTTTATTTTGTCCTTGTAATGGAGGCTTCAATTGTAATTCTAAGACAAACTTTTACAATGCCATGTTTTAATTACCATTGGATATGTAAACAACTTATAATAGTTAATATTTACTTTGTAGATGATCTTTTAAGTTTTTTAAAAGTGGATGTTTCATTTGTCTGGTTGATTAAGGAAGCCATTGATTTCTTCCATCAGTTATCATATTTGTTGTTTTAACCCTTAGAAAAGCCATGTGAAAAGCAGCTCAGAAACCTGCCAAAGTATAGGATAGGGTGAAATTAATTAGAAAGGAAAATTATTATACATTTAATGATGAAAGTCACAATTTCTTCCACATAACCCTACACACAAATTTGGTCGTAACATTAAAAGTTCCTCTTTCAAACATGTACGGTCTGCTAGGGAACAAACTTGTACATTTTTCCATAGGAAACAAAAGATTATATTAGAAAAATAGAGGTAGAAAACATAGTTCGGAGGATAAGGCATCCTAGCCGAACACCAAAGACAAAATTAGTCTATACAAACAGCCAACCAATCAATATCAATAAAAAACAAAGGAATATCCTTAAAACTATTTAGAGTTGGACACCCACAAAGAAACCCAAAAATGGATCTTATCCCACGAAGAATCTATATCTACGGAACTATCCTCGAAGATTCTCCTATTTTGTTCCGACAATGAGCCCCATAAAACTGCCAAAACCCCGTGTACCACAAAATCATGATCTTCCTGTGCCAATTCAAAAGAAACACTTCACAGAAAAGATCACCCTCATGCCTCTGAAAAACCCAACTAATGTGCAACTTACACACTCTTCAGACCTAAAAAAGACACCTACTTGAGACAAGCAAGGAAGGAAAAAAGCTCTTCAGACTCTACTCACTCAAATTCCTAAAGAAGTATAAATTCCACACGGAAATGGCTAGACCAAAAGGAAAAAATCAGAGCATTACGAAGACTAGACAAGCGAAAACTAGTACATTCAAACATTTACAAATACGCCTTTGATTGCAATAGACTTGATTGTGAAGATTAAAAAACATTCTAGACATACCATCTAATTCACGGATCGCATCACGCGCGTCTCTTGGATCATCAAAATCGATGAAGGCATAACCTGGGGGTCTTCGAGCAACCCATACACTGCACATAAGCAAGTGCAAAACTATATCAACTGACTAACAACGTAGTAAAATAAAGAAACTGTAATTTATCTCCACGGCGTTGGGCTACATATGGAAAAACTACTTTTCATCGTCACTCATAGGTTGCATCTACAAATCTTCGCTTTTGAGAAAGAGCATCGCTTTACATATTTCCTAAGGTCTCATCAATGCACCCTAACAATAAGGATTCCAACAAAATCAAAATCTCAGTACCTTCGTATAACTCCAAATACACGAAATTCATCTTCAAGATCCCGTTCAGAAACTCGTGGATCCAAGTTTCCCACATAGACACGAGACATTGTTTCTGGAAACCTATCAAACCACGAAGAGGTAAAGCTACACAATTGTATTAGTTATATGTGAATATAACTCTGGAACAAGCGCATCACCGATTGCTTGCGACTATTTTAAATAAAAATAAAAGAACAAAAAACCTCAGGTACCGAGAATTCATGGTACAAAAGAGTGAAAATGCAACTTAAAAGGGTACAAAAACAGAGGAAGATTTACTATCTGACTTGGGCACCCATAGCTTGTGTAGTTACAATAGTCCTCGTCGAAAGGATTTGGAAAAGAAAAAACGAAACCGTGTTTCAAACATACAAAATTTTAGTTACTCAACTAGTAATCCCGCCAACAATATCGCGTAATGCATTGACGGATTGTAGCTAGATGCCGAAAAAAAGAACTACAAGATAAAGAAGGCCAACAAAGAAAAGAGAAGCTAATAAAAGATAACAACGTCAACGACGGAAACCTGTCCACTTGATGAACCATAAAAAGAGCATGTCCACAACATCAAGGAAAAGAGAGACTCAAAATACTCTCAAACTTCCAGCAAACTTTCTAATAGATAAAGTCCCCCCCCCCCCCCCCCCNCCCCCCCCCGACGATCTCCATGGCATAGTCTCCGGTTTAAGGATTTTTAGTGCCAAAAACAAATGAGTGTGCTTTTTAGTGCTAAAACTTCCTCAACTTTTCCTAGCCGAAAGAATTAAATATCCACCCGTAACGAAACATAGAAAGAAAATGAATGGCGATATGAACCTGATAAGCAATGAAGAACGTAGAAACCCTAGCAGATCCCCGCGCTCCTTTCCCCTTGTCCCAATTTAGTGCCCCGTTTGGCTTTTATACATAGGGAAATTCTCTCACTCCTCGCGAAGCGTTCACATTCAAATTTTGCCCCCAATGTTTCATTTTATTTGCTAACTAGTTTGAAGCGTGCGTTGCACAGCTTTGTAGAGTAGGAGATTAAGTTTACTGTTATTTCGTAGAGGAAAGTATATTGAAATGATAAATTTAAATTTTACGTATTTATTTTTATATTTACTATTCACTATTTAGGAATTATATATCTTTACAACGAATAAAATTTTTTACAAACACAATAAAATCTCAATTCAATATCATGTATGCAAAATAAAATTATGTCAGCCACAAACCGAATCGCCTATATGTATGAGTATATATATATTAGGTTTCATGCTGAAACCTCACCCTTCCTTCAGTTTTCTTCTCTCAGTCTAGCAGCTCGACGCCTCAAATGTGATGCGCACCCGATGAGTCAAACCAGCCTTCCTCAGACCTTTATTCTTCTTATTCCTCTCGTCATAAGCAGCGTCGCACGCAGAGCACGATCGTCTCCTCTCAGCGTCGTGAATAGTGTCACAAGCAGAGCACAACACCCGATGAGTCAAACCAGCCTTCCTCAGACCTTTATTCTTATTATTTGAAAACCCTAACCCTAATGAGCCTTGATCTAGAATATATATAAATAATATTCTATTGACCTAGAAAGGCAATCATTTGATCAATCAATCAATTAATCAAAGTTATGTGAATTCTCTAATTCTCTCTCAAAGTTCTTACTCAAAAATCATTATTCAAATCTTTAAATCTCATGTGTTGAGTACATCTAGAGATAGCAAATGATTCTTGATTAATTCTACGTGTCCACACACGTCCTAGTGTATTTGAGGATTAGTTTCGAAGATCTTAGTGTAGATCTCAAAGTCCGTTCATCGTGGAATCAAATACTTGTTGTTTTACTAGAAGATAGCGAGGACGTTTGATAGACTTCAAGAGGTAAAATTCTTTACTTTGAATGTCTATTGATTTAGTGTACAGACATATAATGGTCCGTGTGAAAAATAGTTTTTCACAAAAGTTATTTTTTTAGATCTGTGGCGTCACGATGTTTTTCAATTAATAAAATTTTAAATAAACTGTCTACGCTGCGTGTCTCGATTTCCAACAATTGACATTAGAAAGGTCTTTATATATGTATACATGAAATGTTGTGTGAGTTTTCTTGCACTATTCCATATATATTTTGATATGTATGAATGAATGAATGATTATATTTTTTTGAATGTATGGTTAATGATGAATCGTCAAGTGTATGGCTACTTTTGGGTTTAGGCTTTGTTCTTATTTTTCTTTATATCTTGTGTAAGCCGTTTGGGGCATAGGAGAGTTTTTGTAATTTTATTTTGAATATTATGTTTTAAAATTTCATATGCAAGAAGACGAAGAATGCACGAGACAAATGTGGAGGAGAAGAAGAGGAGGAGCTCCGTGATGGAACTTCGGTGCCGACGTTGGTGATGACGATGACGGTGACGCCAACAGTGGCAGTAGGCGGCAGTGACCGGGCAGTCGACGGTGGCGGCGGAACTGTCTCATTGCCACTGCTGGCGGAAATCCTTGTGATTACCAAGGTACGGGGTGCAGACGCCCTGCTACCGTGTTGTCTATTCCTATGATGCTTCGCGAAAACTGTAATCTTATCTTTTTATCTTTTAATTTTTAAATTAATGTAATTTTAAAAGTTAGTTATCAATTTTAATTTTTTAAAAATTAAAATTAATTAATTGATTGGGTTTGACCTAAGTTTGATAAGTCATTAAATTATTTATTAACTAATCAAATTCAATTCATTTTAAAAAATATAATTAATGGTATTATTTACTTAGAAAAATGGTTTTTCTTAATTAAAAAGGGTTTTGATTAAAGCTTGAAGGTTATGATGAATCTAATAGAAAAGGAGCATCTTTTGGAAATATGTATTATTGAAGCCCACTTTGTAATTTTTTCTAATTTTTTCAAAGGTTATAAATTTAGAATACTCAATAGTCACTTAGTTCATCATTTGTTTATTTATTTAAATAAATAGATATTATTTTGATTAACAACATGACCATGCATTAATTGATCCATGTCATATATGACAGCTTTATTTGATCATGCATCTCATTAATATAAACATGATTTATTAAGATTGTTTTAATTATGTTTATATGGATTGCTTTGTAAAATTAACTACTTGTAAACTACTAAATTTTAATTAGTTAAACTTGGTAATCACACCACTCTAAAAGCATGCATTTAGTTAGGCCTTTAGGATAAATGACTTTAATTAAAATTATTTTATTAAATTTAGATGAATGTTATCAATTGATTATTCTAAGTTCACCTAAATTTTTCTTAGGCTCTTTAGAAGGTTAAATGAACTTAGGTCAACTAGATTGGATTAATAATTAATTTACATCCATAGGGTTATTGTAACTAGTAATTCTTTTAGAATTAATTGATTAGTTAATTAGAAACATATATTGTAAAATAGTGAATGAGAGAAGGCTGACATGCCAATGTGACCAATGATCTCCATTATTAGTACAACAACATGAGATATGGTGAGGGCCGCGAGACGGTTTTATTTTCATCCCCTTAACAAAGGTTTCAAACTGTATCAATATCGAGGTTTACTTCTTATGAAGATAGGACTAAGTAATATATTTTAGACTTGACCGACCCTAAGATGGTATTTTCTAAATTAAGTCAAAGATTTCAAAATAATGGGTTACACTTACAAAGTCATAATTAAGCTTTGATTGGATAATTATGATTTGATCAAATAAACTATAGCTTAATATTAAAAGGAAAAACATGAGATGTTTTAAGTTTTGATTAATAATTATGAGAATATCTCATAGACAATTTAAAATTAATATGACCGACCCTAAGGTAACACATTAATTGTTGGGTTGTCTTATCGTGGATTAGTAATTGTTAAGTTTATTTATTTGATATGTTGCATTCATGCATCACATTTATTTTTTGAATTTTTTTATATTTATTTCAATTATTTTGAATGGTGCGTATTTTATTTCTTTTCAGCTTTTCTTGCACTAAAAAAACTCAATGGTGATAATATTATAAGATAAAAATCAAATTGAAGAGCCCGCTGCCGATGCTCTGAAAAATGTTCGGGATAAATATGATGCTTGGATTATAAATTCAGGGGCTACCATTGGATGTGCGAAGTCAAGTTAGAATTATACTTGAATCACTCACACCTACTTTTTCTGCATTCCCTGCCAACTAGAATAAGTTGCAGTTCAACAAAACCACATTGTTGAATGAACTAGAGAATTTTGGGTCACTCAACAAGAGTATGACCAAAGAGGGTGAAGTACACGTTCCTAAGCAAAAACCATCTTCCACTGCTGTTAATAGTAACAAAAGGAAGAAGAACAATTGTAAGGACAAAAGTAAGAATAAGAAAAGAAATAAAGTCAAGAAGTCACCTAAAGGCCAAGAAGAAAAAGAAAGACAACAACTCCAAGAAGAAAGAACCCAAGGGAAAATGTTTCCATTGTGGAGTTGAAGGTCATTGGAAGAGAAAATATAACAAGTATCTTTCTGAACTGAAAAATAAAGGTAAATTTGATTTACTTATACTTGAAGCTTGTTTAGTGGTTTATGATTTGTCATCCTGGATTATAGATTCAGGAGCCACTAATTATGTATGTTCTTTGCAGATGCTTGATTCTTCAAGGGGGTTTGCTGATGGCAAGGTGATAATGAAAGTTGGTAGTGGTGCGCTCGTTTCAGCAAAAGCATTAGGAACAATGCGTTTAAGTTTTAGAAATAAATTTCTTATTTTGAACAATGTTTATTTTATTATGTGATTTTCTAAAAAATTAATTTCTTTATCTTTGTTGCATGAACTTGATGTTTCTTTTAAATAATAATATGTTTATTATTTCAAAAAATGATTCTAATATTTGTCATGCAAAAGTTTCAAACGGAATGTATATATTTAAACTGATTGAATGAACATTAAATAATTTAGAATTATTTAAAGTAGTAAATCCAAAAAGTAACAAACGAAAAAAAGTTTCTCAAGAAGATGATACGTATCATTGGCATCTTAGGTTGAGACATTTTAATCTTGATAGAATAAACTGAGTAATAAAGCATGGTGCTTTGAGAAAATTAAAAATTAGAACTCTTCCAGTTTGTGAATCATGTCTAGAGAGTGAAAGAACCAAGTGACCTTTCTCTACAAAGGGCCAAAAAGCCAAAGAACCACTTGAACTAGTACATAGTGACGTCTGTGGACTGATCAATGTGCAAGCTAGAGGTGGATATGGGTATTTCGTCACTTTTATTGACAATTACGCAAGATATGGTTATACTTACCTAATGCATAGAAAGCTTGAGAAGAAAAAAAGACCAAGAAGAGTCGCATGTTGAGTGGGAAAGAGGAAGGAAGAATACATGATGTAGGAGGGCGCGGTAAAACTTTTTAGTTTTAGGGTTTTTACCTGTAAAAGTTACTTTTTTTTGGAAAACAATCAATAAAAATTGAAATCAATGAGATTTGAACTTTGGACGCTTTTTTAAAGAGTTAGCTCGCTTACACTGAACTAAACATAAAGAAACTACTTATGTTTGTTAAATAAGGTATTTAACGATGTGGTTCGGCTATAAGTAGTTTTTAGTTATGAGAATCGTAAACCAAACTGCATCTTCAGTGTTTGCTGTAACAAAGTCGATGTAAACTAAATTAATATAGCATACTGAACAAACCATGTCAGTTTGATTCAGTTTAGTCGGTTTCGTCAGTTTTCTTCAATTTTATTTACACCTCATACTTCTAATTTCCTTCAAGTCGGTAATCATGAACAATGGATCATGGCTCTTAGTAGATTTGAGAACCCCGCAATTGGTCATTGACTAGATCAAGCCATCGTTAAGATCTAGACCAGTTGACAGTTTGTTCAAATCGAGTCGTCTAATCAGATCTGAACGGTCTATATCTGATTACAACTCAAGTGTGATATGAGCCGTCCAGTTTTTTTCAAACCTAATCTATGAAGAATGTACCCAAGAATGATCAGACATGTGGATTTGGATTTTGTACAGTTGGATGACCAAACATAGTTCAATAACCAATTTAGAGGAAAGTTTGGCCCGAAAAATCTGTCCAATGAGGTAGAGGGGTCTAAATACCATATGGGTTGGGATTCACATGTCAAAACCAACCCGACTAAGACTGAGGCTTGTTGTAGTGGCTAAGGTTCATCCCAGTCACCATTTGTAGAAGAATCTTATAAGAATGGATCCACTTGATTTAAGAAAGAAAACTGTTCAAGGGAGTATTTTTTCATCAAGCTAGGAAACTTGGTCAATCTTTATAGATAGGGTTACTTGGATTAATATATCTATTTTAATTTGTCTAAGGATTTTTATACCCCTTTTTGAAAACAAGGAATTTTATATCTCAGGCCCATCAACTTCACATCACCCCTTACAATCTCCCTCTCCCCTCATCATTTCTTTTTCTTTCTCAATGCACATGTCAAATCAATTTAATAAATATTTTCTTCTTCTTCTTCTTCTTTATATTTCCATGAAGCTTTTTTTTCTATTTGAAGGGTTTAATTAGTTTTTTATGACTACTTTAATCCTTCAAATAATTGTTTTTTTTTGTCAGCCAACACTCATACATCAAGTGACTACTTGAAGGGTTCAAGTAGTTATTTATGACTACTTGAAGGGTTCAAGTAGTTATTTATGACTACTTGAAGGGTTCTAGTAGTTGTTTTTTTTGTCAATCAATTACTCATACACCAGTTGACTACTAGCAAGGTTCAAGTAGTTGTTTATGACTACTTGAACCCTTCAAGTACTTGTTTTAACTATTTGAAAAGTTCAAGTAGTTATATTTTAGTCAATTACTCATACACCAGGTGACTACTTGAAAGGTTCATGTAGTTGTTTATGACTACTTGAACCCTTCAAGTAGTTCTTGTTTGTTTGATCAGTCAGCAACCCAAACGCTAGTGATTACTTGAAGGTATCAAATAGTTTTTTATGACTACTTGAACCCTTCAAGTATCTTTTTATGACTATTTGAACCCTTCAAGTAGTTATTTTTTTATCAGTCAGCAACCCAAACAATAGGTGACTACTTGAAGGGTTTAAGTAGATGTTTATGACTAATTGAAAGGTTCACGTATTATATGTTTTCCCTGAGATACACATGTATTTTTCGTCTCTTTCAGTTGAATTCTAGAACGAAAAGTATAATTCTTTTAATGTATAAACTCGTATAATACATGTAATTATTAACATAGCTCTTGACAAATAGTTATTGTTTCCTCTCACATTAGTTTACTTTGCAAAAAACACTCCCGTGACATAATCACTGGAGTGTACTATATTGGATACGACACCAGTGTCAAGTTAACACTTCTAAGATCATTCTTGTGTTGTTCTTAGAACAAATCATCCAACGATATATGAAAATCATTTAACAGTAATTTTGAGCATCTATAATACGGATAACCTCGACTGAGTCGAACTGCATGATTCAAAAATAAATAATTTTATAACTTTTTTAGTTTGCTTTACTGGGGTCGTCCATATCTGATATGCAATCCTTAAACAAAAAACTACTCTGTTACTAGCTTACCCAATGATAGTTAGTTAATTCATGTACAACCAAAATATAAGAAGTATTAAACAAGAGTAATATGAGTATTCAACGGTTAAACTTCGGTAAATAATAAGAAGTACACAAAAGTTCAGATAC
Source organism: Datisca glomerata (assembly GCA_003255025.1). NCBI lineage: Eukaryota > Viridiplantae > Streptophyta > Magnoliopsida > Cucurbitales > Datiscaceae > Datisca > Datisca glomerata. Next base: position 1,203,651 of record QANY01002785.1, read on the forward strand.
TTACACACTTTCATTTGAAAAATTCAAGTACATTACTGTTACTTTGCAAAAAGACGCCTCTAGACCCCAAATCCTAAATCTTCAATCCTAAAATAGTAAACCCTAACCATAAATTGAGGATTTGAGGAGGTATGTTCTATCGCCTTCTTGGATTATTGTTGATGACTCTTGGATACTGAATGGTGCTTCAAATGGGTTGTTTTCTATTTCTAGTGCTTATTCTATGTCGTGGGTTAATCATGCATTTCAGGTTTTTACCTTTTGAATTTAGGGTGGTTAGGTTTCTTCGTGTGTTCTTCATGATTTTTTTGTCTCCTATAAAGCCTTTTCGTCTTAGAAGCCTAGGTTGAATGGGGTGGTTTAGTAACTTGCTCCACCTTTGTTTTTCGTCATTAGGCTGATCGGCCATATCTGCTATTTTTTTTTGTAAAGGGCCATTTCTCTACACAGATGGCCAAAATAGGCCATTTGTGTAGTTCTCCCTTTAGTTTAGGCATGAATTTTTAGTTTTTTGAGCCTCCCATTTGATCATCTTTTCTCTCTTCCTTTCTCTGTTTTTAGATTGTAAATTTAGAAAAATAGAATCTAGACATTTTAATTATACTTGAAGTGTTTTTTAAATGATCTATTTAGAACTTGGATTATGAATATGAATATGTTGAGGTATGTTTTTAATGATCTTTATAGTTATATCCATCATATATTGTTATATTAATATAAATATTTGTTAAATGTATAGCCGTATATTTTATACCGAACTTTTCAAACGAAAACGTGTAATACCCGTTTAATACTCGTATGTGAACTTTTACGTATTACGTATTATTGACTAGATTTTTAGCAAATGTTTGACTGTTTAGTACACGAACTATAAAGAAGACGACGTGGTGATAAACTAAAGAAGACGAAGTCAAAGAAATATGACGTAATAGTCAAAAGTAAATCAAATTTGATAGCGGCAGTTACCATTATCTTCATGATTTGATAAACGATCATTATCAGAATAAATATTCATTATATCACCATTAAATGGTTGTAAAATGGGCATGGAGGAAAATGACTATATATACCACTATATGTATTGAAATGAGGCAATTCAATTGAAGTGAAGAGAATTTTATTAATTTTCTCTCACTTCTTTTAGCTTTCAAAGTTTATTCTTGAATTTGATCACCTGAATTTAGTAGGGGGAGAAATTCCTTTGCAAATTGGTGCTTTCTTTGATAGCCGAACTCAAGGAGAAAAAAGTTTTTCATTAAGAAGCATTGAGGATGCCAAGATCAAGTGCCACTCATAACATTGAGAAAAGGAACAATCCACAAAGTCATCATGACAGAGGAATCATGATGTATCTGCCATCCTTGAAACTATACTAGCCAGGATCATAGAGTTTGAGAACTAGAATGTCATAACCCTACACACAACTCTACACGCGCTACAAGATCAGGTTGCTACCCTGAAGTGGGAAGTTATGCAAACCCGAAATGAAATGAGCCAACCTCTTCGAGAGAATATGCACAAGAGTTAAGGTGTCGCGACAAGGGGCATGCTGGGCGGAACCTGAATAATGATCAAGAATTGAACGGGGAGGGTTGATAACTCTAAGATTATAGAGTTATGTTAGCATTCCTAAGATTATAATGGTTTTTTACGTAGTCCAAATGGCGCTAAAAGCAAAAAGGAGATTCTTGTGCGCCAGATCCATTATTCCAGGTGTCCACAACGCCTGCCTTTCGTGGTTGCCAGCTCTTGGAAGCTCAACACGTGTCCTAGCATTAAGGAGAAACCCTAATCCTGAGGCTTGTATCAAAGGAAAGTACATCTATTTTTAGGAGGAGGATTGGATATAGGTAAAAGGAGCTGACATTGCTTTGTATGAAAGAGACTTTGCGTAGAAAGGGTAGAGGAAGAAGACCATAGAAAGGGAAGAAGGAATTGGAGGAAGAAGACAAAGTCTTAGAATAATTTGTTTATTTTTTTTATCTTTTCTCTCTCTTTTTTACCTCATTCACTCCTTGTTTTGACTTCATGGAAATTGGATATTCTATTTTTTACATTTGAGCTCATTATGAGCTAAACACTTGGTGGCTAGTATGGTAATATGAACTTGAATTTTACTTTATCTTATCAATGATGTTCCTGTTGTTAAGCTCTTTTTGATATTTCAATTAAGTAAGCTTAAAGTTAATTTCTATTAGTGATTGGCCATCTCTATTGGAATGCAAGATAGATGAAGATCTGAACGAACTTAGTTTTGGAATAGACTTAATTAATGCTTGAGTTATTAAATCAAATACATGAATATGGAATCGTGTAGATTTAAATACTTTGTGTACATAGACATATGAACTTACCATGCACCTCTTTAGCGGGAACCTAATGAACCAACCCCAAACCCTACTAAGCTTAAACATGAGGTAGTTAAGGCTGTAGTTACTAAGCTTAAATAGTTTTATTGAGCCTAAGAGCTAATGTAGTGATCATACTAGCCCTCTCTCATTAGATATCTCGCTAATATTAATTAATTTCTTGCTCTGCAATTGTAATTTTATTTCACTATTTTAATTTTATTAATTTCACTTTAATTTTAATCATATCAATCAATCATTATTGTTACTACCCTTTCTTACAGGTTACATATGTTTTGGTCATAATTATTGCATATCTGCTTAGTCCTTGTGGAGACTGACTCGTATTCACTACTTTATTACTTGTAAAACGATACGTGTAAACACACAATTCACACAATAAGTTTCTGGTGTCGTTGTCGAGGACTAGATATAGAATATATTTATTTAGACCAAGTAGAATTTAATTTGTAAGTTTCTTCGTTGAATTTGTGTCCCTGCTTTACTTTCAGGAAAATGGAATTTATTATATGCGGGGAGTAACTATAGGACTTCATTTTTTATCTAGAGATAGGCAAAACTTTGAGACAATTAAGAAGAGAACAAAGAGGTTTAACTGCTATAGAAGAAATGGTTGCACCTGTTGAGGATGAAGTTGCATTAAATGAAAGGAATCAACAATGAAATCAAGCAAACAATGGCAACAATGTCATTGTAATGGATGATGATGGAGAGAGATCCCTTAGAGACTATGTCATACTCCAACCATATGCTATGAACCCTAGCATAGTGTGACCTGAAATACAAGCCCCTCAATTTGAGTTAAATCCAGTAATGTTTCAAATGCTACAAACGGTGGGAGAATTCAATGGCTTACCATCTGAAGATCCTCAATTACATCTTAGACTGTTTATGGAAGTGAGTGATGCTTTCAAAATTCCTGGAGCCATTGAAGATGTTTTAAGGATGAGGTTATTCCCTTATTCTTTAAGAGACAGAGCAAATGCTATTACAATAAGAAACTCTCACATGTTCCCAAAATGATAGGATAATCATTAGATTTCACTAAAATATTACCCTTAGAGTTTTAATACAATTGATAAATATTCGGGAAATTACAAATGTACTGTTCATTGGACCCCATTACACTTGGCCAAGTTCATTCACTGATGTGTAATGATCATAATTACTTTCTTTTAAAGTTGTACGCCATTTTGTTTTTTTTTTTCATTTTTCTTTGCCTCTTGGGAATACGTGATACACGAATTCTAGACACGCTTTCATCAGGTAAGAGTCATTTTAACCACAACTGTCGCGACTATTAATTTTCCATTCTCTCTTCATCATATCCTTTCATTTAAGCTCATCCTTCCATTGTCCAGTCATTTTAATACATCTTTCCACTATCATTTTATCATTTTAGTATGCCTTTTGAGATTGGAGTAAATTCATTCACTGTTTCAAATCCGTGCCCTATTTATAGGACTCAATTACTCGACATTCATTCACCTTTCTCTTTCTATTGCTATAAGTTCTTCGTTTTCTTTGCTCCCTTCCTATTTTTCGTCTCTCTTCTATTTTTTGAGACTATGGATGAGGAAACCATATTTCTCCCACCATCTGTAGGGTTAGAAATGAACCTGAATTTAGGGAGTTTATGAGGATTTACCTAGACGCCTTTCTCGCTGATGTACTTTGTTTCCTTGGTGAGAGCGGGGCAGTAAACATTCCGCATAGGCCCCCTGCTGAACTTAGCTTTCACCCCATGTATGTAGCTTTAGGTTTTAAGTTTCCCGTTTCTCCTTTCTTCCAAGACTTTTTTAGTCATTATGTCTTAGCTCCTTCCCAATTTAGCCAAACTCCTATAGAATTGTTCTAGGCTTTGAAGTTGTTGAAAATGGTCAAGTGTGTGAATATTGCTAAATTAATAAAATGGCTAATTAAGTAGAAATGACCCCGTGTGTGAAAATGACTTGAAAATGTCATGATAGTGAATGGAGCCCCTGGGTAGCGATTGGGCTCCAATCGCTAGAGGATATGGCCCAATTTTCATGTCCTTGTGTCAAGCCAAAAATTGGCTTGACACATGGTGAGTCGCTATGCCAAGATAGCAATTAGGGGCCTCGGGTAGCGTTTAGGCCCCAATTGCCAGAGGACATGGCCCAATCGCCATGTCCTTCTGTCAAACCAAAAGTTGTATACTATGTTTTAGCATGACTAAGTGTGTGAAAATGATAGATGTAAGACATAATTGTATGAGAGGGAGAGAGAGACCAAGTGTATGAATATAGCTAAGTACATGAAAATGATTAAATAAATGGAAATGATAAAATGACAATCTAAAATAAAATGTTAAATTTTTAACTTTTAGGGGAGAATTTTGAGTCCACATAAGAATCCAACCACAGGTTATACGTGTTCATTAAACATAAACATAGAATTGATCAACTATGACAAAATCACGATCTAGAATTTTATATCTTCAAAACGTTGCTAAGTGTTTGAAAATGACAAAGTGTATGTTTGATTTTTAATTATCGAGTCTATATAAGAATCCGACCGTAGGGGTTATAATTATTTTATTATCATAAATACATAAAAAATATACATATGATTATAATTTAAAAATAATTGGTTAGTTTTCAAATTTTATGAAGTTATAATTATAGAATCAAAGGTTGAATTCCAAATTTCAATATTTAATTTCCAAACTTTTAGGGGAAAAGTTTGATTCAACATTAGAATCTCACCTTGGGGGTTATACATATTCATCAAATCGGAAAATGGAATTTACCGACCATCATATTTCATAGGGGAAATGTTTTTTTGTGAGTAGAGTGATATTTCATAGATTTGGACAATCCATATATGATCGTGCGACATACATATTAATTAATGTTTTCACATATAAATCGATAAATGTGGACATAATAGTGTGTGAAAATGATAAATGTAAGACATAATTGTATGAGTGAGAGAGAGATCTTGAATTTACATCCATTATAATTAGATGACATACTTATTAATTTTGATTTTATATATGAACCGAACTTTGAGGTTATACATGTTCGATAATTCGAGATATGTAATTAATTGACTATGATAGAATCATGATCTAGAATTTTATATGAAGAAAAATTATTTCACTTGATACTTGTCATAAAATCAAGACAGCGTAATCAAGGATACGTTCAATTTTACAATTTATTACATAATTCAATCTAATTTTTAATATAAGTGAAGGTACTTAATGTTCGTATTGAAAAATTGAGAATCTTGATAACTTTCTTCGCGATTCGTTGAGTATAGGCTAATTAATGTTAAAAATTAGATTTATTGAAATCGATTAACATGGTGATCACTATAGGTAAAAGTGCATTTTGAGCCATTTACTTCGATCGCCATTTGGAACATGGCGATCATAATGTGGTGGAAAAATAACAGGTCTTAAAACCATCAATATAGATACCAAACCACCAGTAACTGTTGGTATAGGATAAAAACCACCGTTATAAAGCCATAAAAAATACAAGAACCATCGGCATAGGGTGTCGAAACTACCAATATTGGATACACAAGCTGCCGGTATAGAGTGTACTGGGGTTCAACAAAAATGCTGTGGGGCTCCAAAAATATGTATTGGGGTTCAATAAAAATGTAGTGTGGTTCAATAGATATGTACTGAGGTTCAATAAATATGTTATTAGATTCAACAAAATGTAGAAGAATAATATTTCTTGTTGGGGTTCAACAAAAATATAGTGGGGTTCAACAAATATGTTGTGAAATTCAACAAAATGTAGAAAATGAACCCCACAACAAATTGGTTGAACTCATGTACATATTTGTTGAACCCCACTACATTTATGTTGAACCCCACTACATTTATGTTGAACCCCACTACATTTATGTTGAACACCAACAAGAAATATTAACTTTTTACATTTTATTGAACCTTACAACATTTTGGTTGAACTCATGCAATACACCAGAAACTCAAGGGGTAATTTTGTAAATTTGGTTCACTTACACATTAATGGATATATACCAAAATCAAACCCTAACCTAGTATTTATTTATACCTCACCTCTCTCCCTCAATTATCTCACGCAGCCAAGCGAAACCATTTTCTTTCTGTTTTGTTCTTCACATTCCTCAATGTATCCTTGCCGTCGTTCAAAGTCCATTTTTCTTCTCCAAGGCTCTACTTTGTTCTTCGTCATTGCCTCTATCACTATTCATCTTGGAACTGAATCTTGTGGACCGGTTCAATTGAACCAAACCAAACTGAACCAATCTAAACTGATTCAGACCAACTAAACCAAGCTGAACCGGTCTGAACCCACTTGATCAGATTAAGCCAGGTCAATAGTTGCTGAATTTCATTCATATTAGTTCAATGCAATGGCTCTCCCAACAAGAAACAACAAAAACCACGCACCTATTGATCCAACTGCTAACCCACCAGTGACCGATTCAGTTGAAATGTTCCGAGAGTTCCTAAAGTTGTTGAGGTAGACGACGATAGCCCACCCATCACAACAACTACAACAACTACAACAACCACAGTAGAGGATATCAGTCGGCATATAGATGATCTAGACCTTCACGAGGTCGAACCCATTTGAGTTAAATGGCCAATCAATTGATCCATTAATAGCTGATGACTTGATCGCTAGGCTAGAGCAAATATTTCAGTATATGTTGAGCTCAGATGCTCAAAAGCTTTGTTGTGCAACATTAATGCTGACTCGAAAGCTCGGAAGTGGTGGGAGCTTACACGGAGATGTCATGACATTGAACATAACCCAGTGATGTGGGATCGATTCAAGGTGCTTTTCTTTGAGAAATATTTTTTGTCACGGCCAAAGCTGATAAGGAGGCTAAATTTCTCAGGCTGGTACAAGGCTACATGATAATAGCCGAGTATGAGAGCAAATTTGAGAAATTATCCATGTACAACACACATTTTGTAGACACTGAGATTAAGAAAGCTCAAACATTTGAAAAGGGACTTTGTCCTAATATTAAAGGTGTTGTGTCACTTCACAAGCACATTACTTACACAGCGGTTGTCGAAGTTGGATTGATCATGGAGCGTATTATTCCACCCAGAGAGCTACCATGGTATGATTGCTCATCGTAAGACAAAAGGAAATTTCAAGATGACCATATAGAACAACAAGATTCGAAGAAACAAGTTAGAGATTCTCATCCTTTTTGTGCCACTTGTAATAAGAGCCACACTAGACAGTGTTATTGAAAGTTAAATGCTTGTTCTAAGTGTGGGAAAATTGGGCATTATCTCAAGGATTGTCCTTCAAACTAACAAGGTCTTATCGATAGCACAACAGTGAAAAAGAATAAAGGAAAGGCATTCACTTTGACACGCCAAGAAGCTGACGATTAGAACATTCATTTTCTCGATTATCTACTTATTTGTGTTGCTAGTTCACTTCCTGCTCTTGGGCATTAGATTTTCGCATTGGTTGAGTTTGGACATTCATTTTCTCGATTATCTACTTATTTGTGTTTTGCGCATTACTATTACTTGTATCTTTTGTTCATATTGTGTGTATCCAATTTTAAATGAGGCAGCTCTGTTTCGAGGATGAAAGTTCTTAAGGAGAGGAGAATGTAATACCCCCAAAACTCAAGGGGTATGATAACTCTAAGATTTTAGAGTTATCTTTTCATTTCTAAGTCTTAATTGTTGCTTATCTTAGGGGGATTTAGTATTTTATTACTTTAGTCTTAGATATTTCTTTCTTATTTAGTTTTATGCTTAGTTGAGCTACCATACTAGTATTCTGAGTGTTTTTTTAGTAATTTTATACATTAGTGTTGCTTCCGTGCAGGAACCCTTGTAAGCTTAGAAGATAAAGAATGCTATAGCAGATTCTGTTTCTGTTATAGCTGCATCATTGTTGATGCAAGCTTAGCAGGAGGATTTTTTACGTAGTCCAACTGGCCCTGTAAAGCAAAGTAGAATCACGTGCGCTAAAAACCCTTTATTCCAAATGGCATGAGCGCCTGTGCCAGTAGTCCCCAATGAATTGAAGCTCGGCACACGTCCTTGTGCAAAGAAGAAACCCTAATCCTGAGGCCCTTATTTAAAGGAAGTACAACTTTATGAAGAAAAGAGCTGACATTGTGCTTTGTGAAGGAGACACTCCGCAAAAGGAAAGAAGAGGAAGAAGATAGAAACGGAGAGGAGAGAGTGAGTAAGGAAGATGTCAAGCTGGAGAATATTCGTTTATTCTTCTTCTCTTTCTACTTGTTTTAGCTTCATTTTTTCTTTGTATTATATTCTTCTTAGTGTTTTCTCTGCTGGAAATTATTGAAATGAGTTATTTCGATTCTATTCTTAAGCTCGATATGAGCTAAACATTCAAAGCTAGTATGCTAATGAACCTAGATATTACTTTTTCTGATTAATGAAGTTTTAGTTGCTTATCTCCTCTTAGCGTTTCATTCAAGTCTGCTTAATGATAGTTTTCATCATCGATTGGCCATCTTTGCTGAAACATAAGTTAAATTAGAGTCTAAAAAGAATTAGTTTAGTAGAAATTGCTTGAATGATATGAGTATTTGAATCGAATAGATCTAAGTACTTTATGAGTAGTGTAAACATATGTGCTCACCTTGTAAACCCATTGGCTGGAACTTAAGGAATGAGAATCTAATATGAAATTAAGCTTAGACGTAAGTTAATTAAGGTTGGAGTTGATAACTACAAGGATGACAGTCCATTGTACTTTCGAGCTAAGTTTAATGCTATCACGATGCTAAAGAAATTAGAACAGAATTAATTAGAGAAAGTAATTGATAGGGGATTTGACCATATTAGCCCTTATCATCACTAGATATCTCATTAATATCAGCTTGACTTCATACCTTACGAGTGTCATTTTAAACCATTTTAATTAGCTTTATTATATTCATTTAAATCTTGAACCAATTGAACTTTAATCATTGCTATTGCCCTGTTTCGAATTAAATTTGTTTTGGTCTATAATATGCCTATTTCACACTAGTCCCTGTGGAGATCGAAAATCGCTTATCACTTCATTACTTGTTAATGATACGTGCACTTATGTATGCACATCACAAAATAAGTTTTTTGTGGCGTTGTCGGTGAATAGAGAAGTAATATCACTATTTAGATCAATTTGAATTTAATTTGTGAGCTTCATTACTGAATTTGTTGTCACTGCTATGTTTCACGAAAGTGAGATTTATTATATGCGCATGCAACAAATACTTGATTTCATCATTGATCCAAAAATAGACAGAACTCTAAGACAACTAGAAGATAGCAAAAAGGATTAGCTGCTGTAAGAGATATGGTTGCACCTGATGAAGAGGTGGTGTTGAATGATAATAGGGATCACAATGGCAATTAAGCTAACAATGGAAACAATGTCATAGTCATGGCTGATGACAAAGACAGAGCAATCAGAGACTATGACATTCTTCAACGACAAGCAATGAACCTTGGAATAGTGGGGCCAAAGATTTAAGCTCCACAGATTGAATTGAAACCTATAATGTTCCAAATGTTGCAAACTGTTGGGAAATTCAATGGACTGCCAACTAAAGACCCTCACCCACACTTGAGACTGTTCATGGAAGTTAGTGATGCTTTCAAAATATCTGGAGCTTCAAAGGATGCTCTAAGGAAGAGGATGTTTCCCTATTCCTTAAGGGATAGAGTTAGAGCATGACTCAATTCATTACCTCCAGATTCAATCAGCACATGGAATGACCTTGCTGAGAAATTTTTGATAAAATATTTCCCTTCCACGAAGAATGCCAAGCTGAGAAACGAGATTACCTCTTTCCATCAATTAGAGGATGAATCTTATTATGAAGCATGAATTTCTACGTTGCATACAAATGAAAACCTTTACAATTTATTGAACCCTTCAACTAGATTGATGGTAGATGCTTCAGCAAGTGGAGCCAATATTGTCCAAGTCTTATAATGAGGCTTACAAAATTTTGAAAAGAATAGCAAGCAACAATTATCAGTGACCAATTGCAAGAGCAACAACTGCTACAATAAGTAAAAGGGTTACATGAGTTCATGAATTAGATGCAATGACAGCCTTAATAGCTCAAGTATCTTCCTTGACAAATATGATTAAGAATCTGAGCATGACACCTCCATCAATTCAAAATCAGACTCAAAGCATGCAACAATCAGCAAACCAAGTAGCAGAGGTATCATGTGTTTACTGTAGAGAAGAACATTTATTTGAGAGTTTCCTGGAAATCATGTATCTGTGAATTATGTAGGGAATTTTAATAGAAGTAACAGTAAAACCCTACTCCAATACATACAATCCTAGCTGGAGGCAACACCAAAATTTCTATTGGAACAATCAAAGTGCAGGCCCCTCAAATGTACAAAACAAACCAGCATGTCCTCCTGGATTTTCCCAGTAAGCATAAGGGCCTAAACGAGCAACATCTAAGAAATCTGGCATGTTGGAGAATCTTTTGAAAGATTACATAGCAAAGAATGAATCAGTAATTCAAAAGCAATCCGCAATGATCGTGAGTCAAGTAGTATCTTTGAAAAATTTAGAGAACCAGGTTGGACAACTAGCTAATGCATTGAATTCAAGACCTCAAGGAGCTTTGCTAAGTAATACTGAAAACCCTAGAAGAGAAGGAAAAGATTATTACAAAGCCATACATTTAAGGAGTGGAAGGGTGGCAACTCAACCTGCTAATGGAAAAGAGGAGAAGTCAGAGAATAAAACCAAGAAAGGAAGTCAGAGTAACGATATAACATAGCCTTCTACTATAGCCTCACTTGTTGGAGCATCCAAGGCTGCAGAACAGAGAATAGAAGATGTGGAAAGGCCTTTGCCTCCATTCCCTCAAAGTTTATAAAATAAGAAACTAGATGGTCATCTCACTAAATTAGTTGACATATTAAAGTAGCTTCACATAAAATACCTTTGGTAGAGGCTTTACAGTAGATGCCAAATTATGTTAAGTTCATGAAAGATATTTTCACCAGAGAAGAAGGCTTGGAGAGTTTGAAACCATAGTCTTGACTCAAGAATGCAACCTAATTTTGCAAAACAAGATTCCCCCAAAGTTGAAGGACTCAGATAGTTTTACCATTCCCTATGAAATTGGGAAGATTGGATATGGAAGATCCCTTTGTGACTTAGGAGCTGATATCAACCTTATGCCATTATCCATCTTCAGAAGATTGAGAATATGAGAAGCAAGGCTAACCATTATCACTCTGCAATTGGCTGACAAGTCCTATGTCTATCCAGAGGGTAAGATAGATGATGTTCTGGTGAAAGTTGACAAATTCATATTTCTTACAGACTTTATCATTCTGGACTATGAGGAACATAGGGTAGTACCTATCATTCTGGGAAGACCCTTCCTAGCTATAGGAAGGGTTGTAATTGATGTGCAAAAAGGAGAACTAACGATGAGGGTCAATGATCAAGAAATAACTTTCAATGTCTTCATGCCATGAAACACCTGGATGAAGAGATAAAAGAATGTGTTGTTTTTTCTGTGATGAATTTTATAGTGATGGAAAAGTTGTGCATAAGATGTACTAAAGCAACCCAGCCAGAGTCAGCTTTGAAAATTATGGATGAAGGTAGCAATGATAAGAGGAAGCAGTAGTTACATGGATGGATGGAAGGTAGAATACCCCAAGTTTGGAAAGCAAATTGAGTCTTTATAGTTATCTGAAAGAACATTCAAACCACCACTTCCTTCCATTGAATTACCACCATTGCTTAAATTGAAACCCCTTCTGCCCCTTCTATCTGTATGCATAAGATACTACTGGAAGAGAGAAGTAGCAACTCTATATAACAACAAAGGAGGCTAAATCCTATAATGAAGGAGGTTTTCAAGAAGGGGATTATCAAATGTCTTGATACATGTATAATTTATTCCTTTTCAGATAGTACATGAGTCAGCCATATTCAGTGTGTGACCAAGAAAGGGAGTGACAGTCGTAGCAAATGAGAGCAATTAGTTGATTCTGACAAGGTCAGTGACTGGATGGAGAGTGTGTATGGATTACAGGAAAGATGAACAAAGCTACCAGAAAAGACCATTTCTCCCTACCTTTCATTGACCAAATGTTTGATAGATTAGCTGGTAAAGAGTATTATTTCTTCCTGGATGATTACTCGAGTTACAATCAAATTGTTGTAGCTTTGTAGGATCAAGAAAAGACTATCTTCACATGCCCTTATGGAACCGTTGCTTTTAGAAGGATTCCTTTTAGGCTGTGAATACTCCAGCAACATTTCAGAGGTGCATGGTGGCAATCTTCAAATACATGGTGGAACATACTTTGGAGGTATTTATGGATGGCCTTTCTATTTTTAGTGAGTCATACTTAAAATGCATATCTAATCTTGAAAAAGTGCTAGAAAGATGTGAAGAGACCAATGTGGTTTGAAATTGGGAAAAATGTCATTTCATGGTCCAAGAAGACATAGTCTTAGGTTATAGTGTAACACCCTAAAGACCGACTAATGTTACTTCAGTGATTTTTAAAAATATAACGCGAAAGCTAGGTCAATTTTTTTATTTGAAAAATGATTCATGATTTGTGGTATTTAATGAAATAATACATATATTAGTGAAAAACTCAAAACACGTTCCTAAAATTTAAGATAAGAAATTCATAGAATAACTTTATTAAGCTTAAATAATATTTGAAAGATCTTTCATAAGTAACAAATTAAAATCAACTTTAAAGTAGTAATTTACTCAACTAATTAAACTTAATTTCTCGTATCGTGCCAGAACGCCTAATTAGACTCTTGACATTTAATGTAATACGAGACGAGTATAAAATATACTCAATAAGTAAAATTTTACACATACATAGCAAACACATGCACATTAATGTCTTTGTTTTAGCATTACATCTTTCATTAAAATCCTTCCATGCAAACTTTTTGTCACATTCTTTTCTTTACTTTAGACAATTTTACAATTTCCATTGCATTCTTTTCTTTACATTGTTCGCAAGCTCTCTTGTGTAATGTGTAGCCAATCAGACGCAGTGAGACATTATTACAGAAACCTGTTTGACTACCGGATCCTTGATAGTTTCGCTGGACAAGTTAAATGATCATCCATTCACATTGCATCGCTGGACAAGTCAAATGATCATTCATTAACATTAACCATTAAAAATTTTCGGGTATGTCGGTACCTCGCGTCCCATTTCCCACTCACCCCTTTCATGGCATAAACATACACTTAGTCTTTCAAGCTTTTATTTTATTTCTTTGTTGTTTTTATTTTATAAGCCTTAACGTGTAAGTGTCCGTATACATATTCACATTCATTACCAAAATGATGTATATAGACCATTAATAACATAATAATATACAATCAAGCATAATGTCACACAAGAAAATTATCACATATATAATCATCCACTACCATAGATTAGACACATCATTAATATAAAAATTAAACATCTAATCACATAGAACATTACACATATAAGATATTTACATATAAGAGTAGACAAACGAGAATACAAAGACATACAACTCACCTATCATCAGAATATGGCAAACAATTATGTATGCGTAAAGTTCTACTTACCTAGAATAAAATCAGCTACTATTCCCCTGAAGTCTAAGGATCCTAGATCATAAAACATTTGAATAATAACTATAATTATTTAATAAATTAGAAGAGAGAACGGTGAAAAATAAACTAGGTAATGATCCGATCCAACGGTTCACACCGGTTCAACAAGGTCTAGTCGGTCTGAACCACTTTGGTTCTGCTGCTGAACTGGTTTGGTCTGGTCTGGTTGAACCAATTTGAGTTGAGTGATATATGGGTCGAGTCATTGAGAACCAAATGGTTCTCAAAACCCAGTTACGATCTGAACAGAGAGCCAGAAAGGAAGAAAGAAAGAAAGAAAGAAGACAGAAACAAGCTTACCGATGATGAAGGTAGCGGCGATGAAGCAATGATATGGAGATAAGACCAGGAGGCAGAATTGAGGGATGGTGGCGTTGTAGTGATGATGTAATGACAATTCACAAACAGAGATGGAAATGGAAGAATTTGCTAGAAATTAGAACGTTGAAGAAGATGATGAAATTGAAAGAAGGAGAAGCGGGGGAGGGTTTTGTTGGTGGGAGGAAAGCTTCGAGAGAGAGGGGGTTGGAGAATGAGAGAGAAAGATAGTATATAAATAATTAGGTTATGGCTACTCTAAGGTGTATGGGCACATATAGGTGTAAGTGAGCATAAGAAATAGGGAGAAATTGCCGAATAAAAACAAAATAGTGTTAGGGTTTTTCTTTTTCTTAGGGTGTAAATGTATATATGGTGTGAGTGAGTTTAGAAAATACAAAAATAACCCTTGATTACTTAAAAATCAAATTAAAAAAACAATCTTATCTAATTAATATCACTATTACAAAATACCTTTATGGAGGGTCGGGGTATTACATATAGTCTCATTAAAAGGAATAGAAGTGGATAAGGTTAAAATAGAAGTCATTGAAAAATTCCCTACCCCTAGCTCAATGAAAAGAATTAAGAGTTTTTTAGGACATGCAGGATTCTATAGAAGGTTCATTAAAGACTTTTCAAATATTTCAAAATCTTTGAAATTTTGAAAACAATAAGGCTTTTGATTTTTCTGATGAATGTATGAATGCTTTCCTTGAGCTAAAAAAGGCATTAGTCACATCACCTGTTATTGTGGCACCTGACTGGGAGTTACCATTTGAGCGTATGTGTGATGCTAGTGATTATGCTATGGGACCAGTGTTGGGAGAAAGAAAATATAAGGTTTTCCCTTTTATTTATTATGTAAGTAGAACTTTGTTTAAGGCACAACTGAATTACACTACTACTGAAATGAGCTATTAGTTATTGTATTTGCATTTGATAAATTTAGAGCATATCTTATTGGTGCAAAAGTAATTATCTACCACTGACATTCTGTTATTAAATATTTGATCTCTAAAAAAGATGCAAAGACTTGACTTATTAGGTGGATCTTGTTATTACAAGAGTTTAACCTAGAGATCAAGGATAAGAAGGGAATAGAGAACCAGGTGGCATATCACTTGTCCAGACTAGAAACAAGGGATAAAGTTATAGTAGACTCGGGTATAGCAGAGACCTTCTCAGACGAGCAGTTGCTGATAATTTCAATAGCAAATGATCCCTGGTATGTTGACATAACCAATTATCTAGCAAATGGAGTTCTTCCCCCTGAGC
This sequence comes from Datisca glomerata, assembly GCA_003255025.1. NCBI lineage: Eukaryota > Viridiplantae > Streptophyta > Magnoliopsida > Cucurbitales > Datiscaceae > Datisca > Datisca glomerata. The sequence continues at coordinate 1,219,271 of QANY01002785.1, forward strand.
TTAATTCACAAGGATTTAAGAAGTATTTCTAGAAGCTAAAAGCTTACTATTGGGATGATCCCTATCTTTACAAGCAAGCTCCTGATAAGATGTTTAGGAGGTGTGTGCTTGAGGAAGTGGTCCAAAGTATAATGCAACAATGCCACTCCTCACCTTATGGAGGGAATTTCGGAAGGTTGAGGACAGCTGCTAAGGTGTTGCAATCGAGATACTTTTGGCCCTCACTTTTTAAGGATGCTCATGAGGTAGCAAAATGTTATTATAGGTGCCAAAGAGCTAGAAATATATCCCTAAGGCAGGAGATGCCTCTTAACAACATTTTAGAGGTTGAGATTTTTTATGTTTGGGGTATCGATTTCATGGGACCCTTCCCTCACTCATTTGGAAACTTGTACATACTTGTGGCAGTAGATTATGTTTCAAATGGGTTGAAGCTGCAGCCTTATCAACCAATAATGCTAAAATAGTGATCAAGTTCATTTAGAAGAATATTTTTACTCGATTTGGGCCCTTTTAAGTAATTATCATTGATGAGGGTACTCACTTTTATAATAAGCTATTTGAAGGGATTCCAGCTAAGTATGGGCTGAAGCATAAGATTGCAATAACATATCACCCATAAAGAATTGGGCAGGTGGAGATTAAAACAATGAAATCAATAAAATTCTTGAAAAAATGGTAAACCCAACATGAAAGATTGGTCAATAAGAGTAGATCATGCATTGAGGGTATATCAAAATGCCTATAAGACCCACTTGGCAATGTATTCCTATAGGCTTGTCTTCGGCAAAGCATGTCATTTACCCTTGGAGTTGCAGCATAAAGCCTTTTGGGATGCCATGAAGCTTAATATAGATTTACAAGTGGAAGGAGAAAGAAGAGCTTTACAATTAAATGAAATAGATGAATTAAGGCTGTTCTCCTATAAGAGTGCAAGGTTGTACAAGGAGAAAACTAAAAAATGGCATGACAAGAGGATTTTGGGTCGAGAGATAAGACCATGGGGCCAAGTGTTCCTATTTAATTCAAGATTGAGGTTGTTTCTAGGAAAGTCAAAATCAAGATGGTCAGGGCCATTCAAGATGATCAAGGTTTATCCTTATGGGGCTGTGGACCTCTTGGATGAGAAAACCGGGAAATAATTTAAAGTAAATGGGCAAAGAGTTAAACACTATTGGGACAGTGACGTTGATCGAATGAAAACCTCAATCCAACTTGATGATCCATGAAGATTAAGCCCAAGTCAGGCTGAAGACTTTAAACCAAACGCTAAAGGGAGGCAGCCTAAGAAGGATTTCATTTTATTATTCGTTTATTTTGTTTTGTCTTTAGTTCGCTTTCAACTTTAATTAGGCTAGAATTTTTCAAAATAGGTTAGCATATTCCATTTTAGGTTGAAATATCTCTCTCTTTAGATTGTTATTCTTATCATAAGTGTAGAATATTCCTCTTTTAAGTAATATATCTTTGCTAAATATTTCATTTGACTGCAATAACTTACTCTGAAAGGAATTTGTACGAATTGGTTGCAAGGAGGATCTATGAGGGCCCATTGTAAGGCCAGCTGAAAAAAAAAGAGAAAAGCTTAGTGGCTTGTTGACTGCTGTACCACATAAAAGGGAGGCTATAACGTAGAAAATGCCAGCTCAACCAAATTACCCCTCCAATATTTGCGCTAAAAATTCAACAGAATACTTCATTTTCTTGAAAATTTGAGTTTCCTGCAAAATATATGAGACTAAAATATCTTCTGATTTTTATTTTTACAGAATCAACACTAGGGGAGTTACAAATGGCAGCTCAGGAGAAATCCCTTCGCCTTAAAATTTGGAGAGCCCATTGCCATTCACCTCATGCAACCTTTTCGAATTCAAACCCCTTTCTTCTTCCTGAAGCACTTGAGAAAAGCCCTATTTTTTCCGGAACCCTAAAGCTTCATTATGTTCACAATTTTCTTCCTTCAAAAGCAAAAGGAGTAAGTCTAAGAGCAAAGGCCAAAGAAATTCTCTAGCGAGGAATCAAAAAAGAAGTAGAAAAAGTTTGAGCAAAGAAATTTCATGAAGAGAAAGGCTTCATGATGGAGCTTATCCCTACATTGGTTCTTCCCAAGGACATAACAGTGATTATCCGTGAAAGGGGATGGGAAAGGTTCTATTTTCATTATGACACGATTACTATTTCACTAGTAAGAGTGTTTTATGCCAATTTCTATCCTAGGCAAACAAACGTGTCCATAAGAGGTCCTTTGGTGCTGTTACTTCTGAGGCTTTAAACTCTATCTTTGATTTAGATGATGTTGATGATGAGTATTTTGTTTTAGATGAGAAAATTTCTTATAATAAGCTTAATGAAATCCATAAAGAGTTGACTGTGCATGGGACCAAAGGGTATAACGTTTCATCCGAGGGCATGAAAACGTGTCTTAGGTTAACCTTAAAGTTGAGAGCAATAGTTTGGTACCATTTCATTCGAACTTCTATCATGCCCACTACCCATATTCAAACTGTTACTCAAAAGAGACTGGTTTTATTATATGCTTTGTTGACTTGCAATAGTATAAATGTTGGTAGAATTATCTGTAAGGAGATTGGAATTTGTGCAACTAAGAAAATAGGTTGTTTGTTCTTCCCCTGTCTAATTACTAAGCTTTGTCTTGTTAATCTGGTTCCATATCTTAGCTTTGAAAAGAAACTAATCAATCGTGGAGTGATTTCTTTAATTGCCATAACCAGGTTTGCAGTTGAGAAAAGCAAGGAACCAGTGGATCTTACTGAACCATCTTCCTCACGACCTACAAACGCTCAAGTATATTTTGATACCATAGACATTAACCTGATGTTCTGCAATCTGTATGATAAAATGATGCGCCAGGAGGCTGAGTAGGACAAGTTAAGTCAACCTTATCGTAAGGTATACGATGTGGATAAAAAGCGCACTTACTTAGAGTACGTGTAGGCTAGAGATAGGGAAATTCAAAAAAGCCTTAAGAAAAATTTTACTAAGCCAACTTGGCCTCTTCCCCCTTTTCCAGAGGTTATTCTACAACCCTAGAAAGCCAATTAAAAAGAGGAAGAGGAAGTCAAGAAGGTTAAGGTAGATGAGGATGAACAGGAAGAGGAAGAGGAGTTGGAAAAAGATGAGGGAGAGAATGAAGGCAGAGAAGAAGCTGAGGAAGAGGTAGATGTTGAGAAGGAAGCTGAAGAGGATGTTGGAATGGAAGAAAAAGAGGAGGGAAAAGAAAGTGAGAGTGATGAGGAAAAAGCTAGTTTTGAGAAAGAGAGAGAGGAAAGCGATAGTGAAAGAGATTTGGAGAATGATGAAGCAGAGAGTGAAAAAGAGGTTGAACCAACCCTACCACCCAAGCCGTCCCCTTAAAAGGGAAAAAATAATGGAAAAAGAAAGCCATTCACCCCAAGCCTAGAGAAGGAAAAAGTTGAAAAGGCAAAATCACCAAAAACAACCAAGAATAAAGGTAAATTGATGGAAAAGAAGAAATAAATTGTAGCATCTAGTCTTCAGTGAGCGCAAAGAAAAAGCTCAAGATTGAGGCCAAAGAGAAGACATTAGAAGAAAAGTTGCAGTAAAAAATTAAATCTGCAAAGAAGAAGCTATTGGATTTAAAACCTGCCTCGAAAGGAAGGGGTGGCCTAAGGAGCTCCACCAAGAAGTCAAAGTTGCTGGACTGCTGCAACATCCTGTTGCAGTAGCAAGGGGAGTACATTTCCTATCCCCTTTATTAATCTTGCTATGTTTCTATTTTGTTGTTGTTCATTTTGGTGATTTTTGATTTTGTTTATGGTGATTAGTTAAACTCTAGAAGTTATATTTCTTGTCTTTTGGGTTATAACTTTGTTAATGGCAGTGACGACACTACTAATCTTAAGTTTGGGGGAAGGCCTATGCCTTTATTGTCTGCATATTTGGAATTTTTTCTCTTGTTTAGATTTTAGGAAATTGATTCTATATTTTTATTGCAAGTTTTTATTTTTAATCTACGAGTTGTTCTGCTCAAATTTTCCATTAGAAAAAATATATAAAAGAAAGTAGAAAAGGAATAAAATGAATTGTGTTTACAAAACATGCTGAATTGAGATTGTTGATGCTAATTCCCTTTCTTTTTACACTTAGAAATAGAGTTGGCTATTTTGGGAAGTTTAGGGTAATTTAAATTTGAGTGAGGCTTATTGCTCTGTTTAGGTGCCTAGATCTTCTAGAAATCAGCTATGTAATTGTCCTTAATAGCATAATTCAAGTTTGGGGGAGGGAATTTTTGTTAAGTATTGTGATTATGAAATTATGCTGCTTAAATTTCTTTGGCTTCAAAAGAAAAATTGTATAGATAAAAAGGATAGAAAAGCTCTTCTATTTTAGGCTACTAAGTAACCGGGTGCCTTCATCACCAATGCTGTCATTTACGTCAAAAGGAAGCCAGAGGCATGAGCTTGCTATAGCAATAAAAAGAAATATCAATTAAAATAGTAGCAACCTTAATTGTTATATTACTGAGTGACAGGGTATCTTCACCACAACTATTGACTATTCACGTAAAAAGACAGTATAACATGAAAAGGTCTTCTAATCTTTACAAAATAAAGAGAGAGAAAGAGAAAAGAAAGTCGAGTCAATAAAAGAATGCAACTCAGTATTCCCTTGTATATTATGTAAATTATTTATCCTCTTTTGGATTGTAATCTTCTTAATGCGTGATGTATCTGGTTGAAAGAGGATTGCCTAATTAGAGTGCATAATTTAGTTAATGATCTTGGTTTAAGATATGATAAGCATTATGAATAAGCAACTTTAGCTTCTAGCACACACTCATTGAAGGGAATTAGGCAGCATCTTAAGAATAAAAAAATGGTTTTGATCTTTTGTGCAGTAAAATGTTGAGCAGGATGGGTAGTATGTTTGCAATTTTAGCTTGCTTTGAGATGCATAATTGATTGAGTTTGGATAAGGTAGTTTGTCTAGGTTGATGTCTTTTAGTTATGTAGGTTTTCATCACTCGAGGACGAGTAATAGGTTAAGTTTATGGGTGTGATAACTCTAAGATTTTAAAGTTATCTTAGTATTTCTAAGTCTTAATTGTTTCTTATCTTAGGGGGATTTAGTATTTAATTGCTTTAGTCTTAGTTATTTCTTTCTTATTTAGTTTTATGCTTATCTAGCTGTCATACTAGTATCAGAGTGTTTTTAGCAATTTTATGCGTTAGTGTTGCTTCTGTGCAGGATCCCTTGCAAGCTTAGAAGATAAAGGAATGCTATAACAGATTCTGTTTCTGTTATAGCTGTAGCATTGTTGATGCGAGCTTAGTAGGAGGATTTGTCGCATAGTCTAGCTGGCCCTAAAAAGTGAAGTAGAACCACGTGCGTTCAGAAACCGTTATTCAAGATGGCATTAGCGGCTTCGCCAGTGGTCCTCACTAAATTAAAGTTTGACTCACATCCTTGTGCAAAGAAGAAACCCTAATCCAGAGGCCCTTATTTAAAAGAAGTACACCTTTATGAAGAAAAGATCTAACACAAGGTGGTACAAAGGAGACACTCCGCAGAAGGAGAGAATAGGAAGAAAACAGAAAAGGAAAGGGGAGAGAGCAAGGAAGAAGACAAGTTGGAGAATATTCGTTTATTCTGCTTCTCTTTCTACTTTTTTTAGCTTCATTTGTTCTATGTATTATCTTCGTCTTAGTGTTTTTCTGCTAGAAAATATGGAAATGAGTTATTTTGATTCTTTTCTTAAGCTCGATATGAGCTAAACATTCAAAGCTAGTATGGTAATGAACTTGGATGTTGCTTTTTTTATTAATGAATTTTTAGTTGCTTATGTCCTCTTACCGTTTCATTCAAGTATGCTTAATGATAGTTTTCATCATTTATTGCCCACCTTTGTCGAAACATAAGTTATGTTAAAGTCTGAAAAGATTTAGTTTAGCAGAAATGGCTTGAATGATACATGAGTATTTGAATCGTACAGATCTAAGTAATTTATGAGTAGTGTATACAATGTGCTCACCTTGTGAACCCATTGGGTGGAACTTCAAGAATGCGACTCTATTATAAAATTAAGCTTAGACATAAGTTAATCACTACAAGGATGACAGTCCATTGTACTTTCGATATAAGGTTAATGTTATCAGGATGCTATAGCAACTAGAATAGAGTTGATTAGAGAAAGTAATTGATAGAGCATTTGACCATACTAGCCCTCATCGTCAGTGAATCTCTCATTAATATCAACTTGACTTTATACCTTACGAGTGTCATTTTTAACTATTTTAATTGGCATTGTTATTTTCATTTAAATCTTAAGCCAATTGAAATTTAACCATTACTATTGCCCTATTTTCCAATTAAGTTTGTTTTGGTCTATAATATTGCCTATTTCTTACTAGTCCCTATGGAGATCGACACTCCCTTATCACTTTATTAATTGTTAACGATATGTACATTTGCGCATACACTTCACATAAGAGGGTAATTTGTAAATATGGGTTCACTCACACATAAATGCATATACACCCAAATCAAACCCTAACCTAGTATTGATTTATACCTCACCTCTCTCCCATAATTGTCTCACATAGCCAAGCGAAACCATTTTCTTTTCATTTCGTTCTTCACCTTCATCAGTGTCTCCTTATCGTTGTTCTAAGTTCAATAAGTCTTCTTATTTCTTCTTTTTTCTTTATGCTCTTCCTCTCTCTGAATTAATTCATGACCTCTATGATTTTTCTCTATAAATTCCAACAAAGCTTTTCTTCTTCAAGGCTCTTCTCTGTGCTTCGTCGTCACCTTTGTCACTCTTCATTGGGTAAGCTTCTTCTCTCCATTTTCTCTGATTTCCTCTTTCAATTTCACACTCTATTTCTCTCTCTTGTATTCTCTCTATCTGATTCTCTCTCTCTTGCCTTTGTTTCCCTTCATTCTCTCAATTTCTAACTAGCAGAATGAGTGGGTGTTTTGAACCGTTTGTAAAATCATTTTTGTAAGTTTCAGATTAAACAGTTTTATTTGGTTTGTATTTAATGATTGTTTATGTTAGATTATCCCTTCACGTGGAGGATGATTGGGATCTAGCCGAATACGTGAGAACAAGCCCATAATGGGATGATTTGTACAGCCACATAAAATGGCATACATGAGCTTTTTAGGTTAGAGTGTGAATTTGATGAATTTCATAATCTTTTGGTCAGCCGCCTAAGTGTTTTTAGGTGATGAGGTTTTTGACGTCTTGTGTTAGCCGCCTCCATTGTTCTAGGTAAAAAAACTTGGTGTATCCCATTATTATTTATAGTGGAAGAATTATTCAGAGTTTGTACTATGGTTTTTTCCTTCACTCTGAAAGGTTTTTCACGTTAAATTTGGTGTTCTTGTTTTTTGCTTTCTCTATTAAATTCGTTATTATCTCTGCTTAGTAATTTACTCTGATATTGATTATTGGTTATCGATTACGCAACATTGAACTGCAGTGTAACGAGATTTATAGTAAAAACCCCAATAAGTGGTATCAGAGTCTGGTTGGTGTTATTAGCAGTTCATGGTAGTTATGGAATATAAGCAGAATGATTAGTCTGAATGGGACTAATTGGTAGTTGTGGAAAGAAAAAATGGAGGATCTTCTTTACTGCAAAAAGTTCATTACTCCCATTAAAGGTGATACTGGAAAGCCAATAAACATGAGTAAGAAGATTGAGATTTATTGAACTGGAAAGTCATCGGTTACATTTGACAGTGGGTGGATGATAACTTCCATCACCATATAGCAAGTGTAACCTGACACTCTTTGTGGATGAAGTTAGAAGATTTGTATTAGAGAGAAATAACTAGGAATAAAGCTATTTTGATACGAAATCCTGTGAACTTAAAATACAAAGAGAGTGCCTCAATCACGGAGCACGTTTTGAACGAGATTCAGAGCATCGTCATTAAGCTTTCTTCTATGAAACTGGTTCTTGATGACGAGCTCCATGCCTTGTTGCTTCTTAGTTCTTTACTAAATAGTTGGGAAATGTTGGTAGTATCACTGGGTAATTCATTTCCTAATGGTCAGGTCTCTATGAGTTTAGTTAAGAGTATTTTATTGAATGAAGAAACAAGAAGAAAATCTTTTGGTTATTCAATCGGTCAATCAGAGGGTTTTGTTACAGAAAACTAGGGGAGAAGTTAGAGTGAATTGTATAAGGAAAGGGTTCAATGCTTTTAATGTAAGAAGATGGGGCATACAAAATTTGAGTACAGAATGTTGAAAATGGAGCAGCAAAAGGAAAATTGTGATAAGAGTGTTGATTCAACAAATACAGTTTCAACCACGAGTGAAGACGTGTTTGTTATCTCACTAGAGAACTTAGTGAATGGTACATGCCTAGACACACATGGGGTAGTGGATAGTGTTACTGCTATACATGTTACCTACAAAATGGATATCTTCTCATCTTACAGATCAAGTGACTTTGGTGTTGTGAAGATGGGGAATGATGGTACCTCTACGATTACGGGGATTGGAGTGTGTGTCTACAGAGAGATATCGGGTGCAAGCGAGTACTCAAGAATGTGAGACATGTTCAGGGATCCGACTGAACTTGATTTCTATTGGTCAGCTCGATGATGAGGATTATCATAATTATTTTTGTGAAGGTAAATCGAAGCTCGCCAAAGGGTCAATGGTAGTAGCTTGAGCGAGGAAAAAGCCTACGCTCCGCAAGACATCTGCAAAGCTCACCAAGGGTTTGGTGAAAGTATTAAAGAAGAATATCACTAGTGGATTACCCTATAAGAAAAAATGTGATCCACTTGAGAAGAAAATTGTTCGAAGCTGAGATGTGAAATTCTTTGATGAACAGACTATTACAAGTTTGGCGATAGTTGAGAAGCCTCAGCCTAATGAAATTGAGTTAAATCCAATTCCTACATCTCCAAGGAAATGTGGTGATAGAGACACTTAAGGTGATCATCCTAATGAAAGTGTTATTGATAAGCCAACAACACATGATGCTCAGCCAGTTTTAGTGCCACCAGCTGATGTGATTATCCAGCTACAAAGGTTTAGCAGAGAGCAACAATCCTCTCCTAGATTACTCGAGGTGAGGATGTAATTTATACTGATGGGGGAGATTCAAAGAATTATAAATGGGCTGAGACAGATAGCCACCAAGGAAAGTGGATAAGAGCCATGCAGAAAGAGATGAAGATCTTTGCATGAGAATCGCACTAGCAAATTGGTAAAGTTATTGATGAGAACCTTATCTAAGAATAAGCCCGAGGCATGTTGAGAGACAGCAAGTAAGGTGAATTTCTCCACATTTTCGAGAGGGGCAATTTATTAAATTATCCATGGGAGGATGATTGGGCTCTAGCCCAGTACATGAGAACAAGCCCACAGTGGGCTGAATTGCACAGCCACATAAAGCGGCGTACATGAGTTTTTAAGGTAGAGTGTGAAACTAAAGAATTTCACAATCTTTTGGTCAGCCGCCTAAGTGTTTTTAGGTGATGATATTTTGTCGTCTTGTGTTAGCCACCTCCATTGTACGAGGTGAAGAAAAATTGGTGAGCCACTGGTGAGATTATTCTATTTTATTGTGTATTCACCGTTACTGGTGATGAACATTAATCTTTTGATTGGTGTAAGCCTCTAGTTCTATATAGAGAAAAAACTTGATGTATCCTATTATTTGTTATAATACGAATTATTTAGAGTTTGTTTCATAGTTTTTCCCTTCATTCTGAACGATTTTTTCACGTTAAATTTGTTGTTCTTATTTTTCACTTTCTTTATTAAATTGATTATTATCTCTACTTAGTAATTTACTCTAATGTTGATAATTGATTATCGACAACGCATTATTGTACTATGGTGTAACAAGACTTTTAGTAAAAATCAATGGCATCTTCTCATTCATTTGGGTAGAGTTTAGTTTTATTAATATCATCTTCTTGGTGGCTTAGATGTATGCTGATTTTAGTCTTGAATTAGATACTTTCTTCAAACACAATTTCTGCTCTTTTGTTTTCTACGTGGACATTTAAAGCTTCATTTGAGTGGGTTTTTATGGATCGATGGCTTTTACTCAATAAAAGGGTTTCATTTATATTATTAAAATTAAGAAATTTTTCCATTCTTTAGACAATTTTGAATTATGTGCATTTCACCGAAACAAACATTTTGAATCTTTGATTGACTTCACCGGTGAAGCATTTTCACTTTCCTCTTTTTCTTCGACCCTTTCCCCTATTTTCCTGATTCGGGCAATGAACTGGATCTTGTGGCCCAATTCAGTTGAACCAAACTGAACCAATCTAAATTAACTCAGACCAATCGAACCAACCTGAACCGGTCTGAATCGCTTTGATCAAATTGCACCCGATTTGTTTCCACCCCATTTTCGACCTCGTTCGCGTTATTATTTAACTTAACTAATGCGTTATTATTTGAATATTTAGTAATCTGAGATCTTATGGAGTCTAGGTCAATAGTTGCTGATTTCATTCATATCAGTCCAAGTAGGTACATTTACATAGTGATATGACTCTGATATTATAATTATATTATGTATTTACATTTAATATTGTTGAACTTTTTTTATAATGTTTATATTCGTGAACACGTTTGTAATTATTTCTTTGTATCATTCAATTCTTAATATGATTATCATGAGATATCTATTTGGGTATGACTGATTATATGTTAATATGTTACCATATACTATTAAGTTAAGCATGTTTGATTGTGTTATTTCTTTGTATGCAGTATAAAATGATCAATTATTATCATGCAATGGAGTTTGTGAATTATAAAGGTAAGTTAAGTCAAGTGACAATTAAACGAGATATGACCTAAAATACTTCCCTTAGTTAATAAGAGATCATAATGTTTTACGAATAAGGTGTCATCTGTTCATGTTTTCTTCACTCATAGTGTCTCATCTATTCATGTTTTTCCTTCACCTATGAGTGCAACTGTTCATGTTTTTTGTTACTCATGGTGTGTCATCTCTATATGTTTTTCCATCACCTATGAGTATCATCTAATTCTATCACCCAGTGTGTGCCATCTGTTTTGTCACCCAATTCGTCATGTTACATTTCATTTCAGGTGTGTGAACAATTCTTATTAGGCTGTTAACTAGGGAATATGCCAAGATAATATATGATTATGAATATTATATGATTATGTATGAGACATATGTTAACTACATGATGTGTTAAGCCAAGACAAGATAAAGTATGTTGCATTATTATATTTATGATACATGTCAAATTAAGTTATGTTATGATCACATTTATGTCATGTGGATGCATGTTATTGTGTGAGTTTACTTACTGAGTACTCCCTAGTACTTACTCTCCCACAGTTGTTTATGATGCATGTGGTGATGGAAAGCAGTATAAGTGTGAGACTGCCATAACCGGCTGGATTAGTAGAGGAACTTAAGATTTTCATTTTATGATTTATTTTAAGAGTCAGCAAAATGTCTCCTATTAAACTCAATTATTTAGGTAGTTTATCATACGTTATGATTTTCTATGAACTAGGATATGTGAAATGTTAATTAATTTATGAATTTAATGTGTTGGCTTTATTTCAAGGATTAATTCGGTTTGAAATAGTTTATTTATTAAGTAATTATGAGATTTTATCGCTTGATTCACTTCTACCATTTAACATTAAAGTTAGGGCAAAATTCCAGTTTTCAATTTGAGAATTTTCTAAAATTTAGTTTCAATCGAATTGGGGATTTTGATCTATAAACTAAAATGTATTTAACTTAGCTTATTATAATTAATTTTAAGTTATAACTTGTTTTAAATTGATGCGTGGCAAATAAGTTAATAGTTAGATTATTTTAATTCAAATTAATTTAGTATCACTCTTAATGATAGAGCTAGAATTTAGCTCATTTATTTAGTATCAATCTTTTTTCAAATCAGAAAATATTAAAAAAAACCATCTAGCACGCTCAGATACAAGGTGATAAGCCCCCTCCCACACCCACACACACATTGAAACTAACATTATTATCTTTAGACAAGAAGTATCAATCAGAAAGTATTCAAAAATCATCAAGCACGCTTAGATATAAGGTGATAAACCCCCTTCTCCACACCCACACACACATTGAAACTAACATTATTATCAAGACAAGGAGTATCAATAAGAAAATATTGCAAAATCACGCTCAGATAGAAAGTGAAAAGCACCCCCCCACACCCACACCCACACACACATTGAAACTAACACTATTATCTTTAGATAAGGAGCATCAATCATAAAATATTAAAAAATCACCCAGCACAATCAGATACAAGGTGGTAAGTCCCCCTACCTACACATACATTAAAACTAACACTATTATCTTTAGACAAGGAGCATCAATCAGAAGTATTCAAAAATCATCCAGTACGCTCAGATACAAGGTGATA